>CM027124.1:33007720-33347705 GCA_015476505.1 Urochloa ruziziensis
CCTTACAGACCACTGAAAACAAATTTGAGCAATCGCATGTGAGATCATACTCACATTCTGAATCTCTTTGTGCATACATTCTTCACAGGATTCTTAATAAAAGAAAATCCATAAAGGAAAACTGAGTGTCGAGATTGTAGGATTTTTCTTCAGTTCCCCAGGCTATCTGTAAGGAGCCCTGGGTCAGTTCATGTAAAGAAGTGACAACACACTCACCACTTCGGGGGAATGATACGTGGCTGTTATATACCATTTACAAAGTAGCTCAACTATTTACCAATTGCTGTACACGTGAAAGGAGCAAGCAAGTAACTGGCGCCACTATGCAGTATCTATGTATGCCGACTTCATTTTTCTGACTTGATTGAAGTATCTAACTATATAGCTCAAATCTTGGGCACTAGCTTCATCATGAAGTTGTATTGCACTCCTTTAGCAATCTTTGACTCTGGCCATTTAGCTCCTTCTGGTACACGGATGCACTTGAAACCTTGATTTTTGTACTGGCGCTGTTTACATCACAATGCAATGCCATGGTCCGGCATCCGCAACTACTTGCTCACGCCTCTGCTTCTTGAACCCCATTTTCAATTCCTTTCCAATGTTCCTCCTTTCGCACTGCAACATTTGCTATATAAGCAATACATGCTCTGCACAAGTTGGAATTAACTTTCCGTGTCTGGGGCGTTACTTGTTGCGTGGACATTTAAAAAATAATATCATTGAAATGTAATAACAGAACATATTTAGACATCCCATATAGATGGAAGCATATATACCACAATCAGTGGCACAGACCAATCGATTCCCAATTAGATATAGGCATATAGCTCAAGTTTAGCAAAGGACCTTATAATTCCTCCTGTAGCTAAATGTAAGTAATTGATATCTGAAAGGAACCTGATTACTCTAGTTAAGCTAGACAATAGAACGAAAAAAATCTAAGTATGATTCAATAAAGGTAGCATTGAGCAGAAACAACAAACTGTCAGCATATTAACACTTCATTCGCAACAGACTCCCAGATGGATAAAAGATAACACTACCACACAGTTCTCCCTTCCCACTTCCATTGATAAGTGTTTGATCAAACAATATCAGACGCCATTTGATCAAATCGAATGTTAATTTTTGCTAAATACCATTACCCTTCTCAAAAAGGTTAAAGGTGATAAACAATCGCTTTTGCTTCTAATCCTAATAAATGGAGGAAATGGTGAGCTCAGTATGAATTTCCATTCTCATTGCCTCTCCTGATTTGGAGGGCACTAGAGTCTAGATAGGTACTAATTCACCATTCTCAAGGACTTCTTGCGATAATCAGCAATATACCTCAAATTAACTGTACTAATCACCCTGAATAGGTTGTGTATTGCATTTTCTTTTGGAAGCTGTAGATAGGTGGCCTGCATCTGCATGTTCGAGGTGTAGCGTGCACCATGTCATTTGTTTGTAACAAAGGAAATGGTTATTTGCATGTACACCACTATATCTGGATATTCATGTAGTTGGCAGGTACAGTTGACAAGGTTGTCTTTGTCTACCAATAAATCACCTTTTGGTTCCTAGTCAACCATGAAAGGGGAGTCAAGCAAACATAAAAGGCTATGGAGATTCCCAGATCCAATACTGATTCTCCATAAAAATAAGACATCATGTATACGCATCGACAACCTTGAAAACTTAGTTTTGTTTTTCAAATATTGACATGTGTAGTAATGGAGAGAATGACAATGAGTCAACCACCAGAATGGTGCGCAATTGCAAAAATAATCCAGTTAGCTGAAATATGCCACAACTTGCTTGAGAGTAACGAAGTGTTAACCATGTTATCTTACAACATTGTTTAACTGGCTACGATGATCTAGCAAATAAAAACATAGGAAGGCAAATTGGGTGGGTTAAGGAATCACATTCAACCCTCAACTATTATTTTGGGTTAAGGAGCACGCTATGTTTCTGTAGTAAGACGCCCAACATTTTTTATAGTTAGAACAAAACCTACAGCCCCTCCACTGAAACTAGTTTGACAGATAATGTTTTACCTTTGACAGCAAAGGCCACAGAATAGTATTACTAGTATTGCATCTTTGGCTTGTGAAATGCATTTGTACAGACAAAATAGCCTTTTTCAACTTCTGGTAAATCTCAAGATACATTTGTGTTATCCATTTATGCAGAGGGGCCCTATAAAATTATGTTATTGTCCAGCACATATTGTCAATCTTTCCATAACATAACAAGCTATACATATACCCTTCTCTAGACTCTAGTGCCCTCCAAATCAGGAGGGGCATCGCAGTATTGTGACAGCTTTCTAAATATTTTAATGTATCATATGTCCAGTTGAAACTCATTAGTTGCTGATTATACTAACCATATATTCTAAAAGAAAAAATGATTTTTTTATCGATCAAGTCATGCATATAACTAGCAATGATAGATAGGCAAGTTTCAGAACATCATGTCATGTTATTGACAAGGTGAGACCTTTAGCAAAATATATAGCTTGCATCCATCTATCTTGGTAATCTGAGCACATAGATTAATGTATATGTTTTAATGACTAATGATGTACCTTCTCTGAAGCTCTCTGCTTCAGAGGTCCTCTTCTCGGAATAGTCTGCCATGGTGTCAACTGTAAGAATGCCAACTATGGAGCTCTACTGAGGTTGTATTTCTGAAATTCAGCTTCTCTAGGATCTCCACACTCGATGTTGAAGCCATCAGTTAGAGAATTAGACTTGACTGCAACAAGGTAAGTCCTCATGCACCCAGGTGGAACTGAAAATCCAGATAGGAGAGCAATGTAAATCAACCCTCGAGCTTTGCATCTCTGGCAACAATTTCAGGGTACAACGAAGGGAGCAATTCAACTGCCTGGCTGGATAGCAAATTCCTGAA
Organism: Urochloa ruziziensis; assembly: GCA_015476505.1. NCBI lineage: Eukaryota > Viridiplantae > Streptophyta > Magnoliopsida > Poales > Poaceae > Urochloa > Urochloa ruziziensis. Next base: position 33,010,625 of record CM027124.1, read on the forward strand.
AATGAAACTTAAATGAAAAAATGTCAAGGACAATGGCCACATGACAGCATAGTGAGATATTCCATAATTAATAGAGCACATTATCAAAATTCCGCCAACAAAGTAAATTTGGCGATTCACTTTGTCTTATGTGATTAACATGATGTACTCTTGACATGGTAAATGTGCAAACATGTTTTTTTAATAAAATAATCGATGTGCAAATGTGTTAGGTTCAGATAACCAAATTAGGTTAATTTTGCAGTTGTATAGGGGCCAGGCATCGACCATACTCAAAGGCAAATACCCGAATTGGTGCTTGTAAAGTTGCCAAATGATAAAGCTTTGAGCTCACGAGGCATGAAGTACGGTCGAAAAAAACGAGGCATGAAGTAATCAGGACAGGTCATGAAATACAATTTTGGGTGGTTAGTAATTTGGTATCACTAAATTACTACGTTCCCAATCAGGAGTGCACATATCAGGATGTCGAATTATAAACCACCACAATAGTAGTAATTTAGTAAACTTGCACCGAGAAAACACAACGCATCATCGCGCACAGAATTACATTGAACCGCAATCAGCGCTCAAATCCCACAAATTGGAATGGACGCTTGGCTTCGTTTTAAGATACTTCGACACCTTATCTAAGTTTTTTTTCACGGGTTAGGATTAATTCTAATTACACTCCATTATTTGCTTAGATGCAAAAGGCATCTAGTACTTTTGTATTGTGTCTATTATTCTTATTTGGAAATGCTCATCTAATTATATGCATAAAACACCATGTGTGTCATGATCGTGGCACACCGTGTAATGTACTGATGTAAATAGTTTCTCCATTTTAAATACATGACGTTTAGAATAAGCCAATCAATTCCAAAATAAACTAATTGATAGTTAAATTTATAGTTTCAACCTCATAAGTTTGTCAGCGGTTGATGGCTAATGGTAGACTGACATGACATGTGGTTAGGAAATGCAAGACAAAGATGAAAATACACCAATGATTTTTTACATACTGAGATGGTCATGATTGAAAATTAATCTGAGATGGTCATGATTGAAAATTAATTTCTTTACGACCGATTGAATTGAACTATTCGGCATAGTGCACACATTTTTGAATTTATTTCAAAATTCAACCGGCGCTATTCTTTCAATGGTAAGCGATATGAGCGTAAATAGCGAGGCACCATTGATGACTTCATCAATCTCAAGAATCTGCCGGCTCAGTGTCTCAGAAGTCGAAAGTGATCATAAGGGTAGAGTTGCGTGCGCATATTCATAGGGCTATAGGGTGAGTATGTGTGCATTTGTGAACGTGAGTGTTTCTTCGTTTAAAAAAAAAGGAAAGCACGACTCAAAAAATGCACAATTTTCTGTTCTCATGATACACATAGAAAGTATCTAAATTATGGACCATCTTCTGTTTTTTTCATATATTGTCTCTTATTAACTATTTTAGAGAATTTAGAGGACTGTGGATTCTCGATTCTTGGAGTCATCCGATTTTGATCTTAAAAATCGAGCATTCAAAATCGGTTAGAATCCTAAATAATCAAGGTCTAGGTGGGCCGCTGGCTTTTTACATAGGTGCAATAGTCGGCGGGATGACAATGTCGAAAGCAATGGCTACCACCGCCACAAGAGCGTCTCGACGATCTTGGGAAGTCGCAGCGAGATGAACCAGATGGGAGGACGGATAGAGTGATAATTTGCAGAAAAGGCCCTCTAATTCAGTCACGGTTATTACTCGTGAATTTGTGATTCGTATATTTGTATAACGAGTTTTAACGTAAATATTCATATCATAATTATTACGATATGGATGTTTTGTATTAAGCTGGGATCACAATTATTAATTGGGATCTAACTTTTTACAAAACTCCCCGTGCCTAGGTCACAATTACTATGTTGAGCCTTGGCCGTATCAATGCATGTAGTGCGGCAGAGTGTTTTTATCGCGCCATGCAACCTGGCGCGGCCAAAGGGTAAGTGTTATGCAAATATGGTTCTAAAGTGGTTAATTTTAAATATTATTAAAAATCCTCTATCTCTACACCTATCTATACTATAAGGGACAAAACAATTGGTAAAAAAGTGCTTTTCTAAAACCCTCCATACCCCTCACAGCGTCCCCACTTGACAGGAATCCACTAAAAATGTTTGGCCATCAAACAATTGATTGGACGCCCAGAAAACATCCCACACTCCATCCGACGCCTCTCGGCAAATATGGTGGCAGAATTTGAGGAACGGCGAAATTTTTCATTCACTGGCGTCGAGTGTACCCGCCCTCTCATACCCACTCAAACCCTGCCCGTGGTTCTCGCCTCCTGGCTATCCTGGCTTTCCTTCTCTGCCGCCACCCTTCCTAACCTGCGCTCATTTTCAATTCTTTTCCAATTCTCATTTCCTTGGATCCAGTCCACCGCGTGCTCGCCATCTGGGCAAGCGGCCGGCTACGCGTCCGGGGCTCGCCGCCGAGGAGGAGCTGTAGCGGCGAAGCAGCCGTGCTGGCCTCGGCGAGCGGCCGCGGCGGAGTAGCCGCGCGGTGCCGCGACGAGCAGAGCGGCGGCGGGCTCCGGTTAGCGGCTGCGGCAGAGCGGCGGCGCAGGGCCGAGACGAGCGAAGCAGTGGTCGGACGCGGCAGCGGCTACCGGCGAGCGCGACAAGCCGGTGAGGAGGCGGGCGAGCTTTTTAATCTATTTTTCTGAAAAAAATTGTTGTCAATTTTTTTCTTGCGGCAGGGCATCGCGGTGCGGTGGCGTTCGGTCCTGCGGCCTCGGGGCAGGGCATCGCGGTGCGGTGGGTCACATATCCGGCGGCGCAGTCGTCTGGCCTCTGGCGTGCGCTGTAGCGGGGAGCAACGGCGACCCGCCAGGGCCACGGTGGTAGGGCGAGCCGCGTCGGTCGAGCACAGGAGGCTGGCTGCAGGCGGCGGTGCGGCTGGCTACAGACTCGTGGGGAGCAACGAGGGCTGGCGGCTGTGCAGAGCAGCAGCCCCACCTCATTTCACGTGCTTTGACAGGGGAGAGCGGCGGCAATCTTGGAACGCCATGCCTGTGTGCAAGTCCGTGACAAGCCGCTGTCCACCCACGAGTCCCGGCGGACCGCTGCACTCTGTCCAGCCAAGCGCTGCCCGCCGGCAAGTGCGAGGTGCCCACAAGTTGTCTCCACTCGATCTGTAATCTTGACTGATTTGGTGCTTCCCCTTCGGATCCACTTATCCAGCATTCCCCATGCAAATTCCCCTCCCGAATTTCTTCCCCTTATAATTTCTCTTGGTCTTTTGCAGCCACGACTGATGCATTGCAATTTCACATGGTAAAAATTGCCATATACAATGCGTTAAACTTCAAAGGTATGTTTCTCCTCTTGGGTGGAGTTCGGCAGATTCACAGTTCCTTCATACATTTGTTTTCTTTGTTTTTTTTGTGAGTAATGGTTCTCGTCGATTCACTGGGGAGGGGGCGCTTTTGGTTAGTAGTTTTTATTTTGTGGCAGAAGTTAAATTTGGTGCCTTGGTGGTTGTTTGATTTGAGGGTCCCGCATTTTTTCATCCAGGCTGGTTCATTGTGCTCATTCCCTGAGGGTTTTTGCAGGACAGCGTATGGCATCCGGGCTGGCCAGAAAAGATCAGACAAAGTTTGTCCAGGTGAGTGTGCCAGTCAATACACCCCCGGTTTAGCGTGTGAAACGTGATGCTCGATATAAGATCATTCTCTTATGCATTACATTCCGTATAGGAACGACTCTCGCCGACGGAAGCTGCAAGCTGATCCTGACGCAAGAAGAAGGACAACCCGAGAAGAAGCTGAACGTCATCGCAAGCAAGTCAAGACCCGGACCAAGTTCGAAAGAGCCAATACTAACCTAGCTCAGGATTAAGGCAAGCCTCGTAGCATAACCTATGTTTCTAAATTATGCAACTATGTTTGTTACATATGCTTGTGCATTTATGTTTCAGGAATTGAATTGAAACCTTAGTTGCATGATCCTAGGTACCTATGCTTTGCAATACTAGTATGATAGGTCGATAGTTGCCATGTTATAAGGACCCAGTAAAAGTCGAGTGATTTCCTGTCACTCGCGAGATTATAGGAGTTGCCTGTCCACTTGTGTTGGAACCATAAAGATGATGGGCGGATATTTTTGGTCATGTAGTTGCCCCATCCGTGTAAGATAAAAATTACCTAAGGTCGAATGGTGTCTGGTACCGCTGGTTAAGTTTTTGAATGTACTAAGCACTTGTCGATTCTATGGGGTCGGTAAGTTTAGTACCTACATGAATTTGGTGTGCGGACTTTTTCCTGCTCCTTTCGGAAACTTTTCCCCCATGCCTCGAACATGTGGGTACGAGGGGCGTAAGTGCTCGGTTCAGCCGGCCTTAGACCTCGTATTCCTGGGGGAGTATGGCTCCGAACGCAACCTAAGGATTGATGGGAACTACATGATAGTGCTTGCCTTTGGTGAGTGTGAAGATCCGTGTGCTTAGGTCCACCTTGCAAGGTTAAGAAATCGGTTCGAACTGTCTGTTTCTTGCAGCTAATGAGACTGCTTAACCTCGTTATCGCATTGAGTAGAAAGTGGAACATGACGATGAGGATAAACTTGATGCTTGCTTAATTGCTTGCTTAACATGCTTGATTGGAATAGTTGCTTACCTAGAATGGTTAACTACCACTAGAACTTGATGCTAGAATATTGAAAGTAAGGATCCACTTTAGTCGCTCTTGGCAAAACAAACCCACTGGCCAGAAGCCTTGCATGTCTAGGAGTCGGTGATGTAGTTTTCACCCGACGGGTAAGTCTTGCTGAGTATTAGTATACTCAGCTTTGTTTGTTGAATTGGTTTCAGGTAGTGCTTTTGAGGAGATGGTTGCAGGTCTTACCTGGCCAACCACCCTTCCTCAGGTTGGACCATTGTTTGGGACGAAGCTTCTTCTGAGTGATATCATGACGGCTTCACATGATATGCTATCGTTCGAATAAATATTTATTTCCGCTGCAGTTTGAACTATGAACTCTTACTTTATGCAAGAACTCAGTTGTAATAAAGTACCTCAATGAGACCTATTTAATAATTTGTGGATTGTTGTAATCTCTGGGACTTGCCTTTGTGTGAGTATTTGCACGACTCGTTTCGATCGAGGTAACTGTTTGTGGTTGCATCGGGCTTGACCCGACAGATTGTCATCTTAATTCGATTTAAGTGTCTGGTCGCGTTTAATGCGATGTTTAGCACACTTAAACCGGATTAATTTGGACGGTTTTGTCACAATTATTGTCAAATATTTAAATCCTGCCATCTCATCCATGGGTCAATGCTTGATCGTTGATTGCTTCCTAGGCAAGTTCAAACTGAACATGCATAGTCCAAGTTGAATATATAATTCACGGTACAATTTGACAGCACGTTCGAATATGATAACACTAGTTAAACAGGATAAAATTTTTGTGAAGGTTCAAGCTGGAGGAGAAAATTATTGATGCCGAATACACTCTGACTTGTGAAGGTTCTCGTATGCAAATTATATTCTTGATAACAAGTCCTACTGTATTAATCTGGTTTATTGATCTCCCATAGTGTTTATTAATCTGGTTTATTGATCTCCATAGTGTTTATTAATCTGGTTCATTGTTTTAACTTGTCTCCGCTTTACTTTTATTTTTGGCACACATTAATACCCTTGTGCCCTTGTTTCATTATTTGCTTCTGAGCACATGTTTCTTCTCTAATTTATTATATTGCTGATTGATGAAATAGGTAGGGAAATATATTACAAACTGAAGCAAGGGACTATTGGTGTGGCAGAACCACCACAAATTATGTCAGCTCAAGTGCATTGTCCCTTAGCTAATGCAAGCAGTACAGCACACTCGCACTTCAACTGACATAACCGTGTAGTTGCTGTCGGGTAACTCCCGATTACACCACTGATCACATTGTCGAAACCAATACGAGGCAAGTCTCACTCCACAATGAGCACAGATGATTAACGAGTCACAAATTTTACAACACAGTACACGTGGATTTAATTTACAAAACAGGACATTATAAAAGTTATTACAACACAGAGTTTTTAAAGCACAGCGGAAGTTTAAAACAGTACGAGTCTACGACGATAAAAACATAATAATGCACAGGTAGCCCAGCTGGCATTATCAATCCCTCGGCTCCACACCCTGCGAAGCCGGAACGAACTGCAACTGAAAACCTTCGGGAACACCGAACGGGAAAGCTTCAGCGGCCTGCTCTGCTAAGCTAGACTCAGACTCTGAAAAAGGGTTAACACAAGCAGGTTGAGTAATTTAATACTCAGCAAGACTTAACCGACTGAAGAAATCTAAGACCCCTAGTATGCAAGGCTTTTGGCTGGGTTTTTGTTTTGCCAAAAAGAGCAACTAAAATAGATCCTTACTTTCAAGTTTTAGCATCCAAATTTTAGTTGAGCTATTTGATCTAGATTAGCATTTATAAAAACTTTTACAAATGAGAGCAAGAACTTGATTAATTAACTCATACAGCATATGATCATCAACAATATTCAAGTTCTTAACTAGCGATGCTGCCCAGTGATCAAGAGCTCAATACCGTGAGTACGGCGAATCGATTCGGTTTTATCCCTTGCAAGGTTAACCTACCCACACGGCACAAACGAGCCCCGTCGAGCTGCTCATGCCAGCCGTTCCTTCAGCCAACACTAAATACTTGACCTACCCTGCTACCCTCAAGTACCAGTCCCCACCGATACCAACGACGGGTCAGCCATGAGTTACTCTAACCGGTACATGAATAGGCAGTCAGGCGTAGTTCAACATACCAGTGCGAGCTAAAGTACATAAGTTACCAGTTTCAACTACCTCTTACTCCCAGCATGTGAGGTAGTACAATTCAATCTTGATCCCAGAGCCAACAACGAACGGGCCTTAAATGACACAGGCGGAGCTACAACATTCCATTCCTTTCCCTACCAACATTCTCCGCCCGGCCTAACTTTCTTTTCCAGTCTAGATGACATGTTAACAAAACTTTGAAAGAACCAACTTAGCATCTCGCGAGTAACAGGCAATTACTCGACTTCTACCGTTTAACCAGCCTAGCAATTCTATCGACCTACACATACTAGAAAAACTCTGGGTTTTCCTATGGATCATGCAACTAGGTTTTCAGTCAACTCCTATGAAAACTTAAATGCATAAGGTAAATACTTTGTAAAGTAAATAAATTAAATTGTGGCTGCGTTAAAAAGGTTGGATGCACTCCGGTGCTTGCCTCGCTGGCCTTGGGCCCTTCCGAGTCTTGGCTCGGGTCTTGATCTGTTTCAACAGCAACGACCTCGGGCTCTGGCTGCTCAGCTTCTGACTCAGGCACCAAGTTATAAACCCCGTCAGCTAGCACGTGCTCTACATGAAAATGCATATGTGTGAGTTTGAAATAACAGTTGAAAAAGATACAAAATCTTAAATGCAGCAATTCAATTATACAGCTTAAGTACAAAACAAGATATGCACATGAAATCACATGAAATGTTGCTAAAACCATTTTAGTATTTTATAGAGTAAGTGCATATCTCTTTAAGTAAGATTAACTTATCACTAAGAAAGAAATATAACAACAGATTCAAACTTAACTGAGTTCACCAAAACTTTTTAGAAAACATTTTATTAGCACAAAGATATATATAAAACCATTTAAACACACATAAAAAGGGTTATTTAGCAATTAATTAAACAAACAAGCCTACACAGGTTATCTAACAGCACAAAAACTTCTCTGAGAAGCTTTTAACTCAAGATTACCACTGAAAATTTTTCAACACTTTATTCTAACAGAAACTAATTATTTTGAAAAAACAAAAAGGCTAGAAATCTACCAAAACAACAAACAGCAACAAGATTATGCACAAAAATGCAAAACTTCACAGAAACACTATCTACACACTAACACAGATTTACCATGATTTATTGAGCTCAAAAACATATTCACAACTATTTTTAACAGCACAAACAAGCTAAACATGGAGAAAAAGCTTAACTTAAACTACACAGACAGCATGCAACCCAAAAATTTACTGTGCTCACAAAAACACATTTTATAGCTACTGTGATTTTCTCAAAATTTTTGGACATGCAGAACTATTTATTTTGACAGAAAGCTAATAAACTAACTAAAACTTCTACACAGAAAACTAGCATAAAAACAACATGATTTTATATTTTTCTGCTGTAGCCAAAGATGCAACAAGTACAACAAAATTGGTTTCACAATTTTCCCACACTCCTATGATTTTCTATGCATTAAACAAGAAATACATGTATGCTGAAATGAAAAACAAAAGAAAAACCGAAAACACTTTTACGCATAGGCCCCTGGATCTAAAAGATCTATTACCAACCAGTCCTTTCTTCACAGATAAGCCCCTAGATTTTCCAGAAAACCCCCTCGATCTTTTCCACCTTAACACTTAAACCCAATACTCTTGCACATAACCCCCTGGAAAGACTCAATCTTCTAATTGGACACCCCTGGCCGAACTCAGCCGTGCACAGCGCGCCGCCGCGCGGTTGACCGGCCGGGCTCGCCGGAGAAGAAGGCCGGAGCTGCGCCGGAGATGACCCACGGCCTCAGGACTCCAAGCCGCACCACCTAGGCATGAAAAACCCAAGGATTAGCAAAGGATTGGCATGTGTCCACGGCCGGCGGCGGTTAACCGAGAAGATGGCCGGTGCTCGAGCTCACCGACGCCTCGGAGTTCACGATGAGAGGGCGCACGGCTTCAGGGAGTCATGGAGTAACCATTTGAGCGATTTGGAGAGGCGGAGGAGGATGGGAAGGCTAAGTTCCACGGCGAGGTGGGGTGGCGGCAATGGCGGCCGGTTTTCTGGGAATTGCCGGCGTTGGAAAGGACGGCGGAGCTGGCGGAGTGGACGAGGACGACGAGGGCGATGTGAGAGAGTTACTGGCTCGGTGAATTTTGGATGGGAGCAAGTAACAGCGGTGAATTTCCCCAGCTGGCCCACGCGCGGCTGCAGTGCGGTCCAAACTCGCCGCTGAAGCGGTGTTGCCGGCCGAGCTCGCCACCGAGGCAGCGCGCATGGCATGGGGCACGACTTGACGATGCAAAGCGAGGGCGCGTGGCAAAGGCCAGCCGAGCACGGCGCGTGGCAAGGGCGACGCCAGCGCACGGCACGAGTGACCTCCCCCCTGCTCGCATTACTGAATCGACGAAGTCGATTCAGTAGCTACAGTACCCACAAAACCATCTCCAAATTTTGATTCAAAACTCGAGATTTTGTGTAGAAACTTTCCAAAACTCCAATACAAAAGTTGTAGAGGACACCAAGGGGAACAACTTTTGTTAAAGTCACCAGGTTCAAAAAGATTTGGTTTGGGAGATAAACTCGATCAAACTTCGGCCAAAAACTCGAACTCAGAAAATTTTCTAAGTCCCAGAACTGAATTGGATTTAGCTGACTTTGAGCATGAAAAAGAAATAGCTAGAGTTTGAGATCCTGGAGTTGTTCATGATTTTTGAAAAGTTCAAACTACCAGCTTTCAAACCATGAACTTGATTTGGTTTGGATAGATTGAAAAATAAAAGATATAGATCTCTAAAGTTGGCTAAAAGCTGCTGTCAGAAATTGGACTTAGCCAAATTTCAGAAGTGCTGAAATCAGCAGTTTGACCACTATTTGACCAAGAGTTTGAGCAAGCAAAAGATGTTTTTGCCCCAAACCAAAACTTCTAGCTGAGAGTAGATAGTTTACTAATGAATTTTCAAATTGGCCAAAAGCCACTTGTTTAAACATTTTTAATTTTAAACAAGCCCCCAAAAGGGTTAAAAGGAAAAGGTTCTAACTTAACCAAATTTGAATTCGAAGGAGTTTAAAAACGAAATTTGACTTTTGGGAGTCCATTCAAACTTGATACTCAGTTCAAAAACATGATGAGCACCATGAACTTTGTACAATGAGTAGATGTGCATGATAAATTTTTCAAAAGTGACACGGGGTGTCACACTCGCAGAGCCGCCCGACCACACGGGGCCAACGCATCAGGATCTAGCACCGCTCAACCTCGAGAACCACCCTCAGAGGACCATCGTCGTCATCGGGATCGACGCGACAGGAGAAGCAGTCGGAACCTGATGCGCGACGACATGTTCGAATACAACGGGTTCAACGTCTACGAGACGCCGGTCCAGAACCTCGTCACCATCGACGAGGAAATCAGTCGGCTACCACCCAGTACTCCAGGCCTGGAAAAGCTAAGGGCTTTCGTGCAGGCCGCCTCCGTCCAGGTCCACCAGATGCAGAGCAGATCACGTACGGCCGCTTCTGAGCCCGGGCCGTCTCGACGCCGGACCAGCGGAGGATCGGACCGTGATGAAGATCTTCGCGACACGATCAACAGAGACTGAGACACGAGGGACGTCATCCGCAGCAGCGCTGAGGAGCGTCACCACGAAGAGATCCGACGTCGCGAAGAATACAATCGGGAGCATGGGAATCCCCGTCGTAACTCCAACAGGAACGGCTACTCGACGGAGTCAGAGTATACCGACTACTCTGATCCCTCCGGTAGCCCAAGGCGCGGCGATGATGGCGGTCGTACTCCACCTCGACGACCGACTCTGTCGCAAGGACGAGCGGCTCCCCCACGAAGGCGGCCGACCCCGCCAAGGGAGCAGACTCCACCGCGCAGCAGAACCTACCGACGGGACCGAACTCCTCCCAGGACTCGGACCTATCAGAGTACCCGTTCCCCACCTAGGGATCGGGATCGCAGGAGGGAGCACACTCCCCCAAGGACGACAGACGGCTCGGATCCGAGTGGTTCCCGCCCCAGAGGTCGGATCGGCAGATTCCAGTCGTTCACTGAGCGCTTGAGGAGCGTAACCTGGCCTAGGGGCTTCAAGCTATCAGACATCGACAAGTACGACGGGAAATCTGATCCATCCCAGTGGTTTCAGATCTACTACACCGCCGTCCAAGCTGCTGGCGGTGACGAGGACGTGATGGCGAATTACCTCCCCATCATGCTAACCAAAGACTGTCGCAACTGGCTAGCAGGACTCCCGTAGGACGCTATCGACAACTGGGATCAGCTTACCGTACTCTTCATCGGTAACTACCTCGGAACTTGGGAGAGGCCCGGGAGCAAGCGGCTTCTCGGCCAAATACGACAGCGCAAGAACGAGTCCCTGCACGACTTCGTACGCAGGTTCTCGGAAAAGCGCAACTCCATCATGGACGTGACGGACCAGGAGGTGATAACCGCCTTCCAAAACAGCATCTCCGATGGAAGATTGATCCACAAGTGGACAAGAAAGCCGCCCGCGACTGTCAATGACATGTTCCAGGTCGCTAGCACGTGGGCGGACGCAGAGATTGCGGAGAAGGAACAACTCAACGAGATCAAGAATCGCTGGGAGGAAGAGAACAAGACGACCCGCAAGCGCGACCGCCGCGAAGACAAAGAACGACACGACGACCATCGTCGCAGCGACAGTCAGCCCCGCAAGAAGAAGAGCGAGGGCGATCTGGTCGCCACTCTGGACCGGCCCAGAGGCCGGATAACTCCAGAAGATTTCCAGCGCATGCTCGATGAGCAATGTCCGTACCACAAGCACAAGCACTCGGCACGAGAGTGCTATGGGTTGAAGCGAGCTTTCATTGGGGGCAACAGAGGCCCTCCCTATGAGAGGAGGAACGATCGTTCCCCAAGAGACGACAGGCGAAATGACGAAGCTGCCGACGATTTTCAGGAGACCGACCGAGTGGTCTGTATGATCTACGGAGGACCGGAAGGTTTCGAGACAAAGCGCCAGCAGAAGCTCACCAACCGACAGGTCATGTATTAATTTCTTATTTCTTACTAATCTTCGACGAGTGGTTTTTGTGGATAATTATCCCCAGTTTCGACTCGGCAAATTTATAAATATCATTTAAGTTGTCAACAAAGTTGATTTCATCTTCTATCTACATTATGTCTACTACTCGAATTTCCTCTTTCGCGTCACGCACATAAAGTATGAATGGAACAAACTTTAAATCGTGAGGGAAAGTACTCACCAAGTCAAAGATCTACACGCACGACAAAGCTCGGCGGCATGAGACTAAGACCAACGAGGCTAATCTACTCCGTAACAGGTCAACCACTCAGAAATTAAGGCCAGCGCAGAAAGAAAGGGAGTAGCACTTCCATAAAAACTTATATACAAAAACAAAAGATTAAACATTGTTCAAAGTACTTCTACTACCAATACTACAGATAATCTACAAAAAATAATTTGCAGGATCGCCACCACCAGAAGGGCCAGCCTCGTTAGTCTCATCGACAACGTCCTTGGACAGAACATTGGCGATTGGAGTTTTGGGATTGATACATAAGCAGCTCGACCCTGCATATCAAAGTTGGGTTCAATTTTTCATCGAGATTACACCCAATGGGTGGAATTGAACACATAAATGGCAACAAATCGATTTATTACCTCAGGGCGAGGAAAGGAAGAAGATTGCGGCGGGGATGGCTGATAATGGAATGAATCGTTCGTCCCGCGCGCGGCGCGATGTTTGTCTCGGGAACTTAACCGACGCTAGCACGTCGCGTCGCTTTAAATTCAAAGATGCGATTTGGAGTCGCGATATCTCGCGATATTCTGGCTTCATGAGGCAACCATTAGTTTCCCTAGGAAACAATGGGTTTAACAGGATTAATGGGCCTAAATGGGCTGACTTAAGTCTTTGATAGGCTAAAATATAGCACGACCTTTCGGTTCTGTTAATTAACAATTACGTGGGTTCCTGAGCTAGTGTTCAGGGGCAGAAACCACTCGGTCGTGAGGCTAAAATTAGTCGACGGCCAGGCTTATTTTTGCAATTAATATTGCAACCTTACAATTGATTTTTACGTAAGGCATGCGATACTATCGCTAAATTGACTCGGAAGTCTGGGTCAAGTGCTGACAAGTATAAATCTTGTGAGAAGGTGATTTACCATATGGTCAAGCTGGGTCGTGGGACACGACTCGGGAGTCACGCCGAGTTCAAAGAACTTGAGAAAAGATTCCTTAAAAAGGGGAAATAAAAATGCCCTAAAAGGAGAAAATTATTCAAAATCCATACCTAGAGGCACGGGGGCTGAAAGATTCAGTCAGGATCCACAGCTTTTAGAGTCTTGACACGATCGTGCCGAGTCGAATCAAGACTCGGGGGCTACACCCAATGGGTGCACCTGGAGGTGCACGCCATTGATGGATTAAATTCAAAAAGAGCTTTATGATATTTTATTTTTGAGCCTCGACCAGACTATTCTACTCTGCTCAAGGCTCGGGGGCTACACCCAATGGGTGCAACAGGAGGTGCACGCCATTGAAGATCAATATTTTGATAGAGAAAAGTTGAAGACCCTTGGCCGATTTTATACTAAAATTGCCCAAGGCTCGGGGGCTAAGTGTATACACTTCGCTTTCGCGTCGTGAAAAAGAGCACTTCTTCCCCTCACTACGGCTACAATTGAAGAATCGTTTTCAGGAACGTTTGAGCATGCACTCGGATCTTCCTCGAAACCACTCGGATCTTTTTCGAAACCACTCGGATGAAGTCCTAGACAACTTGGGAGCACTCGGATCATGCAAGAAAAAGACAGATCAATTACAGCCAACGATCGGCCAAGAAGTGCTCGGGGGCTACTGTGGGGATATAGTACCCGGGTACCTCATGAGCAAGCCTGGCAGCCCACCGATAGGGGGCGGCCCGGCCCACCGTTCTGGACCTGATGACGTGCGGGACAAGTCGGCGCATGTAGGAAGGATCTGGAAGGAGAAGTTCTGATTAGAATAGGAGTTTTTTAAAGAAGGAAAGGATCCTTAGAGATAGGATCGGCTACAAACCGACTTATAACCCTGTCCCCTGATATATAAGGCGGGGCAGGGACCCCCTCCAAACAACACACAATCACACGAAATCTCTCAAGAGAACAATCCACGCAATACAACACCCCAAAACAGGACGTAGGGTATTACGTCAAGTCGACGGCCCGAACCTGTCTAAATCCTTGTGTCTGTCCACCCTAACCATCTAGCTTCCGATCTTTGCGATCTTCCCTACATATAAATCACTTCCGTGGGCTACCCCGTGGAAGACTGCCGGAGATCATATCACCGACAGGCCCAAAAACCTTTCAACCCGTGGGTTACAACTCGTTTGCAGGCCATGGGTACCTGCAAGCAACCCTAGCACCATGTGCGGTGTGCCCTGTGCCCGGCCACGGCTCCACCTTCCTCTCACTGCCGCCGGCGTTGCGACGACTCCCGAAGCCGGCGCCGCCACGCACCAAGACCTGGAGCGAGTCCTCGCCGCAGCCGACTGGCGCGGGCCCTCGCAGCAACTCCTCACCGCCGCCGACCGCGTCGCCGCCAGATTCGCGCTACAGTCTCCGTCCTTGACGACCGCCGGATCAGCAACGTCGTCCCCGCCATCTCCGACCACTTCAACCGTCACATGAACGCCGCTGTTCCCGCCATCTCTGGCCGCTTCAACTGACGGATCCACGCCGCCGTCCCTGGCCAGACGGATGCACGCCCGCTGCCCCCGACCAGGTAGCAGGTTCCTGCATTCTTTGATGGCTCAATTGATGCTCAATTGATTCAACTGAACAGTGGCTTTCTTTCTTTCTTCTACAATAATCGACCACATGTTTGTTTGATCCTCAATTGATTCTAATAGAAATTGGAAAGGTACTATAAACTTTACGAAAATCCTTGTAGGTGGATATTTGCAATCCATTCAGTAGCACACAAGCTCAATTGACACATGCAGTTGCTTTGTAGTTGGATGTTTGCAATCCATTCAGTAGTACGCATGCTATTTTTAGAGAATAGTTGCTCGGCCTACTGAAAGGTTTAGCAAACAGAATTAACTGGTTTCAGTCTTTTCTAATTGTGTCCACATAAACTAAGTGGCATGCCTGTTCCTTTCAAAGAATCATGTTATGTTACAAATCATCATTACTCTAAAATTTTACATGTTCTGGTGTCCATGACTAGTAATAGGAATAGTTACTTAAGTTTAAGTTTAAAAAATTGTGTTACATTAAGTCACACCTCTTTGCTTCAATCAACTTTGTCTTCTGCCACACAAATTGGCACAGTAAGTGCACTTCCGGGAACTTGTTGTATGCTCCATACTAGCAGTGCACTTCCAAGAAGTCTGGTGTCCATGATTTTAATGTTCTTTTCATAAATAATTCACTATAATACTATGTGACCTTAATTACTTCCTGTTTTGCTACATTATCCAGTTGCACCTAAACACATATTCCTTTATTCTGTTGTCTAGCCTGCTAGGTCAAAATGTCTGCAAACACCTCAGAAAGCTCTGATGATTCACATTCAGCTCTAAAACGTGTTAGAAGCTCTGATGATTCACATTCAGCTCTAACACGTGTTAGAGCATATCATTTCTGTTTACTATCTATCATTCTCTTAAAGCAATAGTCTAGCTTCTGTGGTTAACAAAACTGCTATTTGATATTCAGTTCTTTCTTTGTATCAGGTGCATCCAAGCGGATGGTGAGCTGTGTCAATGAACAGCAGCAACTTTTGTAGTCCCTACATCTAAACTAGACGCTAATATCTCATTCATGGTCTCTGGCATGTTAAAGCATGTGTTTTTAAGCCTAACTGCTTTATGGATCATCGTCTTAGAGTAGTCCATCTCATTAGAATGTAGTACTAATGTAGCTGGCATAATTGGCCCAGCATGTTCGCCCAAGCTAAACTCAAATATGCTTTGGAAACCATCTGTGACTCTGTATTGTTAATGGCTGTGTAAGCTTGTATGGTTGAAGTCCGAGTTGCCTTGTATAAGCAACAAGCTAAACTCTACTAGTTGCTATTTTATGTTTGTTAGCTTATTTGCGTGCATTTTTTATTCACATGATTTTTGCGTACAACAAACAGGCCACTACCACTACTACAGAACACGTTTTTAGGGGCGGGTTAACGGGCGTTTGTAGGAGCGGCTCCAAAATCCGCCCCTGCTTGTGGCTGCTAAAAATGACCATTTGCAGGGGCGGGTTAGTAGCCTGCCCCTGCAAAGTATTTCTAGGGGCGGGTGATGCCCGGGTGAGGGCATCACCCGCCCCTGCAAATGCTATTTTCAGGGGCGGAGGATGCCCTCACCCGCCCCTGAAAACGAATTAAAAAATAAAAATAAAATTAAAAAATAAATAAAATTACACTAGGCCCGCAGGGCCCGCTAAAATAAAAAAGGAAAAAAATAAAAAAAGGCTGGGAAGCAAGCCGGCCGCCGCCGCCGGCCGGGGTAGCGCGGCCCCGCGCCGGCCAGCAGCACCGCCGGCCAGGGGAGGGCGCGCGGCCGCCATCGGCATGCCGACCGCCGCGCATGCCAGGGGCGAGCCGGCCGCCGGAGCTGCCCGCGCCCGACAATTCCGGGGGTGCACCGGCCGGGCGCCGCCGCCCAGGCCCCGTGGCCCTGCCCATGGCCGCGCCATGACTGAGCCGCCGCCCCGCTTCGTCCACCGGTTGGGCGCCACTGCTGCTTCCCCCGGCCGGAGTCGCTACGCCGTCCGTCGTCGGGCGCGCCGGCCTGAGTCGCCGGCGCCGCGGACCACCCGTGGAGGAGGTGCGCCCGCGGACCCGTGGCCCTGCCCATGGCCGCGCCGCCGCCCAGCCGTGGTCGCGCCGTGACCGCGCCGACGCCCCGCTTCGTCCGCCGGTTGGGCGCCGTCGCGGCCTCCACCCGGCCGGAATCCCCGCGCCGTTGCTTCCCCCGGCCGGAGTGGCTGCGCCGTCCGCCATCGGGCGCGTCGGCCGGAGTCGCCGGAGTCGCCGGCGCCGCCGATCGCCCGCAGAGGAGGTGAGAGAGAAGGGGTGAGAGAGAGTGGTGGTGAGGGAGAGGGAGAGATGGAGGAAGAAGATAAGATGGCTGTAATTGGATTGCTGATGTGGCGATCGGTGGGACAAGGAGATAGACCAACAGGATTGCAGCATTTAGAGTGGTTGGATCGTTGATATTTGTGTTTGTTTGATTGCTTTATAATGCATTTTTGGATATCTAAATGAGCTCAAATGAAAAAGTTGTAAACTACAAAGTTTCATATCTCGTCAAGATCTACAACTTTAGTATGGAACGTTTTTACATCCAAGGTCATTTGAATATTTTAAAATTTTGAAATTTGAAATATGATTAGCTATAATGATATTTCAAGTATAAAAAATTTGTGAACTACAAACTTTTACATCTCTTTAAGATCTACAACTTTGGTATAGAATTTCTTTACGTCGGAGATCATTTGAAAACTTTAAAGTTCAAGATTTCAAATTAGATAACTTATAATAATATTTTAAAATATTTAAAAACTCTCAAATTAAAAGTTGTCAACTACAAAGTTTTATATTTCATCGATATGTAGAACTTTGGTATAGAGCTTTTTTCATATGAGATCATATAAAAAAGTTTATGTTCACACACAATAACACATATACTCTCACATATTAGTACTATTTTGTGAAATTTAGTGTGTAGTATTTTTATTGGTGTAAATATGTATTCTAATTCATTCACATATGCTTATATACTCACATACACATATACTCAATCATTAGAAAGATATGGTTTATATTTTAATACATTCAAATATGCATATATACTCACATATGCATATACAGTAAGGAATGAATTGGACTTGTCCTATTAAAATTTATAGTTTGGTTTGATACAATAAGATGGATTTTAGGATAATGTTGCATACAATTTCATAAGCGTTCCATAGAGTTCAAAATCATCAAAATCGGACTTCGGAGTAGAAAGATATGATCAAAATAAGAAGTGTTGAAAAGTGGTGACAGGATGATTGATCATCATCCGGTGCATACAAAATATGGTGACCATATAAATGAGCAATCATCCGGTGCATATAAAAATATAGCACCATTTTATCATCTCACTTACAAGAATAAGGAAAGGATAAAAACATGCATACAAATAGTAGAGCACTGTTTTATCCTCTCACTTACAAAAAGAAAAAGAGGATAAAACGGTGCACTAATGCATGTTTTCCTCTCGTCCTTAGTACATCAGCATTCACCAACGTATAATCTGCTGCATGTGTTGGTATGTATGTATGTTTTTTACCACGTCATTCCTGTGAACATCTAATTCATGTGAACACGCATGGGCTAAAGTATTTTCCGAGGAGTTACGTATCATTGCTCCATGTTTGACTGTGTTAAGTATGTGTTTTTTTAATAAGTATGGGCTAATACTCATATAAAAAAAAGTATGGCATCATACTTCCTTGGTATATTGTTTTTTGTATGGCGTAGTATGTATACATACTTCAGGAGAAATGGAAGTATGCATAGATACTCACGCAGGTGTAGAAAAAACGCGTCCTACTAATAAATTCACATATACATATACTTATTCATTAGACGATCATCAAAATACCGAACCCGGGATAAAGAGAGGAATCACTTACAAGAAAACGAAGAGGATAAAATAGTGCATACAAATAAAGAGCACCATTTCATCCTCTCACTTACAAGAAGAAGGGGATGATAAAACGGTGCATAGCACCCTTTCATCCTCTCACTTATAAGAAAAAGGAGAGGATAAAACGGTGTATACAAATATTGTAACCTCATTTTTTATTTGTGATATAATTCAATACAAATTAAGTGCACAAGTTTAAAATATTCAATACAAATTAATTCATATATTTTTTTCTTTCTTATGAACCATGTACAAAGCTCAACTATGCTCTATAGCCCACTCCTCCAATTATATATGGGCCGGTCCAACAAGTTTTTGACCCAACAAAGTCTATATTTCAAGATGAGAGAGAGCTTATAATAAGGGTCATGGTGCCATGACCCGCCCCTGAAAATGATTTTCAGGGGCGGATCATGGCATGGCCCGCCCCTGAAAATCATTTTCACGAGCGGCCCTTATCTACAGTAGCGCATGCGCTTTTGTAGGGCCCCTGGAAATAAAATACCCCCGGCTCTTAGAAATGTTTTCTGTAGTAGTGTACTGTGCCAAACTGCTGATCATTGGTGCCAGACTGCCTGAACTAGCGACAACCTGTTGGGGCCTTCGGGAATGGAGACACCAGCGGACAGCAGCCACTAGCCCACTAGTAGAAGTCAACCCATGGTTTGGAAATGGTGGTTTAGTGGGTTGTACTCACGGGTAACGCATCGGATTGCAGCCCATTAGCAGGAGTGCAGGAGCCCAACCAACGAGGCATCCATGCGCCAAGTGTGGTGTGGTGTGCGGATTGTGGAAGGGGTGAATGAAAGGCGCCACCCGGAGCTGCGCGGCGAGCGCAGCCGACCTCGTGAGGCGCGCGCGCCGCGGCGCAAGGGATCTAGGACATGGAGGCGGGCGGCGCCTACGTACTCGATGCGCTGCCTCTGCCCACCGTCCGTTTCCTCCTCCGGCTGCCGCGCTGGTCGCTCTTGTGGTGCCAGTCCCCCTCCGTGGAGATACCCGTCTGTGCCTGCGCTGAGGCACGCGCCCGTCTATACCGCTACCTCCACGACAAGGGCACTGAGGCACGCGCATAAGCCGTTGCGGTTGGCGTCCTGCTACTGCTACGGGCAGTGCCGCGGGGGCGTGAGTTCCAGTTCCCACGCCTGCAGGAGCGAGGCGGAGGGGAACACCGCCTGGCGCCTCGTGCACGTCTCCAGAGCAGCCCAGTGCCCCGCGCCGCTGTCATGCCGCGCGACGTCGAGCTGGGAGCACATATATATGAACCGGAACCGCGCAAGGAGAGCGCGCGCGCTGCTGCATCTGCTGCGCCGTCCGCCGGTGCTGCAACGTGCCGATCGGCGATGGTGCGCCCGTGTGCACGTCCCGGAACCAGATATATGGTCGGACATTTGGCGAGTGGCCAACGGCGTCTGCTACCGTGCTAGCTCGAGTACTTGGTGTACAAGTAGAGCGCTGCTGCCACGTCCGCAACCACCGATGGTGTGCCGCACGGAGTTCCCGCACGACGACGTCGAGACGTACCGCGAGTCCGCGCGCGACACCGTCACCAGAAACCAAATGGCACGCGGGGTAGCATGATAAAGAACACAGGATTGGTTTTCCCTTTTTTTTGTTCTAATTCAAATGACCTGATCTGATCCCAGGATCTCTGTTTAATTCTTTTATTAGTTGTGCGTAATCGTATTACATGACACGAAGGCCACTGTTCATCGGAGAGATGGTAGTGTTCGACTGGATTTTTCGTTCGTTTCGATGGTGCGGCCTTTCTTTTCTTCCAGGCCGGTGAGGTGAGCAAGAGCAACACGGCCACGGGAGGCGGTTGAGAAAGGGGTAAAAGCCGACATGCCTCTAGAAGAAATCACGCTTCCCGGCACCCATCTGCCCTCTCTGCCAGAGGAATCTTTGCTCAGCCTCATGATCCATGAACCCCATACTAAACAGCCTCATCGAAGATGTGTATTGCAAAGGTCGACGGATGGGGGTCAGGTAGGAGGAGGACGGTGGAGATCCAACCAAGGTAGAGTAGAGACTAGGATGGGGAGCCCGCCGCCGAGCACCTCGCCGGCGGTCACGCAACTTCCTAGCTCAAGTGAGGGACAGGCTGCTACAGAGAGAGGGAGCCACCTCCTGAAGGGTACGCAGGGGGCCACTGGGTCGCAGGGGAAGAGTCATGACAAGATCTCGACGGATAAAGGTAAGGCTGTGTTGAAGAATCTGGATGAGAGGGATTCCCGCAACAATGAAGAGGAGGTGTTGTCGGATGACCGCCGGGCAAGGCCGTCATCCTACAAGGAAGCAGTGGTGTGGCCCCGGACCTTTAAGCCGAGGTTTCCTGCATCGAGTAGTCAAGATCAGCAACAGTGGCACACAGAGGATTCAATGGATGCCACCAAGAGGGCGGAGGTATGGTCTCGTCTAGGTCGTGGGGGAAGCTTTCATGATGGTGGTAGGCCACAGAGGAGTTATGAGGGTGGTTGGATCGAGACATTGAAGGCAAAGGCTGGTAGGAGGTGCTACAACTGCCTTTCCGGTGGCCACTACATTGCGGACTGTCGAGATCCACCGCGCTGCTTGCTGTGCTTTCGCTTTGGCCACAAAGTTGCCCGCTGCCCTTCACCACCGCTTCGCTTCCAGTCGGGCTCCCCTGCCACCCCGGCTACAGCTGCCGTCACCCTGGCTGCTGCTGCAGTGTCTGCTGGGCCTTCCGGTGCGGCCATGGAGGATGCGTATGTGCTCTTCCACAGGGTGCAGGAGGAGCGCCTGGAGCATGTGCTGGCCGCGGCAAGGAGATCGGAGGCCATCCGTGATGAAGATCTTGCGCTGGAGATCTTTGCGCTCCTGGCGGTTCAGGTCAATGCAAGTGTACGCCTGGACACCGAGCGTGTCAAGCACGAAGTTGTTCGTCAGTTCCGTGTCCCGTTCTACGAAGTGGGTGTCACAAGGTTATCGTCTGCCTCCTTCCTCCTTCGCTTTGATAGCCAGGACCAGCGCGACCGAGCTCGCCACCTTGGTGCACTCCGCATCGGTCAGGTCAGGCTGCAGATCCTTCCGTGGAAGAGGCAGGTGGGTGCTCGAGCAGAGTTAGCCAAGTTCTTCTACCAGGTTCGTGTGTGCATTGAGGGGGTGCCTGCTCATGGCCGTCAGCCAGAGATGGTAGCAGGTCTGTTTCCGAAGCTTTCCTTCATCGATGATCTGGATTGTGATGCTGAGAAACCAGAGGAAGTGGAGTGCTACAGACTGTTTGTGTGGGTGGCGGACCCGGCAGCGATCGCAACAACTGGTACACTGCGGATTGAGGAGCCTATTGTCCTCCCTCAAGTGGGCTACACGGAGCGTCTGATGGATCTGGGTTGCCGATGGGGGCACTGAGGTGTGAGGCGGCCATGGCGATGGAGTACGATGTTCTTATCCATGTTGATCTTGTCCGTGATTACTCCCCACAGCTGCCCAGCCCACCACACCGAGACAGTGACAGTCCATCCAGTGGCCTCCCTGATGAAGAGCTAGAGGAGAGCTGGCCGGTGCGCCACCCTTTCACTTGGCGCCTAGGGGTGCCGGATGGTGTTGATCGCCGGGCTCCGGCGAGGGGTCGTGTCTACGTCCATGACAGGCTGGGTGACCAGGGGCAGGATAGGTCCCCGCCGCGTGGTGGTGGGACCTCTGGTCTTGGCTTGCGACAGTTCCCCCCTAAGGTGCACATGACTTGGGCCCAATGTTCGGTGGAGGAGGTGCCAATGTTGCTGGCTCCAGCAGCAGACTTGGGGGACATCAGTACCATGCAAGGCAGAGGCAACACACTGTGCGACAAGCTGGAAGGGCTTGGAGATGGCAACCCAAGCCAGTGGCCACTGGGTTGCATGGGACAGACGGAGACAGGGTCAGTTTCCATTTCAATGAAAGCCCTGCGACTGTTTGGGATACTTTGCCAGAAGACAGCTTCCGTTCCCATGAAAGCTCTGTGCCGTTGTGCTGCCATGAGGACCCGATGAGAGATGAGGCTGCCTTGGCCTTCCCAGTGTGGCAGCAGTGCTCAGTGGAGCCACCTGCTGCATGACAGGGGGAGGCCCTGCCCGTGATTCAGCCACCGCTAGAGGGTTTGAGATCTGAGGATGAGGAGGGACAGTTGGAGGGACCCGTGCTACAAAAGGCGCAGGCAATGCACATCCCATTTGTGAGTCCTGCTACAGAGACCCTCTCCCAGGCTGAGCAAGTGCACACAGCTGGGCTCGAGGAGGATCCTGCTGCAAAAGAGCCGTTGGAAGAGCCGATGGTGAGTGGGCCGACTGCTAGGGAGTTGCTGATCACTGGGCCGCTGGGGACTAGGCTGATTGCTGATTTGGGCCGTGAAGAGCCACTAATAGATCTAGACTCGACGGACACTGGGCCTCCACTGGAGGGAAATGGGCTTCAGTATGCTGGACTGGTTGAGCGGGAGCTATTTGATTTGAATGTTAACTATCCTGAGGCGGATGTGCTAGGGGAACAAACCAACACTAATGATGTACAGCTGACCGGGCGGTCTGTTCTGGCGACAGCTGATGGCCGTTTGAACAAGGAGGCGGCAAGCAATAGAGGTTAGCACCGCTCGGTGGCTCACTTTATGATGCTGCTGAGCAAGTCGCTTCTCTGTGCCCCACCTGCTCGACCTAGGAACAATGGCAAGAAGGTGGCTGGTTATGCGTCCAAGCATAGGCACAATGTGGAGAAGAAGGGCAAGCAGGTCCAAAAGGAGGGGTTGAGGAGAAGGCAACTGTGGCGCTCATGAAGGCAGCAGGAGCGATTGGGGAGAATGAACAGCCTACTGAGGAAGCCAAACAACGCTTCTGTGCTAAGCTCGTGGTGCCAATGGAGGAGCAGATCGTTGGTGATATGAGAGAGATGTTCGGGCTGCCATCTGATGGGCCTGGAAGTTTGGCGGTGCTAGCAGTTGATGCTGATGATTGATCTTCGCTCTGGAGGTCAGAGGTGCTCTATGTGGAGCATTTGTATCTTTATGTTACTGCTTTCTAGTTTTAGTTCTTGCTGTGTGTTGGCTGGCGGCATTTGCGTGTGGCTGGAGGACTCCAGTCTGGTCAGAAGTTGCTAGTGTTTCGTTTCTTGTTGGTTAGTTGTTGTTTATGGTTATGGGGCTGGAGGCAGTTGGTGGTGGCTGATGTTTCATTGGCTGGGCAGTGGCAGTCGGCGGTGTCTACCTAGTTGGCTAGTTGTTGTCTCCCCTTTTGTTGCATGCAGTCTGGGCAAGGTGTTGCTTCTTGGAGTGTGCTTTGTTTTCCAACGATAGAGCAAATCTGTTTTATTCTAAATTGGAATGCTCGTGGCTTGAATAATCCGGCCCGTAGGAAAGTTGTTCTTGACATGGTCAGAGAAACCAAAGCAACAGTCGTGGCAATCCAGGAGACTAAACTGACACAAATTGACAGGGCCCTAGTCACTGAGACTCTAGGGAGCGATTTTGCTGATAACTTTGTGTATCTGCCGTCAGTGGGACTGAGTGGGGGAATTCTGTTAGGGGCTCATAAGGACTACTACTTGATCACTGATGCAGAGGTGGGGGTTCACACTGTCACAGCAACAGTAACTTCTTAGTTGGGGGATATCAGTTGGGCTATCACGACTGTCTATGGGCCACAAGGTGATGTTGAGAAGCTATAATTTCTGGGGGAGTTGAGATGGGTGCACCAAAACATGCCTGACAAATGGCTCTTGATTGATGATTTTAATATGATCTTGCAAGCAGCTGATAAGAGAAATTCCAACCTTAACAGAAGGTTGATGGGAGCCTTTCAAGATGTGGTGAGAGACTTGGAACTGAAAGAGCTAAGTCTGAGAGGGAGGAAGTTCACTTGGTCTAATGATCGGACACAGACTCGTATTGACCGTGCTTTTTGCACTATAGAGTGGGACTTAATGCTACCGAATGTTCTCTTACAGGCTCTGTCGTCAAGAGTTTTAGACCACTGTCCGCTGTTAATTGTCGGATCCGAAACAGTAAGGAAGTTAACTGGGTTTAAATTTGAGGCATTCTGGCCAAGATTGGAAGGTTACAATGAGGTGGTGGGAGAAGCTTGGAAAGAAATGTGGAGGCAACAAATATGTTTCTCTGACTGCATATCAAAATGAAAAGAACCAGTAAAGCACTAAGGCAGTGGACAAGGGGGATAGTGGGTAACAACAAGGTGCTGCTAGCAGCTGCTAAGCAATTATTGGGCCTCCTCGACGTGGTGCAAGACTTCAGAATTCTTAGCGAGGGGGAGGTTCGACTTAAAAGGGACCTGAAAGTCTGATTCCTCGGTATGACAGCTGTTGAGAAGCTACGAGCTAAACAGGCATCCAGGTTGACGGCCATTAGAGCTGAAGAGGCCAATTCCAAGCTTTTTTCTTGCAAGCAAAGGGTCGAAGCCGAAAAAATCATATCCAGTCTATTGACACACCAGAAGCTACACTATATCATCATGATGACAAGGCGCAGGCCATCTACAGTCATTTCAGCTCACACTTCAGCAGGCCTACGCAGCGTGATGCCACTTTTAACTGGGCTAAGCTAGGACTCGTTAGGCATGATCTGGCCCACCTAGAGGAGCCCTTTACCATGGAAGAAGTACAAACTGTCATACATGATGTAGCAGCAGATAAGGCCCCGGGACCGGATGGTTTTATTGGGCTTTTCTTTAAACACAGCTGGAACATTATCAAACAGGACAATATGTTTGTGGTGCAACATTTCTATGAGCTTCATGGACAGCAATTTGCACACCTAAATCAAGCGCATGTCATCTTGATCCCCAAGAAAGCTGATGCGAAGAGAATAAGTGGCTATCGACCCATTAGCCTAACTCACTGAATCGCTAAGATCATCTCAAAGTTGTTGTCCACCAGGCTGGCCCATGAACTGAATGCCATAGTGTCATGGGCGCAAAGCGCATTCATCCGAAGAAGAAGCCTCCAAGACAATTTTTTGTACACCCAAAACTTGATCAGGGCCCTACAACGAAGTAAAAGGCCGGGGTTGTTCCTTAAGCTTGACATTGACAAAGCTTTTGATACTGTTCGGTGGGATTATCTGTTGGAGGTGTTGGAACAGTTTGGGTTTGGCTCAAGATGGAGAGGATGGATCTCCATCCTGCTAGCCACTAGCTCCACGTCTGTTTTGCTAAATGGTACAAGAGGCCAGTGGTACAAGCACTTCACAGGGTTAAGGCATGGGGACCCTCTGTCCCCAATGCTGTTCATACTTGCGATGGAGCCGCTGCAGAAACTTTTCCAACTGGCAACTTCATCTCATTTGCTGTCGCCGATCAACAACAGAGCAGCTGTACTTCGAATCAGCCTATATGCGGATGATGTGGCTATTTTTGTCAACCCAAACAAGGACGATATTCAAACAGTGGCTGACCTACTGGAAATATTTGGCAGAGTGACAGGCCTGGTAATCAATATGAACAAGTGTGCAGTGTACCCAATCCGCTGTGAGGATATAAATCTGGAGGAAGTCATGGAGGATTTCCCTTGCCCAATACAAAGCTTCCCGTGCACTTATTTAGGACTCCCACTGCATCTTAGGCAACTACGGAGGGTGGACATTCAACCGTTGATTGATAAAATGGCAAACAAGCTACCAACCTGGAAAGGAAGATTCTTGCAAAGATCTGGCCGACTAAAACTACTGAACGCAGCTCTATCTTCCATACCAACCTATTTCTTCACCATGTTTGCTCCCAAGAAGTGGACCATCAAGAAGATGAACAAAATAAGAAGAAGCTTCCTGTGGACAGGTACTGATGATGCCAAGGGTGGCCATTGTCTAGTGAAGTGGGCTGTGGTACAGCATCCAAAGCGACTGGGAGGTCTTGGGGTACTTGACTTTGATCTTTTTAGCAGGGCCTTACGGCTACGATGGCTTTGGTATGAATGGATGGACACTGATCGTCCCTGGGTAGGATCTGAGATGCCTTGTAATGATGTCGATCGGCAGCTCTTCAGAGCTAGCACAATGGTCCTGTTAGGAAATGAACAGAAGGCAAAATTCTGGGACTCAACGTGGTTGGATGGCAGTGCACCGCGTGATTTTGCTCCAAATCTGTACAAATTAGCTTGGAGGAAAAAAAGATCGGTGGCAGAAGAGCTTGTGAATGAAAACTGGACCAGGGGGTTGTGGAGAATGAACACTGCAGAACAAATGTTGGAATTCATAACCCTATGGTTCAAACTCCAAGACGTGCAGTTGAATGACCAAGAAGATATCCTAAGATGGAGATGGACTACAGATGGACAGTACACGGTCAAATCAGCATATGACATTCAGTTCCAAGGATCCTACTGCACCTATAAATGCACAGATATTTGAAGGGCGAAGACTGAAGGTAAACATCGATTTTTCGCATGGCTACTCCTTCAGAGCAAGATACTGACGGCAGACAAGCTCCAAGACAGAAACTGGCCGTGCAACCCAGTGTGCTCGCTTTGTGATCAAGCACTAGAGACAGCTCAACATCTATGTCTACAATGTTTGTACGCACAAGAAGTTTGGGTACTGGTGAGTGGATGGACTAATGGCCTTGTCCAAGTCCCACAACCAGAGCTAGGCCTCCAGGATTGGTGGCAGAGTATGCTGCGCGGCCGGCCGCAGGAGGAGAAACGTCGAGTGGCAGCATTGCTGATCTACACTGCCTGGAACATTTGGAAGGAAAGGAACCGACGCGTGTTTGATCAAGTGACGGCGACACCGGCAAGGATTCTACAACTCATCAAGGAAGAAATCCAGCTTAGAAGATTGGCACTTGCTGACCATGGCTTGCAGTTTTAGGGGGGAGTTTAATTTGTTTACTATGATAAGTTCGTTTCCGTTCAGAGAGAGTTTGTTCCATTTATGTAATATCGAACCTTGTAAGAACTTTCTTGCTTCTTCTTCTTATATGATCTAGAAGTGCTCCTGCTTTAACTTAAAAAAAAAAAGAGATGTGTATTGCAGGAGAAAACGAGAGGCAGGCATCGCCTTGGCTTCGTGTTTCTGCTGCTCCTGGAGGTCGGCGCCGGCTGCTGCACATCATGAGACACCTCGAGTACGAGTCGTTGCGGCAGCCGCTTGCTCTTATCGAACAATCCTAGTACTTCCGCCTGCTTTTTTGATTGTTTCCTTGCTTGTTGCTTCTTCTAATCTTCGTCCTCCTCCTTGGCAGAGAACTAGAGATGCATCCGGTTAGAAATTTTCCCCAAAATTGGCACGACATGAAACTAGTCGGACATTTACTTTATTGCAAAGATTAATCTAGCAAAACAAATTGTAGATGCATTTGTATATTGTGAAGTTTGCTCTTTCTTTTTTCTAATGACCCTTGATTTTTTTTTCCTCCCTAGGAGCGCAGGTAGCGTCTGCAAGGGAACGTCTAAATGTTTGATAAAATGGCCACAGAGATGTAGCTTAGTATAGATCCTAACATATAACCTGTACAAACAAACAGTGAATACTTATTTTATAGCAAATAGCGAACCTAACAGCCCGTTCATTATACGAGTCTTGTTGAAGAAGGCTGTTGGATGACATGGCACGAGTATCCAGCCCGCTGCGGGCTGGGTTATTAGCCATGCTCTTAAGCGAGTACGGCCGCAGAAATGACGCCCATGCCCCTCGCTTCGCCTGTTGCCCACGTTTCTTCATTGTCATGTTGCTGGCGTGTGCTTTTGTGGAGTCGAGCCATGTAAAATCAATTAGACGGTTACATGCGTGAGCAGGTAATAAGATTTTACGGCATCTCAAGTAACCCCTGTGGAATGCCAACATCTCAAGTAACTCTCGCGAATTGGTCAAAATAAAAAAAAAGTTGGATATGGCATTTTATAACATTGTTTCCTGCAAGCCGAGACGCAACAAATTTGTCAATTACGGCGAACGTGACGATTTATGCTCCGCTTGGACACCTCTCTAATTATTTTTGCCACACAAAGAAGCTTCTCCGATCCGATGAACTTCTATACGGTCGGGATTGCTGGGAGGAAGAGACATATATAAATGGATTACCGTGGCCACCACATCGCAAAGACATGGTTATTTACATGGAGATAGGCTGATGTCAGGATCAAGTACCACCATCTAATCCAATGGCAAAAGGAAAACTCACTTGTACTAGTGTACTGCATCTTGCTACTTACACTGCGCTCAAGATTAATTTCGTGAGGCACAAGAGGGGCGCAAGAGGAGCGCACCGCGACCAGCCCGCGTGCGGCGCCGCCGCCCGCCGCCACCCGCCACCGCTGCCTGATCTCTCGCCTCCGGCCACCCCCGCCGCAGCCGAGCACAGATCCTGCCTCTCCTGCTCACGCTCTATCCATCCATCCCATCGGCTGCCTCGCTAGCCTCCTGTGCTGGGAGATCGAACTGCGTTTGTACCCGCCGTCTTCTCTCACCTGTGCCATCGCCGGCCGGACGCTGGCCAGCCGCCGGCGCCCCTCCCCTATCCCACGCGCGCTCTGTTTCCTCCTCCTCCCCCTCCTCCCCCTCCCCTGTCCCACTCCGCCATGACCTAGGGCCCGTGGGCCACCAGCACCCACCGCCGGTGACCACTCCGGTCACCGGCGGCCACATCCCCCGCCGCCGGTCATTCCGACGCCGGCGGCCACCACCTCGCTCTGCGCGGAAGGGATGGCTCCCTCCCCTGCTGCCGCCCCTGACCACCTAGCCTCGTCGGCAGCCACTTCCCGAGCCATCTCCCCAAAATCCTCGCTCTCCCCGACAGCACGCCCCTTCTACCCCGGCGAATCGACCGCCGGACGCTCTAAGGAGCTACGCTGGCTCGACGGCAGCGACGATGAGCTGGAGCGCGTCGACTACAGCTACACGCCGTTGCCCTCGGTGTCCCCGCGACCTTCCAGCTACAGGGACATGCTCTATCGCGCTTCGCCTCCACCCGTGACCTTTGCCGTGGACCGGGGCCATGGGTCGCCGGCCTAGGCCGAGGCTGGCGCGTTGGCGCTGGTGGAGGGCGTAGCCATGGGCAGACGGGGCCGATGTCGTTCGTCACGCCGAGCCCGAAAGCGCCCGCGGCAGCCACCACTTCAGGTGGCGGATGCTCCACGGCGGGCGAGGACCAGGCAGGCTCTGCCGCCGGTGACCCAAAGCTGTCCGCGGATTGACGCGGATGGCTTCCAGGTGGCGATGTCCCGCTCCACACGTCGTCGTTTGCGCAGGTCACATGCTGCGTCCAACCACTCTTCTCCTTCGTGTCCAGCGAGGCGCGTCCCCTATGAGCTCGCGGGTCGCTGCCTCAACTGCCTCTCCTACAGCCATCGCGTGGCCACTGCCGACTCCCCCGCCGCTGCCTCCGGTGTCATGGCTTTCGTCATCTGGCTAGGGAATGCCGGCAGCTGCGGACACCCCATGGCCGGCGGTCAACACCACCAGACTCCCGGCAGCGGCCCCATCCCCCGGTTCGACGGCCGCAGCCACCGCTTCCGGTTCGACGGCCGCCAGACCTGGAGACAGAGTCCGACATCATCGCGGCGATTGACTTCGAGCTGAAGTGCTGCAGGACCGATTGGTCTCAGCGTGAGGAGGATCCGATGTTGGTTGAGGCCAACGCCACGCCGCATGAGGCGCGGGTGACCTGCCAGGAGTCTCCTAGCTTGGCCATCCAAGCAGCAGAGCAGATGGGGGTGCTTGCGCCGAATGAGTTGGCGTTCCCGGTGGCTGACTTGGTCACCGCGACGGAGGACTGCCCCCCCGTCGTTGAGCGGGCTGCCATCTCTGAGGTTGATCAGGGCGTGGTTGATGCTGTCGTCACCCCCGAGCCCCTTATGGAGGTGTTAGCTGACTGTTCGCTTGTGCCACCACCGACCGAGGTTGCGAGGCTAGCTTCTACGGAGGTAACCGCCACGGTGGTGGCGCCTGAGGTCGACCATTCCATGGCTTTGGAGGCCTTCATCAACAAAGTTACGAATGACATTTCGACGCCTCTCCTGGACAAGCCGCTTCGGCGCCGTCGAGTTGACCCTGTCCTCGTAGACGCGCCTCCTCAGTTGCCTTCGTCTGAGGCATCCGGCATCAGGCGGAGTTATCGCCAAGCATTAGACCCTCTCTCGGCTGTCAAGACGGCAAAACGAGGGGAGGTGCTCCTGATGCGTCGACTCGGTGAGGTTGGTGTGCCTCTACCTTTGGCAGCTTCGGCAGAGCAAGCGGTGAAGCAATTCTTTCAAGAAGGGCCTTCACCGCACCACTGGGACGCCATGTCAGATATGTTTCCGATGTTGAAGAACAAGAGTAAGACCTCTCCCTTCGTGGGATTGAGTGTTGACTGAGCGCTCTGTGCGGAGCCAGTCGCCTAGGTTGTCTTGGATGTGAGTAATTCATATTAGAGTATTCCTTTCGGGTTGTGTTCAGCTGGCCCGCCGGCTTGTGTCCATATGGAGTCTGCTCCATTTGGGTCGTAACCGAACTCTGTAACAAATTCTTCTTCTTCTTAATACAATAATACGCTACGCGCTTATTCGAGAAAAAAAAGATTAATTTCGTACTTGGCATGCTGTGTGAATGTGTGATATTCAAATTGGACCATGCTAAAGGGAGGCCGGCCTCCTTTAGTTTAACTCGAGGAGTCGAGCCCCCCTTCCCCCTGCACGCCTTCTTCTCGCGCTCCTCCTCTCCTCCCGCACGCTTCTTCTCGCGCTCCTCATCTCGTCCTGCACGCCTTCTTCTCCGCCCCTCCCCTGCGCGCTGCCTCCTCCCCCGGCTCCGGCTGCCGGGGCCGCCTCCGCCGCTGCCGCGCCTCCGCCTCCGCGCTGGAACCCTAACCCGTCCCCGCGTGCGCCCCGCGAGCCTCCCCTCCGCGGCATCGGCGGCTCCGGACGCCAACGCCAACCCCGCCGGCCTTCCTCCTCCAGCGGCCGGCGGCTCCCGCCGCCGCCGCCCCGCTCGCCATCCTCCCCCAACCCTAACCTAGATCCGCCGCCGCCGCGCCGCCTCGACAACGACGACGAGCTCCCGCCGCCTCGACGACGCCATCGACGCCGACGAGCTCCCCGCCTCCTCCACCGCCCACCGGGGGTCCCCTGCCGCCCGCCTCTGCTCCAACGCCGTCTCTTCCACCACCACCGCCGGTCGGCCGCCGCCCCCAACCCCCTCTTCTAAGGCCGGCGGTGATGAACCCCTTCCCACTGGCAACCCCGGGACCTAAAGTTCCACCTCCTCCTGCCGCCTCCCCCGCGGCCGGCGGCTGCCGCCGCCGTCCGCCGCCGCTCACCAACCACCCAAGCCCGGTCGGGCGGCTGGAGGAAGAAGAAAGGAGGAGGGGCACTGTTTATTGCAAAACAGAGGCCCTCCTCTGTTTATATTTTGTGATTTAAATTTGAAACTTATAATATTTTTTCTGAGGTGTGGTTGTGTGATATTTGCTATGCTGTATGACAATAAATATTAGTCATCAATTTAAATTTTATATGTTGGAAATAGGAGTGTTCTTTTAGTCCAAAGATTCAGATAATGGATCATGACAGGAATGAATAAAAGCATTAGTCTAGTACTAACTATACCATGTATACAAGTCCAGGAAAGATACCACGCCCTGACAAAAAAGGTGCAATGCGCTTGAGATATATTGCCATGATATGTATATGGCATGAGCAATTTAGTTGACTATTATGGCTGGACTTTTTTTTTCTTTACTATCGTGCACCTCTGGCTAAGGCTGTTTGCGACAAAGAATTTCACATAAATCTTAGGCATAATAGGCAGGGGCGTAGCCAGGATTTGGACATAGGGGGGCCAAGCCGGTAATATTAGCGCCTAGCCGCCTATAATATATATACACGATGGTTTATACACATATACTTATCGCCGATTTTGCAAGAGTCTAGATAACAAGCAAATAAAATAGCTCGATTGAGTTGGTTGCTTACATGGTATCTTGGGAAAAATGTGCACGGCAGTATTTTTCTACTAGGGTGCACATTCTGGAAATATCGAAGGTGTCAAAGTTTTGGATCTAAAAAAGGGTTCAAACTGCTAGATGCTCCTTAGCTTAAGAGCTCTTCAACCTGCATAGCCGTTGATCCGTTGCGTAATTAAATTAGTTCTAAACTCACTTGTCCAATTTTAGAGCATGGAGCGTACAAGGAGTCTGTGGTTCCTAATTTCTAGTGCTGCATCACCCAAGCAGCAGCGGCGCAAAGGAAAAGAAGCAGTGTCAACTGTCAAGCGCCGGTAGAATGATGATGTGTGTCTGCCTGCAGTACTTGAGATTGTACTAGTCGCCTAGTCTAAGTGCAGCAGCAGCCAGCAACACGCGCGTGCATGCTATAAACATGTAATTAGTAGTGAAATTAATAGGGGATCTTGTGGACAAAATGCGGCGAGAGGGGGGGGGGTGCACCTCAACTCTTGGCTGCAAGTCAACTTCGTCCTCCAACTCTCAAATAGTCCAGTTTAGGGTTTTAGGGTTTCTTTGGGATGAAGAGTGTAAGGACAAAGTACGGAAAGAGGTTTGGAACCCATCACCGATTCATCATTCATGACGCCACTGTGCAACGCTCATGCATCCTTGATTTCTTTGTCGTGAGCCCATGCAAGTTCATCGTCTCCTTGTGGTCGAGTTAAGGCTAGACCTAATGGATACATTAAGATTTCCTTTTGTTTTTGTTACGGTTGTAATTTTCTTTTGTTGGAAAGTCGTCTTTTTTTTGTTATATTCGCATAGGAAGGCTGCAACATAAATTTTTATTTTATAACGCTTGGTCAATCTTCCATCCCAAATCGGGTCTTTGTATTGGCGCAACAACCGTCTCATTGTCTGACCCTAATCCCCCTTATTTTCCCATTCCCTCGCAAAAAGCATCGGCTCCTCTTCTGCCATGACACTCTCCTTTCCTTTTCCCCTTTGCATCTGTCGTTAAATCCCAATCACTCCGCTCGTGGCCACCACCACCCCACCGAAAACCTCAACCCGTGAGCCTCCACCATGGCACCATGCCATCGTCGTTGCCACCGCCGCCGCCGGAGCCACTCACCGGCTCGCCCTCGGCCGTTGGCGGCTCACCCTCCTGCTAGCGCCTGCCATGCCTCGACACATGGGCCATCCTCGACCGCTTCATGTTCGTCGTCAGCGTCGGGGAACTCAACAGTGGTACCAGTTTCTCCACGGACGTCCACTCATAGATCGTCATCAGTCGCACACTCCTCCCTGGCGTCCCTGATGGCGCCCGCGGCGATGCTCGCGTCCGCGCTATCGACTTTCGCGCCAACGTTCGCGATGACAACTGCTACCGCGCTGTCTGCGGGCGCGTCTACATCACCTACTCCTGCCGTGGCCACAATGGCTTCCAATCCGTCTGCGGCCGCAATGGCTTCTGCTTCGGTCGCAGTCATGTCGGCTTCCTCTTCGGCCGCGCCGATCGGACCTGAGCCCATGGTCACATCGCTGACTGTGGTCCTCTCTGCGGCGTACCGTTTGAATCTGCTATGCTTTAGCGGCACTAACATGAACTGGGAAGTGAAGACACTCACTATCATGTCCCCTTGTGATCCGAGCTCCGTCCAAGTCGACAAGGCCATGTCCCTCGCCGGCAGTGTACCATTTGTTGATTTATCTTCGGGTATCCTCACCTGCGACCCCATCCTCGAGCCGGCGACATTCCTGCTTCTACCATCCCCAACCTGTCACGTAGAGTTGAAGAAGGCCTCCTCTGTTAACCGATGCATCGCAACCAGCCAAGACACACTCCACTACCTTATGATTGAGGGGTCAATGACGATGTTGGCGATCAGCGAAACGAGGCATACTTCCAAGCCCCTCCGGAATGGAACCAGAGCCTGAAAGCTGTCCAAAGCTAAGCACCTCTGGGGGGCTCCGCGCCAGCCAGCCCCGATTTTACTTAGGCATCGAAGCCCCGCGTGGCCGCGCTGCTAGGGGTGGAGCCCCAGTAGGGGCTTCAGCGAAACTAATCTCACACGTTTCAGGATCAGGAGCTCCAGGACGGCAACAGCTCACAAGGCGGAGCCCTGGCGGTAGCTCCGCAAGGACCAACCGACTAGCAAGCCCAAAACCTCTCAGAAGGGCTCCTCTGGTGCTGAAACCGGAGCCTCAAGGCGGAGCCACACGGAACCGCGCCACGGCGCCGAGGAGGTACTCCCGAAGCCGGACCGCAGGAGGCGTACACGAGACACCACCGGAGACGGGTTTCTGAAAGGCGCATTGGGTAATCAAATCGAGCACGGCAGGTCTGTAGGAATTCAAGTCAGATTAGCCCGGGTAGTTGGGTTGAGTGAAGAAAGTACAAGAACGGGCATGCGAGCCCTTGACTTTGTAATGTGAACCGGGGGCATGACCGTCCCGAGGAATCAGAGGGAGGGGGTATAAAAGGCTTCCCTCCCCCTCTTGTAAAGGGGTTGGCATTTTGATGAATACATGAGTTGTTGGGCTCAAGGTTTTTTCTATTGCCTCCCATTGTGTCTGGGCTAGTGGGACCTACGTGGAACCCTAGACCCAACATTTGGCACCCAGGTTTGTGATAGACACAAAATCAAGTTCACGGTAACAATGGCAGCGGCCAAGAAAAAGAAAGTGACGGCTCCATCGACCTCCGCGGCCGGAGCCCAGGGGGCTCCGCAGGGAGTCAACGCCCAGCTAGTACTGTATGGCTCAGATGACAAGGCACAGCTGAGAGTAAGGAAAACAGTGAATCCTAGAACCAGATCTGAAACCATGGGGGCTGAGAACCAAAGGGCTCAAGAAACAGGAGAAATAGACCCCACCCCGGAGGATAGCGATCAGGACCCCATCACACTGGAACTCGCCGCCATCCTCGCGAAGCTCAAAAGGGCTTCGGAGGGTAGGGATAAGATCAGCAAGGTAACCCACCAGCAGGCCGAGAGGGAAAGAAAGGCTAGAATGCTGGCAGAAGCCAAGCAAAAGCTGCTGGACCTAGAGACGGAGCTAAAGGGGCTCCGCAACATGCAGAATGAAAGGCTTGAGCGACCACCACCCTTACGGTCGGAGGTGACGTTGTCTCTCGGACGTCCGCACGTCGAGCCGGGACCTTCGCAGCAGCAGCTATGTAGTCCATGGGACACCACTGATCCTGGAGCCGTGGACCTCTCCGCTTGCCTGTCGCAGGGCTCCTAAGCCATGCAGGCCCAGGCCTACAGCACGGTGCCTCTACCAAGTACTGATGGGTCCTATGATCCCCGGAAGTTCCTTATGAGCTATCGATGCATGCCATAGCCTCCCCGATGGGACTGACACGGTGTTAGGCAAAGTCCCTGATCAGCGACCTGCTGAGGGCGCAAGTCGCTAATTGGTAGTTCCCTTAGCTACCACCGCGTGCTAAATCCATTTACAGTTGGGGAAAACCCTAAAGAACTAAGCGTCATGGAGAATTTCATGTGGATTCCAGGGGCCTACCGTAACAGGAAGAAGGACGCTACAAAATTGCCAACACAAGGATAAAGAGGCCTCTGGGTAGAATACTTTCGGAGGTTTGTGCAGCTCAAAGCTCAGGCCCCTCACACTTCCGGACGACCCAAAATGCAATCAAGGCATGCATTGCGGGCCTTAATCCAGGGCCCCACGGCCCGATCACCTGAGCAGGGAAGAGCCCAAGACCTTAAGTGAGCTATACGCCGAACTAGAAAAATATTGCTAGTCAGACGACGACCACCGCTGGAGGGTGGCAGAGCGAAGCAGGGACAGGCAATCGAATGGAGGGCAGCCCAAGGGACCTCTGCATTGGGAGTAGCCCAAGCAGCAATTCCTCAACACCCCACCAGCGGCTCCCCAGTATCAGTAGACTCGAGTCTGCAACATTTAGCCGGGCGAAGTTCCCGCATCCTTTCAGCCCTAGCTTCCAGATCGCCCGTACAATGCACCGCAAGGGTAGGGTCGGCAGAACAAGGGCCGACGGTCAAACCATAGAGGGGGAGCCCCCCCGGGATCAGAAACCTCAGGACAGCAAGAAAATGTTCTTTTGCGTGTTCCACCTAGAAAATAATGATCATGACACGATGAAGTGTCCGGAAAGGACAAGAACCTTGGAGCGGATTGAATGGGAAAGGAAGCAAAGGGAGTTGGCAGCTGCGCAGACACAACCGAGCTCCCATTGGCAGCACTCCTTTAGTCCCGTCCAACTACAAACCCAGTACCCGCAGCCCCGGAAGTCTACCAGCCACAGAATCATGAATGGAGGGCTCCGTTGCAGGGGCAATACCAACAGGCACCTGCGACATCGCAGCCGCTCACATATCAGCACATGGGCCCCGCACCATCTCACAACGCTTCAAGTTCAACCAACGAGCGACACGGGGAGAAGCTTTCGCCCCCGCCGTCGGCTCAGCCCAAGCAAGAACTAGTCTCTGCGCAAACTATAAGCCAGCCTGCAGCATTTCCAACCAGGGGCTTTGTGATGCCCATCGCCGGCGGCTCCTCCCACGTGTTCGAGACTAAGAGAGCCAGAGCGGATTACTTTAGAAGGGTACATGCAGTGCAGTTCAGCGGAGGCCCCGTAAGGAGGGATGCCTGGTCCCACATACCCATCTCCTTCACCGAAGCTGACCTGTATTTGGCCTGTCACCCCCACGAGGATGCCATGGTAATCGAAGCCAATGTAGCAGGGTGGGTCCTGGATGACATACTCGTGGACACAGGCAGCTCAGCCGACATACTCTTTGCAAGCTCTTTTGACTTAATGAAGTTTGACAAGCGGCTGCTCCAGCCGGCCAGCATCCCACTCATCGGCTTCGGCGGCACCACGGTCAAAGCCCTGGGAAAACTCACTCTGCCCGTATCCTTGGGGGACCTCCGCAACCCCAGGACAGAAGACATGACCTTTGACGTGGTGGAGATGTACTATCCGTACAAAGACATATTCGGCAGGGGTTCCATAAACAAGTTTGATGCCGTTATCAGAAGCTCTTACCTCATGATGAAACTACCCGGGCCCTGTGGCGTCATCACAGTCAAGGGAACCCAGGAGCAAGCTCAGACAATAGAAAGTGGAACAGCCCCCGGGCGGAGGCCGGTCCACCACCTGGCTGTAGCCGAAGCCCTCGCTAAAGGAAACATTGCCGCAGCAGACCTCCCAGAGAAGGAGCCCTGGCATGAGCCCTCCAAAGACAAGGATGAGATGGTTGTAGCACCGGCAATAGACACAAAGCAGATATAGCTGGATAGCATGCGGCCAGATAGGGAGGTCATCATGGGCACCGACCTGTCGCCAGTCGAAGAGGCTCAGCTTAGAGAGTTCCTCTTCAAAAACATGGACGTCTTTGCATGGTCCACCGCAAGATGTTGGAAGAAAAGGCTCTGGCCATCAGGGCGGAGGTCCAGTGCCTACTCGATGCTGGGATCATCCGCAAAGTTAAGTAGACAGAGTGGCTCGCGAACACAGTTCCCGTCAGGAAAAAGAATGGCAAAATCCGCATGTGCATAGATTTCACAGACCTCAACAAAGCCTGGCCCAAGGACGATTTCCCCTGGAAAGAATCGACACCGTAGTGGATGATGCAGCCAATAGCGAAATGCTATCGCTGTTGGACATGTTCTCGGGCTACCATCAGATCTGGATCGAGGATGACCAGAAAAAATAGCTTTCATTACCCTATTCGGTACTTACTGCTTCCTGAAAATGCCGGAGGGGCTCCGCAATGCAGGAACAACCTTCTCAAGGATGACCTCCGCAACCTTTAGCAATCAGATCCGGCGCAACCTCTTGGCATATGTGGACGACATCGTTGTCAAAAGCGCCGCAAGGGGGGACCACTTAAAAGACCTCACCGAAACTTTTGGCAATCTCCGCAAGGCCAACCTTAAGCTGAACCCTGAGAAGTGTGTATTCGGGGTCCAACGGGGCGAAGTGCTGGGCTGCATTGTGTCCACCAAGGGAATCGAAGCCAATCCGGATAAGATTGAGGCAATAAGGAAGATGGAAGAGCCAAGTTGCATCAAATATGTACAAAAGCTCATGGGCAGGATCACAACTCTAAGCCTTCATCCCAAGGGCAGCCGAGCGGAGCCTCCCGTTCTTCAAGGTATTGAAGGGGTCAGGGGCCTTTGAATGGGGCGCAGAGCAAAGCAAGGCGTTCACGGAGCTCAAAGAGTACCTCGCGAGCGTAACCAAGCTGACACCCCCGGATCCTAAGGCAACACTCATGCTATACTTGTCGGCTTCGCGATCGGCCGTTTGCGCCGTTCTCGTACAGGAAAGGCTGGTGGAGGGCCGCAACACACTGCGCCCAGTTTACTACGTATTCGAAGCTCTAGCAAATTCACAGTTGCTCTACTCTGAGCTCGAGAAGATAGCATATGCCTTAATCACGGCCAAGCGGAAAATCAAGCATTACTTCGAGGGCTTCAAGATCCTCGTGGTAACGGATCAACCGCTCTGAGACTTGTTCGCAAACAAAGAGGCACACCCCGTATCCGCAAATGGGCGGCGGAGCTCTCTGAGTACGTCGTGGACTTCGAGAGGCGCAGCGCCAAAAAGTCTCTAGTCTTCGCAGACTTCTTCGTAGAATGGACCTCGCCGGCAGTTGAGCCCGAGTAGCCCATCGACCTGCCATGGGCAGTCAACTGTGACGGAGCCTGATGCCACCTGGGAGCGGGCATCGCCGCGGTCATCGTATCCCCATTAGGAAACACAACAAGGTTCGCCGCTCGGCTCGAGTTCCCGTGCGCCAACAACTCCACAGAATACGAAGCCCTACTCCTGGGGCTCTGCAAGATGAAAGCGCTTGGCCACCAGAGCTTCATTGTCAGATCAGACTCTAAGGTCATAAGGGACCACATCGAAATGGAGAGTGAAGCCAGAAACCTGGGTCTCACCCATTACTTAGTCACAGTTCGCGTGATGGAAAGTAACTTCAGGGGCTTCATCGTCATCCACATACCAAGGTCGGAAAACGCAGAGGCGGACAGACTCGCTAAAGCAGCAGCCCAAGGAACACCCCTAGGGCCGGAGGTCATGTATGAAGTTCTAACTCCTCCATCGGCAAAAGAACTGGAACTCATCAGCGGCGCACAGATCCTTTGCATTCACAAGCAAGACCAGTGCAAAGAAATCAAAGACTTCATATGTGGTAGAACCACGTCAGAGGACAAGAAATTCAATGAAAGGCTCAGATACAGAGCAAGGGGCTATGTCATGGTGGGGGACGAACTGTTCAAGTCCGGGATGCAGCAACCCCTGCTCCGATGCA
This sequence comes from Urochloa ruziziensis, assembly GCA_015476505.1. NCBI lineage: Eukaryota > Viridiplantae > Streptophyta > Magnoliopsida > Poales > Poaceae > Urochloa > Urochloa ruziziensis. The sequence continues at coordinate 33,050,313 of CM027124.1, forward strand.
TATCCCTAGAGGAGGGCAGAAACCTACTGGCCGAAGTCCATGCGGGCATGTGCGGGGCCCACATAGGCTCCAGAGCGCTCGCCAACTGCCCTATCCGATGCCCAGAAGGTTGTCATCGAATGAGAAGCCTGTCAAAAGACCGCACGCATCCAGCATGCTCCCACCGCTCCATCACAGCTCATCATCCCAGCATGGCCACTTCAGAGGTGGGGTATCAATCTGGTAGGACCTCTACCAGCAGCCCAGGGCAACCGTAGGTTCACAGTGGTGGCAGTCGACTACTTCTCAAAATGGATGGAGGCAAAGCCGCTGGCGTCCATCACAGCCCAGTCAATCCAAAATTTCTTTTGGCAAAACATCGTGTGCAGGTTTGCAGTGCCTGTGGAGGTAACCGTTGATAATGACAAGCAGTTCGACTGCACCCTCTTCAGGGACACCTGCCACAAGATTGGCACCAATGTTAGTTTTGCTTCAATGTATCACCCTCAATCCAACGGAGCCGTAGAGCGGGCCAACGGCTTAATCTTCGCAAGCGTCAGGAAATGCCTCCTAGACCTGCCAAAAGGCAAGTGGGTAGACGAACTCCCGAGGGCGGTCTGGGCGCATAACTCTACCGAATCAAGCGCCATGGGCTTCTCGCCCTTTCACCTGCTGTTTGGAGCAGAGGCCATGTCCCCTGAGGAACTCAAGCTTGGTGGCCTCCGTGCAAGTCACAGGGAAGCCGCAGAATCGTGCGTGCTCCTAGAGAAGGACGCCATGGAGCTGGACACTCTCCAGGTCGCAGCCAACCCGGAAAAATACCAGGAGGAAACCAGAAAGTGGCGGGATAAAAAGGGCAAGGTGAGAGATATCACGCCAGGTGACCTGGTGCTCAAGCTAAGACCAAACCATGAGAACCTCAGCAAGCTGCAAGAGAAGTGGGAGGGCCCTTTCATCGTCTCCAAAAGCTCTAGATCGGGCTCATTCCACCTCGTGGATAGCGAAGGCAAAGAGCTCCCCCACACATGGAACGTCGACAGCCTCAAAAAGTTCTATCCCTAGCTAAGGGACCCAACACTGTAAGCCCAAGGGCAACTTGCAGTGCTATGAGCAAGGGGTCGGGCGTTTTCTTTCAGTTTTCACTTTTTCCTTTATTTATTTTTCAGACCGCACTCTTTTCCTCACTGGGAGACTCCATTTCGGAGGTGAGGTTTTTAACGAGGCAGAGCCCGCAAATTATGTAATCCTCTCCCTTTAAAAATTAAGAAAAAGAGAAACTCTGCAATTGTCTTTGTTATCCAACATGTAACGCCGGGGGCTCCGGTTTGAAAGGGCCACCGGGCTGATTATCAAACCTGATCCCCCCAATAAGGGTTCGGGGGCACATTAGCCATGCAGCGCCAAATGAACACAACCAAACAGCCTCCCTCCCCCCTGAAAGTCCTGCTAAGGCAGGCAAGGGGCTCCGCGTCAAACGCACGGAAGCCACCTTCCCTCGAAGTCCCGCAAAGGCGGGCAAGGGGTTCCGCATAAAACGCACGGGAGCCACCTTCCCTCAAAGCCCCGTTAAGGCGGGCAAGGGGGCTCCGCGTAAAACGCACGGAAGCCACCTTCCCTCGAAGTCCCGCTAAGGCGGGCAAGGGGTTCCGCGTCAAACGCACGAAAGCCACCTTCCCTCAAAGTCCCGCTAAGGCGGGCAAGGGGCTCCGTGTAAAACGCACGGAAGCCACCTTCCCTCGAAGTCCCGCTAAGGCGGGCAAGGGGCTCCGCGTCAAACACATGGAAGCCACCTTCCCTCGAAGTCCCGCTAAGGCGGGCAAGGGGTTCCGCATAAAACGCACGGGAGCCACCTTCCCTCAAAGTCCCGTTAAGGTGGGCAAGGGGGTCCGCGTAAAACGCACGGAAGCCACCTTCCCTCGAATTCCCGCTAAAGCGGACAAGAGGTTCCGCGAAGAACCCGCGGAAGCCACCTTTCATCGAAGTTCCGCTAAGGCGAGCAAGGGGCTCCGCGACAAAATGCGTCGAAGCCCTCCCCCTCCCCCCCGTGAAATCACACCAACACTAGTTATCAAGCTTTACAAAGCGCAGGCTCAAACAACTCGCCCAAACGGGGAAGCTCCACCACAAAATCATTACGCATTAACACTAAGTAATAAGCGATTACAGAAGCAACCTGCTCAGCGAAACAAAAGAAATCGAGCCCAAGGGCCCTATATAGGAACAAACTCTTTACACCGCCGCTACAACGGTGCATCCGCAGGCCCACACCATCATCCTTGCCAATCTCAGAGAGTTACTACATGCTGCGATGTCGCGAGCATTCTCGTAGCTTCCGGGCCATCGGGAAGAGGCGCGGGCCAGGGGCTTCGCGCCGTGGCCAAGCAGAGCTGAGGGAAATCCTCAGCACCCTCGGGCGCGCAGCCGCCAGCCCCTAAATTGCATCCGCAAGGGGGCATCGGGTCCGGCCGCGCTTGAGCCCTCGTGCTACAAGCACAGGATAGGCCACGGTCCCGCAACCTCTGGCTGCCTTGCGGATCGCGAGCATCCTCATAGCCTCAAACAACCCGCTCGCACCCACGCCAAACCAAAGGACGGACAGAGGAGTCCATGGTGCGGCATGCGTAAAACTGGCACGAGAGGCAGAGGAGCGGCGTCTCCCTCCTTTTATAGGCCACGCGACGAAGGTACTGTTCACACATGATATCAAAACACTGTACACACGTGAACCCCCAATGTTGTCCACATGTGGGATTCCAGAACTGTGCGCACGTGAAAACTTCAGTACTGTGTACACATGAAAACAGCAACACTGTGTACATGTGACACGCCTTCATAGCTATCAATGCCATGCCAACACAGCGCCAAAACCAAGAAAGGCCTCCCGATGGGCCCGTAGTTCTTGCGCACACTAAATACACCTCAGGAAAAATCGCAGGGAGGCCTCGTGCGTGGCTCAGGCGAGGGGATGGCGTTTCATGCAAAAATAAAGCCCCGCGCGGATCCCCACTCGAATCCCGAGGAGGGGGCGCGAGCCTCCCCTGCAGTTAGGCGGGGGATGGCATTTTCAGAACAGAAACTGCCGGCGAGGCTCAAAGCGCGAACCTGTCAAGGACTTTGATGAAAATAAAAGACAGCCGCACACCCTCCGAAAACGCATAAAGGCACAGGACAATTCTACAGCGGAGCTCCACCTCCGCAAAGCCCCCACAGGTGCGTCAGAAGTACGCACGAGTTGTTCGCAGCTAGAAAAGTCCCCAGGCTCCGTCTTCGCAGCCATATGCTCCCCCTCGGCAACGCATGTTCGGCGGGGCCCGTACCATCCGTCAAAGACTAAACTACCGCAGCGGCTCCCGCTTAGAGGTGGCATCGATCATGGTGCAACAGGAGGTAGCCGCTAACAAGCAACTCATCCCTCTCCATTCGCAAGGGTGTAACTTCATCATCAACCTCAGGTGGCGCAACCTACGCGTCCAAGTTTATCTTCGGCAAGGAGAAACCGTTTCACAATAAAGTTTACATAAAACCAAATGGGACAAGGACACCGCACGCCCCGAACAAAGTCGCTTAATCCCTCACTTCTCTCGTTCTGCTGGTACCCGGATCCTGCGTGGGGACCTTCTGGGACAGAGGAGCTCCATCTTCGTCGGTAGGCTCCGGGACTCGCCCCTCTCCATCGTCGCCTGAGCCCTCCGAGTCGGAGACCTCGGCTTCGTCCTCTTCTAAATCCTCTTCGCCCACCTCCCCCTCAGCTGCCCGCAACATGAACAAAGTATTAAAACAACCAACGGCACATCAGTGGCCCATGCGCTAGTACAGATTACTAGTAACACCACAAAGAGTTTACCTCCACGAGTCGCGCATGCGCCGTTGTCCAAGCCAAGAGTTTCCCATCAGAATTCCACCAATCTTGGATGCAGGCGCGGCGCAAATCCTTCACGGCCTCTGATGAATGTGTGAACGTTGCCCAGCGAAAGGCCAAGGACTTGGTCCTGACCTTGGCGATATGGTCACACCCAGCGTTCTCCAGGGCCTCCGCCATGGTCTCCGCGGTAAGGCTCGCCGCAAAGTTGCTGGTGCCCTCGAACACCTCCGAGAGACTTTGGAACTCGGCCTCAAGCCACTCCAGGTAGGCCAGGCTGTCAGCGACTGCGGGCGACAGAGCGAGGCAGGACCCGAACTCCTCAAGCGCGGCCGCATAAGCGCGCTCCGCTTTGCGGCACTGAGCCAGCAACCCAGCTTCGTGGTCGGTCGAGAGCTGCTTCACAGACGACAGCTACCCTTGGAGCTCCTCAATATGCTTGGCCTGCCCGGCTATCTCGGCCCGGAGCTCGTCAATAACCCCGCGCTTCTCCGCAAGCTGAGCCTCGAGAGTCTCCACCTGCTTCGACCGCTCCTGCAGCGAAGCTGCAACTCCCTTCTTTTCTTGCTCGGCCTTAGCCTGCAGACCAGCCTCAGTCTCAACCAGGTCACAGAGGCCCACGACAACCCCCTCGCTCTTGGAAAGCTCTGCCTTCAGCTTGGCGATCTCGTTGACCACCTCCGTGCAGGCAACTTTCAAGTGAGTATTTTGCATAACATGCTCGAAATTTGACTCCTTCAGCAGGCCCGTCAGGGTCTCCAAGCAACTAACCTCCTCCTGAAGGCCGTCTGCTTCCGACCTCTCCCTCTCCTCCCGCTCAGCCTCCTTCTCTCCAAGAACGCGCCCGATAATGCAATTCTGCAAAAGAAAAAAATAGTAATGATTAAATTCGATCGGCAACCAAAGAGCGGAGCCGCGCGACGCGCAAAGTGCAGAGCCGCACGAAGCGCAAGACAAGCCCGAAAGAAAACTAACACTATGACCATACTCCACGGCTAGGGCAGCCAGGTCCCTCACCACACAGCCTCGTGCCATTTGCTCAAAATCTGACAGGACAGCTGTCAGAAACAATAACACCACTGAAACAAACGAATCCTGCGATCCCCACCTGGCGCGTCAAGAGGGCGAAGCCCAGCACGAGCCCCGATAGGTCTGGTAGCGACAGTTTTCTCCCGCGGAGCCTGGGGGAGGGGCCCTTCCTCAGCACTGCGTGTGCCAGCCGCCGCAGCCCCGCCCGGAGACGATGTCGAGGGGACCTCACCTTTCAACATTAGCACACTATAGGTTAAGGAAGAGATATGAGCCCCTAAGCGAACGCTCGTATCAAAAGCCCTTCCGTACTCATCCCTATCACAATTCACTAAGTCGTGGCGCGTCAACAAACCAGCGAAGGTCAGCCGAGGCTCCACCAGCCCTTCCCCAGGCGCGGCCGACACGCGGCACAGATCCTCCAAAAAGCCAGGGGAAGCACCGCATGTCGCAAAAACGGGATAGCCTGGGATCAGTGCCTCACCTGGTCCATAGCGCGTAGTCTTGGAGCGTGCCACTGCAGTCGCCTGGAAGTGACGAGCTCCCCTGAAGTCCCCAAAGCCTTCGCGGCGTCCATGGCCAGCTCCACCTCCGTGGAAGGAAAAACGGGCTTCGGCAGCATCGGCTCCCTGTCGTCGTCTGAGTCAGCGGGGGTGACGCGAAGCACGGGACGAGCCTTGATTTTCTTGCTAATCACCTTGGAGCTAGCCGCGATTTCCCCATGGTGGCCGCGTCCTCGCTCAGCATCAGCTTACCCTAAGTTTCGAGGAGGCGCCTCTTCTTGCGCTCGGATTCCTTCGTCTTCAGCGGATCACCACCCGCAGCAAACACGGAGGTGGTCGGATCCAGTGTCACTTTCCTCTTTGGCGGAGCCGCCGCCTTCAACTTATGCTCAGCCACCGAGGAAGTGGAGGCCTCGGCCCCCTTGCGTCTCCGCGGTGCCCCCCGCGGGACGTAGGCGCGCTGGGGCACCACCACCCCCATCTCAACCAGGCACCGATTCAACCTCTGGTCGTGCTTGACGACCGCAGACCGGAGGTCCAGCTCCAGCACAGACACATAGCCGAGCAGGTCGACCACATCTCGATCAATTTTCTCCACGATCTGGCTGTCTGCCAAGCCAGGGAACCTGGCAGCCTTGTTCAAGCCAAAGATGGGAAAAGGGACCCCTTAGAGCCCGCCAAAATCCCGCAGCTCGATTGACAGTGGTCTCCATGACAAGCTCAAGGGCCAGATCCCCGCGGCGACGAACTCGTCCACGACATCACGGCCCCCAAGCAACAAGATCGCCATCGTGAAGCTTGTCATGCACTCCTTGAAGCTGGCAGTGCTATCATAAAACGGCAGGCACTTGACCTTCGGGGAAGTCGAGACAGGTCCGCCAAAGGGAAATTCTTGAGCCTCCAGATCGCGGGGTTTGTCAGCCACCGCCTCGGGGACACCAACATAGAACCAATAGTGGAGCCACTCATCGTCGAGTTTCCCCTTCTGAGCCTTGAACAGCTCCACCTTGGTCACCACGGGATCACCATCCGGGACCCGACGAGGAATGAAGGTACCAAAGCCGAACTGATTGGTGTACGTCACCCCATCGCCAAGGGTGGCTTTCTTGTATTGCGTATGCAGCTCGTAGAGATGCACAAACGCATCCACATTGGGCTCCGCCCCGAACGTCGTGGCAGTCCAGAAGAACTTGCTCAGCTGGATGAAGGAGGTAGGAGTCAGGTGGTGAAGCTGAACCGGGTACCGCTGCAGGATCTTCGCCAGCAGCGGTTGGCATGGGAACCGGAGGACAGCGTTGAAAAAGTCACGGAAAACCACGGCCTCTCCGGGACGGGGCGCCGGCTCCGCCTCGGTCCCAGGCGCACGACCCCACCCGGGAGGAAAGAAGGCCTTCTCCTCGTAGTACTTTATTGTGGGATCGTCAACACGGGAGGGCCCGAAGTAAACCGTCGGCGGGGCCTTCGCTTTCCGCACCCAGCCGGCCGCCTCTGACTCGTCGCCCGACTGGGCATCATTGCTGCCGGCGGATGCAGCTCCCTCGCCAGCTCCTCAGGTACTGGGCTCACCGACGCCTCCGCCTGATCGCGAACCGCGATCTCAGCCTCCGCTTGGTGATCAAGGCTCGCCATCGCAGGATTGATGAGCCGAGCGGTCTGCTTGGTGCGAGCCAACCTGAAACAGAAAATGGAGTTAGCGCCCCGCAGAAATCGAAGCCCCCCCCCCTCCCGACCCCCCCCCCCCCCCCCCCCCCCCCCCCCACCAACATACTTGCTCTCTGGATGTTGGCAGTACCTATATTTCTTTGCTCTTATGTATGCTCCTGTAATTTGTCTGCAAGCTCTTGTGTATAGATAAGTATCATTGCCTGCATTTGAGTTTTCTTATACCTGTCCTGTTAGCTTGTGCTCACGGTTATTAACCTTTTCTAGAATTAATTTTTTATATTTCCAGATTAAGTTACATGGCCTCTTTATTTATTTGTCCTTTTTGAACAATGTCTTTTCTTATATGGTTTAATTGTTTTTGTAGATCCTATTTCCGGATTATTGTATAACGTAATATGTGTAGGATAACTCTCACAATGCCAATATAGGGCTGTAAGTCTATAACTAGTTTTAAACTTCTAATGAGTAGTAATCAAATGTTAAATGTTTCGACAGTCTTATATGTGACTCATTTTGTTTTCATTTTGTGTTTAGGCCCTCCCAAATGAGCTTCACGGCCATGTAACTTAATTTTTATTGTTTTGTTTTTTTATTTTCGAACTAGTGTGTTTTTAATTTTTTTTAACAGTCACTTGGTATTAAAATGACAGAGTTACAAATCTGAATTTTGTTTTGTTTCATTCTGTTTTTATTTAATTTTGTTCATTTATTTTTTGGTTTTGGATTCATTGTGGTTTTAGTATTTCCCCTGGATTTGTTTCATAATTTTCTTGATTTTATGATTTGGTTTTACATTTTATATTTTTCTTTTTTGGTTTTGTTTCGTTTGTTTCTTTTTTGTTTTTGTTTGATTTTTGTTTTTGGCCTTTTTTGTTTTCTTTTTTTAAAATATTTATGGTTTTGTTTTTTATTTTCGAACTAGTGTGGTTTTTAAATTTTTTAACCGTCAATTTGTATTAAAATGACAGCGTTACAAATCTGAATTTTGTTAATTCTTGATTTTCCTTGACTTAGATCTAATCTGTTCAAATCTGGGTGAGATGACCTTATGTTTCACTCAATTTTAGATTCCTATTTGTTTTGGGTGAAACAAGGTCTAGTATCACTTGGGTGACCAAATGTCATATTTCACCCAAGTGAGACAGCCCCAAAAATATGGGTATTCATTGGATTGACATCTCAGATCGGGCAGTGAAAAATCCACGGACTTTAACTTAGCATCACCTTTTTTCTTTACTTTTATGCTAGGCTAAATGATGTTTCATTTTCTTTGATTGGCTGCTTAGCACTAAACAACAGAAGCGTGTTACCACTATTTCCATGCCTTTGCTGCATTGGGGGCACAAAGGAAAAAGTCTATATCACCCCTCAACCTATGGGGGTGGACTACATAACCCCCAACCTATGAAATGGTCTATATCACCCCCTGAACTTTCAGAAACCAGTCAAATTACCCCCTAAAGCAATTTTGAAAAATCATAGTAAATCATAGAAAAATCATAAAATGGAAAATCCAATTGTGTTGGACTCCAAATGAGTAGATCTACACAGTGAACATATAATATGGTATGGTTTAGTACATTTTTTTGCTGTAGTTTTATATCTATATTTTTCTTCATAACTGTAAAAAATTGTACTACAACATACCACATTATATGTTCACTGTGTAGATCTGCTCATTTGGAGTCCAACACAATTGGATTTTCCATTTTATGATTTTTCTGTGATTTACTATGATTTTTTAAAATTGCTTTAGGGGTAATTTGACCGGTTTTCAAAAGTTTAGGGGTGATATAGACCGTTTAATAGGTTAGGAGGTTATATAGTCCACCCCCATAGGTGGGGTGATGTAGACTTTTTCCCGGGCACAAAAGTCAATTCTTCGCTGCGCAAGGCCCAGCGAAATTCCCCTGACGAAGACTCCCTTCTATAGATGTCCAGATGGGCCTGACACGATGGGCGGCATGATGCACGACACTAAAAACACAACACTAACACGACACTAACACGATGTCGTAGTGTCAGTGCCGACACGACACGATGGTTGGGCCGTGTTTGGGCCGCGACCTCGGCACGCAGTGCCAACACGAACACGACACGATTTTTGACCAGGCACGATGCGGCACGATTACCTCGATCATAGTATTGTGAAATAGATGTCTCTGTTAAAATATTTGATGAGATGTATATATCTTTATATGAATTTATGATGTTGATCAATGTTCATATAAATTCATGATGAAATGGATGAAATTGATGCATATCTAGATGAATTTGTGATGAAATACATAAAGTTTGGAATTGAATGAGTGGATGCATAGTGCCAGTGCCGGCAAGAGCACGATGGGCCATCGGGCCCATGTGCCGGCACGACACTATTAAAACGACATAGTGTAGTGTCTGGGCCAGAAGGTCGGCACGACAGCACGACGCGACACGACACGATTAGTGTTAGTACCTATTAGTGTCAGTGCCTAATAGTGTCGGGCCAAATAGTGTCAGTGCCCTGTTGTGCCGGGCCGCCCATTTGGACATCTATACACGCCGCCCATTTGGACATCTATAAGTGTATAGATGTCCAAATGGGCGGCCCGGCACAACAGGGCACTGACACTATTTGGCCCGACACTATTAGGCACTGACACTAATAGGCACTAATACTAATCGTGTCGTGTGTCGTGTCGCGTCGTGCTGTCGTGCCGACCTTCTGGCCCAGACACTACACTATGTCGTTTTTATAGTGTCGTGCCGGCACATGGGCCTGATGGCCCATCGTGCTCGTGCCGGCACTGGCACTATGCATCCACTCATTCAATTCCAAACTTTATATATTTCATCACAAATTCATCTAGATATGCATCAATTTCATCCATTTCATCGTAAACATATATGAACATTGATCAACATCATAAATTCATATAAAGATATATACATCTCATCAAATATTTTAACAGAGACATCTATTTCACAGTACTATGATCGAGGTAATCGTGTCGCATCGTGCCTGGTCAAAAATCGTGTCGTGTTCGTGTTGGCACTGCGTGCCGAGGTCGCGGCCCAAACACGGCCCAACCGTCGTGTCGTGTCGACACTGACACTACGACATCGTGTTAGTGTCGTGTTAATGTTGTGTTTTTTAGTGTCGTGCATCGTGTCGCCCATCGTGTCAGGCCCGTCTGGACATCTATATCTATACTCCCTTCCCATCCGCAGAGACAGAGCAGACGCGAGCTCGCTGCCATCCCCACCCCATCCATGGCGATGCCTTCGCGTCCCTTCCACCTCGCCGCCATCTCTCTCGTCCTCATCGCTCTCCTCCTCCGCGCCACCGCCGCGGATGCCAGCACCTCCACCAGCCTCCAGCCGCGCGCCTCCGCCCTCCCCATGGGGTCTCCGTCTCCCCGGGACGCGCCGCCGTCCGCCACGACGGGGCGCCTCCACGCCTCGCCCGCCGCGCGGATACACGAGGACCAGGAGGACGCCGCCGCCCCGTCCCCGCTGGCAGCTCCTCCGACCACGCGTCCTGCGCACCGCGCCCGCGACGCCGACCGCGCCTGGTACGAGCACATTATTCCTGGCGCGCCTACGTGTACTCCGGCGGCGACGTCTGCCACGTCGATATCGGGTACATGGAGCTAGGAACCTTCCTTGGCGCCGGCTGCCCTGACTGGACTTGCCAGAGCGAATTCACGCTGTGGCCCGACGAGGCGCTCGCGTGGGCGCTGAGCGCCATCGCGACGCCTTGTGGCGGCGGCGGCGGCACCAGCAGCGCCGCCACCGCCGCGTCGCCGCCCAACGCCGTGGCCCTTCTGCCTCTGCTTGCCGCCGCCGCCGCCTTCCTCCCGCCTCCCCTGGCAGCTGCGGTGGCGCTCTCCTCCCTGGCGCCTACCATCTTCCCCTGGAGGAACACCAGGCGCGCCCACCTGCCTGTCGCCGACCCAGGCGCCGCTGCGGCCTCCGGCGACCGCCTCTGCTACGTCGAGCTCGCGCACATGGATTACAGGGAGGGCTACTACATCCGCTGCCCCGCGGCCGGCGGCCACGCGCACGTGTCCTGCACGGAGTTCCCCGACGAGGTGGTGGCAGCGGCCGTGTGGGAGCACCGCAGCCTAACGTACCGCGACACCGTCGGCCCCAAGTGCGAGCGGTACAGGTACGGCGCCGCCGGGCATCAGATTTGGGGGTACGACTACAATGCTGACCTCTGATCGTCTCTTTGTTGGTAGACAGGCATAGTTTCACAGACGATCGTTTAGTATTAGTACTGTCAATCGGTAGTTCTTCTCTGTTCCAAGATTTTTCAGTTTATTAGTAGCCGATATATTCCAAGGATTGTCGTGATGAACTTGGCTTGGCTAAGAACAATGGTTGGCTTTACCAATCCTTTTACCTGCTTATTTCTTTGCATTCCCTTTTCATGATGCATTTCTCTCTACGTGTGGGTGCCTACATTATTCTTCAGAGATCCGATGCAGCAATATTTGTTTGCTTACATTGTCAAGAGATTGTCCTGTTATCCACCATTTCTCTGCCTCATGTAAATTCCCAGAATTTCTTTTCAGTGTTTTTCAAATCATGGTGAAGATTGGTTCAAATGTGTACATTCGTATCGTCAAATGTTGAATGTCCATCACCTAGGTTATAATTGTAGTATAGTCTGGTTCCTACTTTTAAAAGAACAACAGAATTTCTTGTCAGTTGGAAGCTGAAATTGTTGGATAAACTTTTAACGAATCTCTGAAGTGATTTCGCAGTTGAATCAATGTTTTTTTTAATCAAAATTGACCTGTCCCCATGAACATTCAGAAGATCGTTTCGTACTGGCAATTAGTTGTTCTTCCGTTCCAAGATTTATCAGCTTATTAGTGGTCGATATGGTCCAAGGATTATTGTCGTGATGTACTTGGATTAGCTAGGAACAATGGTTGGCTTTACCAATCGTTTTACCTGTCTATTTCTTTGCATTCCCTTTTCATGATGCATTTCTCTATACGTGCGGGACTGTGGGTGCCTGCATTCTTCAGAGATCTGATGCAGCAATAATACAATATTGCTCACAGTTTAGATTGTCATATTATCCACCATTATTTCTGTCTCGTGAATTCCAAGAGTTGCTTTTCAATGATTTTCAAATCACGGTGAAGATTGGTTCAAATGTGTACGCTTGCTTCGTTTTTGTCAAATGTGGAATGTCCGCCTAGGTAAAAATTATACTCAAGATGGGAATGGGCCGGGGCGACCCATTGGGTACTTGACCCGGCCCAGAAAATCAAGGCCAATGGGCCATTCGGATTGGCCTCAAATCAAAAACAGACCAGGAGTGCCAAGACCTGTTGACCCAATGGGGTGACAAGGCCGACACGACGCCCCCTCTCTCCTCCAGACGAAACGCGATGTCTCGCCCCCGACTCGGCATGGAGGCGAGCGAGCAGACGGCGGCGGGCGTGGAGGCGGCGGCGGGCTTGCCGCACTCCGCTCCGGCGCCGGTCATCTCCACCCTACGGATCTCCCCTCGAGGGGCTGTATCCTCCATCCAATCTCTCCTCCGGTAAGTTGTTGCTCTCAGATCTCGTGTCTTAGGGTTAGTGAATTTTTTGGATCCGTGCTCGTTGTTGTTGGTGCCATTCTGACATAGGATCGAGAGTAGGTGCTCCTCGGCAACTAGATGCTGCGCCGGGTGGTGTTGTGCATGCCTGTACTTGGGGTTTTGGTGTGCTGGGTGCTGCGTGGTGCTGTGCATGCCTATACAAAGGGGTTAGCAGTAGGAGGAAGAGCAACGCTGATGCACGCCTCTATGATCTGTGGGATTTGCTGATTTTTGTTCAGATTAATATAGTATATCAGCTTACTGGTAGGTACCTGCTTAGTGATGATAGATTCTCTCTCAATTTGTCTCGCTAGCATGCACGGGTGGTTCACAGATCATGTTACCTTTTTGTTAAGTCAATTTGATACTTTGCTATTGGGATATTTTTCTAGCACAATGCAAAGATGCATCTATGTTTGTCAGATAATAATCTTGATCTTATTTAATCTCTGGTCGTATTGTTTATGTTGCACAATTCTGTATATGCAAGCGTTGATCGATCTGCATATCATATTTAATTTGCTAATTAGAAATGTTTGGTCAATTTTGCCAAAATTAAATATACTAGGAAAGACTAATCGCTGCTGGGCATCTCTGAACAGCAAGCCATCTTGGTGTTACACGCTTACAGCGTGTTGATTGCAGCCTTGCACCGATTTGAAGAGAACTTTCAGAAAATAATGTAGTCTGCATATCATTATGTAGATGAGGGCTAACTTGCAGTGTTGTCCTCTGCATCAAGATGTTCAACTTTGCCTCCTTGTACTGTTAGTCATATGTTTCTCCCGATTTTTAATTCGGCTTTTTTTATTATTAGCAGCTTAAGTCAGAACATGCAAGAGGACGGAGGTGCTGATGAAGCGTACCGAGGGGGTGCCACATGGTTGATCTCTCATGAAATCAGGACATGAGTTCCACCAGAGTTATCTCCATCCATAGTAAACATTTGCAAAGCGTATAACAAAGGTGAATACTTTTTTTTCATATTTCATTTTTTATCAGTATTGTCAAGTTAAAATTTTATCAAGCTGAACTTTTAACTTTCTGTTTTTGTTTATCTCATCAGGACTTTCCCATGACATTGAAATGGAAGAAGATGATGATGAAGAAGAAGACGCTGACTACGAAATGGAAGATGATGAAGAAACTGATCAAGAAAGCTATGACGACGAAGAAGAAGATGATGAGCACGAAACAACAGTAGAAGCAATACATGGGCTTGAGATGGTTGATACTGACATGGGATCATTTTCAGAACCAGGGAGAAAGTTTGTGTCAAAGGTGTGGAAGGAATACGAGCCCATCCGTGTTGATGGAGTAGTAATCGCAACTGAGTGTAAGCACTGTGGAAGGAATATCTGTGCTGAGCGTAAGCATGGGACAAGTTCCTTGCGCAAGCACCTGAAGAGATGCAGCAAAAGGAAAAAGGCTCTTAGAGTTGCTGGTCACTTAAATGCTTCCATCATGACTCCAGATGGAGTTGCTTTAGGGCCTTGGACCTTTGATCAAGCACTGTCACGTAAAGAGCTCATGAGGATGATTGTCCTCCATGAATTGCCATTCTTATTGGTGGAGTTTGATGGATTTAGAAGATTTGTTTCCAGTCTGAACCCAAGTTTCAAGATGGTCTGCAGAAAAACAATACGAAGTGATTGTTTGAAAGCATTTGTCGAAGAGAAGAAAGTACTGCAAGGTTATTTCAGCAAGTCGAAGTCCAAGATCTCTTTGACTATGGAGAAGTTTGTAAGAGATTGGAAGATTGAAGACAAGTTGTTTGCAGTGACGTTGGATAACGCATCCAACAATGGTGCTATGATGAAGTTGCTGAAGAAACATTTAGTCAACAAGAAGCTGCTGGTTTATGGTGGCCGGATGTTCCACCAACGGTGTGCTTCTTATGTAATCAACTTGATATGTCAAGCAGGACTAGATCATCTAGACCCAATGATAAACAAGATTCGTGAATCTGTCAAGTACATTCGAGGTTCAGCAGCTAGAAAGGAAAAGTTCGATGAACTTGTTGCTCAGTTGGGAATATCATGTGACAAGACTCCTTGTCTTGATGTGAGCACACGTTGGAACTCCACATACCTGATGCTTGCCACAACAAAGGAGTTTCGCGAAGTGTTTGACTCAATGGCAGCTCAAGATGCAAATTATACCTTCAGGCCTTCATTTGAGGAGTGGGAAGATGCTGAAGTTGTTTGTGAGCTGTTGAAGGTCTTCTATGAAGCTACCAATGTTATCTCAGGAACAAAGTATCCTACTGCAAATCTCTATCTTCATGAGATGCTGAAAGTGAAGACAACTTTAGACAAATGGGAGGTAGAACCTTTTGAAGAAGGCTCCGAGATGCAAACCATGGTGAAGTACATGAAAAGATGTTTGATAAGTACTGGAAGATCTCATGGTTGGACCTTTGTATCCCTGTCATATTAGACCCTCAGTTCAAGCTGAAGTATATTGAGTTTCGTTTCAAGGATATTTTTGGGTCTCAAGATGCTATGGGAATGGTCAGCAAGGCACGGAATATGATGAATGGGATATTCAAAGAATACCTTACATTGAATGACAACAGTCCAGACCCCATGTCAATGTCAGAGGGAGGTGATGTTGAAAGGGGTGTAAGTGATCAGGATCCTTTCGCAAGTTGGGACGGGCAAGTTATTCTTAGTGCTCGATCGGCGAATGAAGCAGCTTTAGAGCTTGATTCTTATCTAAAAAAGACACCAATCTGCCGGAGTGATCAGTTCAATATCCTATCTTGGTGGGAGACGAGCTCTGCTGAATACCCAACACTCAGTCGCATGGCAAGAGATATATTGGCAGTTCCAGCCTCAACGGTAGCGTCAGAGTCGGCATTCAGTACTGGGTCAAGAGTTCTATCGGATTTTCGAAGTCGGATGACCCCGGAGATTGTTGAAGCCCTGGTTTGCCTACAAGATTGGATAAGGGCCTCAGGTAAAGTCACAAGCCACCATGGATTTTTTCCTTTTGCCTACAACATCTGGTTCTATCAGATTTTTTTCCTTTTCACACTAATGCTTCAACTCACAAAGTCATGGAATATGCTCACTTCCTTTGTGCAGCTAATACTCATCGCAACATGGAGTCAATTCATGACATCATCATGGACTTAGAAGGTATTAGTTTTATCCTACTAGTTGACATGATCCCGATGTAGTGTTGGTAACAGAGACATGCTGTCTTGTGCATATTCAGATTTGACTGGCAGAACTTTGGTCTTTAAGTTTCACATATCTGTTTTTAAATGACCTATGTGAGTCTCTCGTGTCCTGGCCTCTTGCCAATTGTTCACTTGTTCCCGAGTAGAGTAGAACTTCTGTGCTCTGTGGGCTGCAGTTTATGCAATTGGTTCATTGTATTGTGGTTTGTGGAGTGCAGTAGCATGGGTGATCAACCATCGAGCTTATACTATTAGTATACTATGTGTTTCATGGTCAGTCTACTGTCTCTCTTTTTCTAGAATAGAAGACAGTTTGTAAATGAGATAAAATTGTGGTCTGTTTATATTTCACTTCTCTGTGCCCATTAGTCATGGATCCGTAGGATTATCGTGTTATATCTAAGTGAATTATACCTGTTGTAGTGTGCCAGTCCTAACCTAAATTGAATCATCATTTCGTGAAGTTGGCAACAGATCTTTACTCTTTTAGCAGTGTCCTTAGACTCTTACTTGATAATGAATGCTTATAAGGTGCTGTTGTGTAGCAGGTGAGGAGGTTGACGAGGCATGCTTATAGAGCCAAATCTAAGGAGTTGTTTGATTCAGGAGCGAATCCAGTGGGGCAATTCAAAAACATCCTAATGAAGTGCAATTTTTGTTTCAGTAATGATGTGTGTCGTTTCTTTTTCTTTTAGCATCTCATGTGTGTCGATTCGGTGGTTCCATGTCCTAGCTACTTTGAATGCTTGTATCTCATGTGCATGGCATTAGAATTGGCTGGTGATGCTGATTACCTGAATATTTTGGCAGTTCATAGCCCACGATGGGTTTGTTGATTCGGTTATAAGTTGTTGATAACCTGTAAATTATTTACTGTTGTTGTATGACTTGTAATTCTAATTATTTGTTGTTTTCTTGTTGTTAACCTGTAAATATGTCTGAAAACTGAAAATGTTTGCATAAAGATGGATCGACCCGTGGTGCCCATCGGGCCATTGAGGCCACAGCCTTTGGCTGTAATGGGCCGGCCCTGGCCTTGGTAAATTGGCCTTGGGGCCATAAGGGCCAGGTCCAAGGCCAGGTCCGGGCCGGCCCATTCCCATCCTGAAATTATACTATAGTATGGTTCCTGCTTTTAAATGAACATAAGAATTCAGAATTTTTTTGATTTCATTTCTCTATGATATGTCTTTCTATATGAAAATTGTTTATTTACGATGTACGATGATCCCTGTTAAGCATCCATGGTTGAATGGTTAAAGCACCCAACTCATAATTGGTAAATTTGTGGGTTCGTTTCCTGCTGGATGCACGCGAACGGGAAAGTTCCATAAGTCTATTGGAACTAGCTCTCTATCTATGGAATCTCATCCATGATCCGTACATAATGAATTGGTACGGTATATTCATACCATAACATAAGTGTTTAAATTCCTAGGTGAAAGTATCGAGTGAAATTTTAACAAATCATCGAATAATTGTTTTGTTTTGTTTTCCAAAACCACATTGTCTGTTTGCATGAACATTCAAAAGAACTATTTTTGTACAGTATTTGGCAATTGCATGTTGACTTCAGTTAGTTAGTATGTTTTCTGTTCCAAGATTAATTAGTTTAGTTCGCGTCGGATGATATCAACATTTTCCATGACCTACTTGTCAATAAAACGGCGATTTGTACGGGAGGTTGGATCCACTAAGTTTAAGTTTAATAGATGTCACATCAGATACTGGGATGCTAATTAGAAGAATTAAACATGAAGTAATAATAAAACTAATTACACAAATAGACGCTAATTCCCGAGACAAATTTATTAAGTCTAATTATGTTCACTGTAGTAAATAATTATTGTAGCACCTCATTATCAAATCACGACCTAATTAGGCTTAATAGATTTCTCTTATAAATTAGTCTCTATCTGTGGAATTGGGTTTGTAATTATCTACATTTAATACTACTAACTAGTAACCAAACATTCAACGTGACATAACTAACTTTAGTGCGCTGGAACCAAACGTCCAAACGGGACCTTACAGTTGCCACTAAACCTGCTTCTGTCGCACATCGACATACAGCTTAAATCTCCAAACTATACTCACTAATGACTGAAGTGTGAACAGCATCATGTAGAAGCAAAGCAATCAAAGATCTGCAAAAATTAGAAATCATAACACTATTCAAATGATTCGCCAAAAAATTTCCTATTCACATGGCAAAAGATGTCTCACGGAGAAGATCGAGTCGTACCAATGTGAGAAAGTCAAGAAAACTAGCCTCTCCTATGCCGCGTTTAGATGTTTCCGAAAAAAATTTACAGTATGTCGGGCACACATTTGAAGTATTAAATATAGACTAATTACAAAACTAATTACAGATTCTGTCAGTAAATCACAAGACGAACCTAATGAGTCTAATTAATCCGTCATTAGCACATGTTTACTGTAGCAATTTATTGTCTAATCACGACCTAACTAGTCTCATTAGATTCGTCTCGCGAAGTACACTCCATCCATATAATGGGTTATTTTTTTCGACTACATTTAATATGCCATGCATGTGAGGGAACATACTCGAAAAAAAATTCGCGAAACATCTAAACATGGCCTACATTGTCAAACGGAGTCATAGTACTGGTGGAGTTCTAAAGCTAATGGCTTTTGTTTGTTGAAATTACGACCGTTTGCTCATTGACTCTGAAGGATCTTGTACTTGTGATCAGGGAGAAATGTTCAGAGCACTAGTGACATGGACACCAAGGTGGTTACCGTTTTTTTAGCGAGGTTCGGGTGGGTACATTTGGTTGGTAAATAGCTTCGTCACAGAATTTGACTAAGGTTAGTTCAGGTAAATTGGTAAAATTGACTAGCTATAAAATTGATAAATATTTACTAGCTAACTTTAGCAAACATTTGTTTTAGTATTAAGCTGAGCGAGAAGCCGAGAGATTAAGGAAATTAAAGATGCGCAATGCAGGAGATATCAGAAATGCAACTCACACTGGATCAGAGTATTGTTCCCGTTCATAGGGGCATAGGGCATTCGTGATTCCTGTGCCCCCATTTTTGTTTGCCAATTGGGCCGCAAAATGTTAATCTAGTTTAGCCCTGGTCCTTCAAAGCCCTGGTCGCAATTACCGGTTAAGGAGGAAAGAATGGTTACAGCAATGTTTGAGCATTCCATAACTGTGGAGGTGGGTGATGGTCGGCATGCCTTGTTCTGGTTTGATCGCTGGCTAAATGGACAGTCCATTGGAGATTTGGCACCCTGCCTATTGCAGGCCGTCCGTCCAAGAGTTCAGAAACAACGCACCGTGGCAGAGGCATTGCAAAACCGCAAATGGGTCAACGATATAACAGGAGCACTAACTGTACAGGTGCTGCTGGATTACCTTGACATGTGGGAGTTAATCAGAGAGGTCCAGTTGCAAGACAATGTGCAGGATGTGGTTAAATGGAGATGGACAAATGACGGCAGCTTCTCAACAGCCTCAGCTTATAGTGTGTTCTTTGTGGGTCAGTACGCCATTCAGGGAGCCAAGATCCTGCGCAAGGCTAGAGCGCCTAACAAATGCAAATTCTTCATCTGGACCGTCTTGCACGAGCGTTGTTGGACTGCCGCAAGGAGGAAACGCCACAATTTGCAGGACGACGACAGCTGTACCTTCTGTGCTCAAGAACCGGAGACGATCACACACTTGCTGCTGGGCTGCCCTTTCAGCCGTGAGGTCTGGTATCACATACTTCACCGATGCAACTGGGAAGCTTTGGTTCCTACACAGGCTGCTTTCTCTTTCGCAGATTGGTGGGCACATTCACGCACACGCCTATCAAAGGAAGACAAGAAGTCTTTGGACACGGTAGTAATCCTAATAGCATGGTGCTTGTGGTTGGAACGGAATGCCAGAACATTTGATCGCCGAAGCAAAACAGTGACACAACTGGTACAACATATCTCAGAGGAAATTGCAACTTGGACCAATGCGCGCTACACCTCTCTTGTCCCGTTTATTGCAGGTCGCACAATAAGTGCCGTGTAATTGACAACCATTTCTTTTGGCCACAGGCCGTTGTGTAGCCCGCAGTTGCGTGTCATCATCCTGAATGACTACGCAGGGTGTGTAATCAAACTTTCTTCTTCCTCTTAATGAAAAACGTGCCAAGGCACGGTCGCAAAAAAAAAAAATGTTAATCTAGTTTAGGCCTAGTAAGCGAATCGTTCTGATTCCAGCCCATCAATCATCCTCGAATCCCCCAACCATTTCGTCGTGCTCGCTCCTAAACCCTACAGCTAGCCGCCGCCGCCGGGTCGCCGCCGCGGCCCTGCCCCCAATCCTCCCCGCCGTCCGCGTGCTACGAGATCCAGGTACTTACGCGGCTCTAGTCCTCTTGCTCCCTCTCAATCATCAAGGAAGATCGATCCGAAATTGTTATTTAGACTGAAGATTCGGTTGTTGGTGCGAGGAACAGCAGACGGAGATGGCGGCGGCGCTGCCGTCGTCGTGGGAGGAGCTCCCGCCGGACCTCCTGGGCCTCGTCCTCCGCCGCCTGCCGTCCCTCGCCGACCGCGTCCACATCCGCGCCGTCTGCCGCCCCTGGCGCGCGGGCGCCCATCCCCAGCGGCACAAGCCGCTGCCCCCGCCGCTCCCGTGGCTCGCCATCCGCGACGGCACTCTCGTTGACCTCCATGGGGCTCCCATCCGCTGCGCGCCAATCCTCCGCGATGGTGTCTTCCGCTACCTCGCCGTCGACAACCTGGCTTTCCTCGTGGACAACGATGGCGGATGCTCTCTGATGAATCCTCTCTCGGGTCAGACGCTGCCTCTGCCCAAGCTGGCCCCTGCTGTGAGGCGAGGGGCCAAACATTCAGCTTGCCACCCCCGAAATACGCACGCTAAGGTGGTCCTGTCCTCGCCGCTCGTTTTGACGCCAGATCCCCTTGTTGCGATCATAATCAGGGATGGATTTAGCCTTGTCATCTCTCCTTCCAAGGATCATGATGCGATCAACATTAGCATGCCTCCAGAGAGGCTTGGGGGGCTTTCATCAGCCAGGATAAGTGATATTGCCTTCTTGCACGGGGAGCTCTACGCCCTCACCTACAAGGAAGGACTTCACATCATCAGCCTTGATGTCAATGGCCTCAGTGAGCAAAAAAAATTTCATCAGTGCATCGCGCACGACCCCAAGCAACAGCAAGTATACAGTCCCTATCGTGATTGGCAGCAGCAAATATACTTCGAAGGAACTGAAACTGATTCAGAATACTTGGTGATGCGATACATTGCACAATCCAGTGGCAGGCTGTTGATGGTGAGGCGGTGGATGAGCTTTTCATCTGTTGTTCGGCTGGGAGACTGCAAGACTTTCCGGTTCGATGTCTTTGAGGCAGACCTCACCACCGTCCCGGGCCGGTGGACCAATGTGGAGAACTTGGGTGGCCAGGCACTCTTCCTTGGTTCACAATGCACCAAGTCAGTCCCTGCGAGCCAATACGCAGGTGGAGTTCAAGAGGATTGCATCTACTTCATGCATAGGGTTTCCGACAATCCATGTAAGGAGTACATTCATACGTGTGTGAATCCACTTGGCGACTGTGGCGTGTACAACATGAGAGATGGGAAAATCATGCCATTGCTGCCGGAGGTTGTGATGGCAGAGCTGCAGAGCAAATGACAGTTTCTCACTTGGTTCTTCCCTGCTGATGCATAGCTTCTTCTGTCATCTTTGAAGGCTGTTCGATTTGTATCTTCTTCCTTATTATGGCTACTAGTCAATTTATAATAGTCTTTGGCTGTAATGGGCCGGCCCTGGCCTTGGTAAATTGGCCTTGGGGCCATAAGGGCCAGGTCCAAGGCCAGGTCCGGGCCGGCCCATTCCCATCCTGAAATTATACTATAGTATGGTTCCTGCTTTTAAATGAACATAAGAATTCAGAATTTTTTTGATTTCATTTCTCTATGATATGTCTTTCTATATGAAAATTGTTTATTTACGATGTACGATGATCCCTGTTAAGCATCCATGGTTGAATGGTTAAAGCACCCAACTCATAATTGGTAAATTTGTGGGTTCGTTTCCTGCTGGATGCACGCGAACGGGAAAGTTCCATAAGTCTATTGGAACTAGCTCTCTATCTATGGAATCTCATCCATGATCCGTACATAATGAATTGGTACGGTATATTCATACCATAACATAAGTGTTTAAATTCCTAGGTGAAAGTATCGAGTGAAATTTTAACAAATCATCGAATAATTGTTTTGTTTTGTTTTCCAAAACCACATTGTCTGTTTGCATGAACATTCAAAAGAACTATTTTTGTACAGTATTTGGCAATTGCATGTTGACTTCAGTTAGTTAGTATGTTTTCTGTTCCAAGATTAATTAGTTTAGTTCGCGTCGGATGATATCAACATTTTCCATGACCTACTTGTCAATAAAACGGCGATTTGTACGGGAGGTTGGATCCACTAAGTTTAAGTTTAATAGATGTCACATCAGATACTGGGATGCTAATTAGAAGAATTAAACATGAAGTAATAATAAAACTAATTACACAAATAGACGCTAATTCCCGAGACAAATTTATTAAGTCTAATTATGTTCACTGTAGTAAATAATTATTGTAGCACCTCATTATCAAATCACGACCTAATTAGGCTTAATAGATTTCTCTTATAAATTAGTCTCTATCTGTGGAATTGGGTTTGTAATTATCTACATTTAATACTACTAACTAGTAACCAAACATTCAACGTGACATAACTAACTTTAGTGCGCTGGAACCAAACGTCCAAACGGGACCTTACAGTTGCCACTAAACCTGCTTCTGTCGCACATCGACATACAGCTTAAATCTCCAAACTATACTCACTAATGACTGAAGTGTGAACAGCATCATGTAGAAGCAAAGCAATCAAAGATCTGCAAAAATTAGAAATCATAACACTATTCAAATGATTCGCCAAAAAATTTCCTATTCACATGGCAAAAGATGTCTCACGGAGAAGATCGAGTCGTACCAATGTGAGAAAGTCAAGAAAACTAGCCTCTCCTATGCCGCGTTTAGATGTTTCCGAAAAAAATTTACAGTATGTCGGGCACACATTTGAAGTATTAAATATAGACTAATTACAAAACTAATTACAGATTCTGTCAGTAAATCACAAGACGAACCTAATGAGTCTAATTAATCCGTCATTAGCACATGTTTACTGTAGCAATTTATTGTCTAATCACGACCTAACTAGTCTCATTAGATTCGTCTCGCGAAGTACACTCCATCCATATAATGGGTTATTTTTTTCGACTACATTTAATATGCCATGCATGTGAGGGAACATACTCGAAAAAAAATTCGCGAAACATCTAAACATGGCCTACATTGTCAAACGGAGTCATAGTACTGGTGGAGTTCTAAAGCTAATGGCTTTTGTTTGTTGAAATTACGACCGTTTGCTCATTGACTCTGAAGGATCTTGTACTTGTGATCAGGGAGAAATGTTCAGAGCACTAGTGACATGGACACCAAGGTGGTTACCGTTTTTTTAGCGAGGTTCGGGTGGGTACATTTGGTTGGTAAATAGCTTCGTCACAGAATTTGACTAAGGTTAGTTCAGGTAAATTGGTAAAATTGACTAGCTATAAAATTGATAAATATTTACTAGCTAACTTTAGCAAACATTTGTTTTAGTATTAAGCTGAGCGAGAAGCCGAGAGATTAAGGAAATTAAAGATGCGCAATGCAGGAGATATCAGAAATGCAACTCACACTGGATCAGAGTATTGTTCCCGTTCATAGGGGCATAGGGCATTCGTGATTCCTGTGCCCCCATTTTTGTTTGCCAATTGGGCCGCAAAATGTTAATCTAGTTTAGCCCTGGTCCTTCAAAGCCCTGGTCGCAATTACCGGTTAAGGAGGAAAGAATGGTTACAGCAATGTTTGAGCATTCCATAACTGTGGAGGTGGGTGATGGTCGGCATGCCTTGTTCTGGTTTGATCGCTGGCTAAATGGACAGTCCATTGGAGATTTGGCACCCTGCCTATTGCAGGCCGTCCGTCCAAGAGTTCAGAAACAACGCACCGTGGCAGAGGCATTGCAAAACCGCATTACCTTGACATGTGGGAGTTAATCAGAGAGGTCCAGTTGCAAGACAATGTGCAGGATGTGGTTAAATGGAGATGGACAAATGACGGCAGCTTCTCAACAGCCTCAGCTTATAGTGTGTTCTTTGTGGGTCAGTACGCCATTCAGGGAGCCAAGATCCTGCGCAAGGCTAGAGCGCCTAACAAATGCAAATTCTTCATCTGGACCGTCTTGCACGAGCGTTGTTGGACTGCCGCAAGGAGGAAACGCCACAATTTGCAGGACGACGACAGCTGTACCTTCTGTGCTCAAGAACCGGAGACGATCACACACTTGCTGCTGGGCTGCCCTTTCAGCCGTGAGGTCTGGTATCACATACTTCACCGATGCAACTGGGAAGCTTTGGTTCCTACACAGGCTGCTTTCTCTTTCGCAGATTGGTGGGCACATTCACGCACACGCCTATCAAAGGAAGACAAGAAGTCTTTGGACACGGTAGTAATCCTAATAGCATGGTGCTTGTGGTTGGAACGGAATGCCAGAACATTTGATCGCCGAAGCAAAACAGTGACACAACTGGTACAACATATCTCAGAGGAAATTGCAACTTGGACCAATGCGCGCTACACCTCTCTTGTCCCGTTTATTGCAGGTCGCACAATAAGTGCCGTGTAATTGACAACCATTTCTTTTGGCCACAGGCCGTTGTGTAGCCCGCAGTTGCGTGTCATCATCCTGAATGACTACGCAGGGTGTGTAATCAAACTTTCTTCTTCCTCTTAATGAAAAACGTGCCAAGGCACGGTCGCAAAAAAAAAAAAAAATGTTAATCTAGTTTAGGCCTAGTAAGCGAATCGTTCTGATTCCAGCCCATCAATCATCCTCGAATCCCCCAACCATTTCGTCGTGCTCGCTCCTAAACCCTACAGCTAGCCGCCGCCGCCGGGTCGCCGCCGCGGCCCTGCCCCCAATCCTCCCCGCCGTCCGCGTGCTACGAGATCCAGGTACTTACGCGGCTCTAGTCCTCTTGCTCCCTCTCAATCATCAAGGAAGATCGATCCGAAATTGTTATTTAGACTGAAGATTCGGTTGTTGGTGCGAGGAACAGCAGACGGAGATGGCGGCGGCGCTGCCGTCGTCGTGGGAGGAGCTCCCGCCGGACCTCCTGGGCCTCGTCCTCCGCCGCCTGCCGTCCCTCGCCGACCGCGTCCACATCCGCGCCGTCTGCCGCCCCTGGCGCGCGGGCGCCCATCCCCAGCGGCACAAGCCGCTGCCCCCGCCGCTCCCGTGGCTCGCCATCCGCGACGGCACTCTCGTTGACCTCCATGGGGCTCCCATCCGCTGCGCGCCAATCCTCCGCGATGGTGTCTTCCGCTACCTCGCCGTCGACAACCTGGCTTTCCTCGTGGACAACGATGGCGGATGCTCTCTGATGAATCCTCTCTCGGGTCAGACGCTGCCTCTGCCCAAGCTGGCCCCTGCTGTGAGGCGAGGGGCCAAACATTCAGCTTGCCACCCCCGAAATACGCACGCTAAGGTGGTCCTGTCCTCGCCGCTCGTTTTGACGCCAGATCCCCTTGTTGCGATCATAATCAGGGATGGATTTAGCCTTGTCATCTCTCCTTCCAAGGATCATGATGCGATCAACATTAGCATGCCTCCAGAGAGGCTTGGGGGGCTTTCATCAGCCAGGATAAGTGATATTGCCTTCTTGCACGGGGAGCTCTACGCCCTCACCTACAAGGAAGGACTTCACATCATCAGCCTTGATGTCAATGGCCTCAGTGAGCAAAAAAAATTTCATCAGTGCATCGCGCACGACCCCAAGCAACAGCAAGTATACAGTCCCTATCGTGATTGGCAGCAGCAAATATACTTCGAAGGAACTGAAACTGATTCAGAATACTTGGTGATGCGATACATTGCACAATCCAGTGGCAGGCTGTTGATGGTGAGGCGGTGGATGAGCTTTTCATCTGTTGTTCGGCTGGGAGACTGCAAGACTTTCCGGTTCGATGTCTTTGAGGCAGACCTCACCACCGTCCCGGGCCGGTGGACCAATGTGGAGAACTTGGGTGGCCAGGCACTCTTCCTTGGTTCACAATGCACCAAGTCAGTCCCTGCGAGCCAATACGCAGGTGGAGTTCAAGAGGATTGCATCTACTTCATGCATAGGGTTTCCGACAATCCATGTAAGGAGTACATTCATACGTGTGTGAATCCACTTGGCGACTGTGGCGTGTACAACATGAGAGATGGGAAAATCATGCCATTGCTGCCGGAGGTTGTGATGGCAGAGCTGCAGAGCAAATGACAGTTTCTCACTTGGTTCTTCCCTGCTGATGCATAGCTTCTTCTGTCATCTTTGAAGGCTGTTCGATTTGTATCTTCTTCCTTATTATGGCTACTAGTCAATTTATAATAGTCAATATGACCAAGAGTTGCAACATCGAGATTTCATTTGATGGTTAAACTCTTTCCTTTCATGCTAAGGAAAACTTGTTGCTTTTCCGGTCAACATTTGGTGAAAAAGAATGTGGCAAGTGTGGTTTAACTTATGTTGGTTATCAGTTTAACTAGATGTCTCTCAAACAACTCTGTGGTTCAGTTCCTTTTCTCCTGTTTTTCCTCTTCAGCTGCTGTGTGCAAATCAGTGTCCCAGTATATATTGGTATATCGTTGGTTGCTGGAGTAGTCATCAGATTTTCATGGTGTGGATATTCTGCACCACCAGAGAAATAAGATGAACATAGAAAGGATAATGGAGTTTTGGACAATAGTGTGTTTGTTTCTGTTCAGGCGTAGTACAACGGAATATTATTGCTGAAAGCTACAATTTCTAGCAGGTACCAAACAGCAAACAACATGCAGCAGTAACTTTGAAGTGTACAACTGTACAAATGGCAACTGAATTCAGAAGGTGGAACAACAACAGCTGTAATGGGATCCAACAGGTAGCAGAAATCGCACCAATTTCTCTTTCCAGCAATAAAAGGAAATATATCTGCAAATACATCACGTTAATGAAAGGCAAATCAAATCACTAACCCCATTCCAGATGCAAATTCTGGTAAATCTTCGAGGTAGATACATGAGCTTGAGGAATCCAAAGCCAAACCAAAATGCCTAAGCAAGAGACAGCGATGCAAACCAGCCCACTCAGCTTTCTCAGAAAAAAAAAAGGACCAGCCCACTCGGCTTTCACAAAACAAAAACAGCCTACTCAGCGTAATTTTATTTTCTTAGTTGGGCCGACAAATGTTTATTTTGTTTGGGCCTAATAAGTGAATCGTTCTGACTGCAGCCCAGAAGCCTCGCATTCGCATACCCTCAGTCACTCCTCAGTTCCAAGGCTTCCAGTCCAGCCACGGCGAACGACTAGCCGCCGCCGCCGCCCGCCGCCCGTCCTCCCGGATCGCCCCGGCCCCGGTGCTCCCTGCCGGCCTTTCACTACCAGATCCAGGTACGGATACTTCTCTTGCTTCCTCACAATGATCCGGGTCGATCTGATTTGTGACTTGTACTGAGGATTTCGTGGTTGGTGCGAGGAAAAGCAGATGGAGATGGCGGCGGCGCTGCCATCGTCGTGGGAGGAGCTCCCGCCGGACATTCTCGGCCTCGTCCTCCGCCACCTGCCGTCCCTCGCTGACCGCGTCCACCTCCGCGCCGTCTGCCGCCCCTGGCGCACGAGCGCCCATCCCCAGCGGCACAAGCCGCTGCCCCCGCCGCTCCCCTGGCTCGCCCTCCTCGACGGGACCCTCGTCGACCTCTGCGGCGCCCCCGTGCGCTGCGCGCCCATCCTCCGCGATGGCGTCTTCCGCTACCTCGCCGTCGACAACCTGGCCTTCCTCGTGGACAACGATGGGGGATGCTCTCTGATGAACCCTCTCTCTGGTCTCACGCTGCCTCTGCCCAAGCTGGCCCCTGCTGTGAGCCGAGCGCTCGAAGATTCAGCCTATCATAAGTCACACCCCCGAAAGACGCACGCTAAGGTGATCCTGTCCTCGCCGCTCTATTTGTCGCCAGATCCCCTTGTTGCCATCCTAGTCAGGGATGGATACAGCCTTGCTATCTCCCCTTCCAAGGATCATGATGCGATCAGCATTAGCTTGCCTCCAGAGAGACCTGAGGGCCTTCCAACAAGGATCAGTGATAGTGCCTTCTTTCATGGGGAGCTCTACGCCCTCACTGTCTATGAAGGGCTTCACATCATCAAGCTTGATGTCGATGGCCTCTGCGAGCCAAATTTCATTCATCAGTGCATTGCGGATGACCCCAAGCAACAGGTAATATACACTACTTATCAACAGTGGCAGCAGCAAATCTACTTTGAAGGAGCTGGACATGATTCGAAATACTTGGTGATGCGATACATTGCAGAATCCAATGACAAGCTATTGATGGTGAGGCGGTGGATGAGCTTTCCATCTGGTGCTCGGCTGGGAGACTATGACACGACGTTCCGGTTTGATGTATTTGAGGCAGACCTCACCACTGTCCCTGGCAGATGGACCAAGGTGGAGAACTTGGGTGGCCAGGCACTCTTCCTTGGTTCACAATGCACCAAGTCAGTCCCTGCTAGCCAATGCGCAGGTGGAGTTCAGGAGGATTGCATCTACTTCATGCATAGGGTTTTTGACAATCCATGTAAGGAGTACATTGGTCCATGTGTGAATCCACTTGGTGACTCTGGTGTGTACAACATGAGAGATGGGAAAATCACACCATTCCAGCCAGAACCTGTGATGGCGGAGCTGCAGCGCATGCGGCAGTTTCTGACTTGGTTCTTCCCTGCTGATGCATAGCTTCTTCTGTCATCTTAAAAAGCTGTTCGATGTGTATCTTCTTTCTTATTATGGCTACTCAATTTGTAATGGTCAATATGATCAAGCGTTGCAACATCTAGAGTCCATTTGATGGTTAAACACTTAAACTCTTTCCTTTCATGCTACGGTAAACTCGCTGCTTTTCCGGTCAACATATGGTGACAGAATGTGGCAAGTGTGGAAACTCTGCGGTTCGGTTCCCTTTTTTTTCCTCTCTTCAACTGCTGTGTGCAAATCTGTATCCTAGTATTGGTGTGTCGTTGATTGCTGGAGTAGTCATCACATTTTTCATGATGTGGACTTCCTGCGCCATCAGAATTAAGATGAACATAGAAAGGATAATGGTGTTTTGGACAAGATCCAGAAGATGAGGATCGTGCTTCACATGATGATTGCTCAAGTAGTATTGGTGCGTTTGTTTCTGTTCAGGCGTAAACATAATGTTATTGCTGAACGCTACGATTTCTAGCCAATGTTTTAAATAGCTGGCTAAGTCCTCCGCTATAGCCGGCTATAGCTTGATTGAGGAGGACGCGGCTATTTGCTTCTACGTGTAATTTAGTCGCTATTTGTCACTATAGCTCCATTTAGCCCGGCTATTAGCCGTTTTTAGAAGCTTGAAGCTAAATGGCTTAGCCAGCTATTTAAAACATTGTTTCTAGCAGGCAGCAATCAACATGCAGCAGTAACTTGGAAGTATACAACTGTACGAATGGCAACTGAATTCAGGGGAAGGTGGAACAACAGCTGGAATGGAATCCAACAGGCAGCAGAAATCGAAAAAAAAAAAGAAATATATCTGCAAAAAAACATTCCGTTAATCATAGTCAAACCGCTAACCCCGTTCCAGGTGCAAATTCTGGTAAGCCTTCGAGCGGCCATACATTTTTTTTAGAACTCGAGCGGCCATCTTGAGAAATCCAAAGCCGAGCCAAAGTGCCTGAGCCTTCATAAAAGCTGTTTTGGTTAGGCCTACCACATAATTTTTTTTTTTCGTATTGCAAATTTCTAACAGATTGCAAATAACATGCAAAAACAGTGCTAAAGTCAACATTTTGCACTATCGTACAATTAGCGCATTTGGGCAACATTTTTCTCGCTGCAATTCAACTTTCTGACCCATGGTTCAATTGTCAGTTAGGGACTTGCCAGTTCTGATGACTCAGAACTGCTCCTGCTGCAGCCTTGCAAAAGAATGCCAGATGTCAGGATCTGGCTGACAAGTGACAACGGATGCTCCTGCTGCGACTGCGAGCGGTTCGGTTCGGCCGGCATCTTTTGCTTTTGAACCGCCGTGTGTTGGAAGAATGACCCGGCCAGCGGCCAGGGCCTCTCCGTCGTTGGTGTCGTGTCGCCCCGTGCGGCCGTGGCAATGGTGGTGCGCTGCCCGTGCGAATCCGTTCCTCAGCACAGAGCACACCAAACCCCGCGCGAAACTTGGCAGCAGCAAGGGCAGGCAGAGCAAGGAATGGTGCTTCCACAGCAAATCCGGTGTGAAGATGACTATTGTTTTTGCTCACCAAGTTACTCACTTCTCCTTTTCTTTTTGTGTATCGATCACTGCCCATTCACCCATTGGATTTCTCTACAAGCTCGAACCCGGAGCACACCGATTCCAATCCGTGCAAACGAAGAGAGAACGGGATTGGCGTAATCAAGATTCTAGTATTTAACAAGAAAAGTAAATTTTATTGTGATTTGCTTATGTATAATTTCTACAATTACGTTTTTGTCACATATCTCATATTACATAGCGAATGGAAAGGTTGCATTGATAGATTACCATTAATAGAAGACGCAAAAACTGTTTTAGGAGGAGGTAGAGCACGATAAAAAAAAAGCCTTCAACCAATCCGAAATGTCTCCTTGTCTAATTATTAAAATATAACTTTACATCAATCACCCATGAAAACCCTTGAATCAAGATCCAACCGTTTAGATCTATCCCTTCTAAACACGACACTCTCTTCTTCCTCTCTCGTCTTTTTTGAGCACTTTTTTTCTCCAAGACGTCGCCAGGCACGACACCCTCGCCGCAACCGCCTCACACCTGGTTCCGACGGCTCACACACCTCTGGCGCCGCCCTACGCGAATCTGTTCGAGTCGGATGCCCCCGCCGCCTTCGCCACCCACCGGCGGTTCTCTACCACCGTCGCCGCCTCCGCTCCACCGCCATCTCTCCCTCCTCCAACGTCAGCTGGCAAGCCGCTCCATACCTCTGTAGGCCCGAAAGGCCATACATAAACCTCCTAACCCTAAATCTCAATCTCAATTCCATTTCAGTTTCTAGTAGAAGTTTGGGTGATTGATGGTTAAGAAAAAACCAAAGGTTTGAGAATGAGTAAATCTCCAATTAATAACACCTTTTCTATACTTATTCTCAATGATGTTATGTTTTCTTTGATTGGCTGCTTAAGAAGTTATTAGCACTAAAACAACACAAGAGCTGTGCTTGGAAATTCAGAATTGGCACGGCATTCATCTGTGTAATTAGTTATTTTTCGTCTACATTTTAATACTTCATGCATGTGTCCAGACATTCGATGTAATGGGTGAAAAAGTTTTGGGGAGGGAACTAAACACCCCAAAAGGTAGAGTATTGATGATTTTTGTGTTGTTTTCAAGATTCCAGAAAAGATATTTCACGAAAGGCTCTGGCTCAGTTTGAAAAGAGTCAGATTTTGAAATGCCTTCAAATTAAGATATTTCATTGGGTCAACCTTTGGAGAAGATAGCACCAACGAGAGGTTGAAAAAGGTGACACATCGGATCGGGCTAGTGAAAATCAATGGGACTTCAATTAGGCCGCGTTCAGATGTTTCGCGAAAAAATTTACAGTATGTCGGGCACACATTTAAAATATTAAATATAGACTAATTACAAAACTAATTACACATTATGTCAGTTCATCGCAAGACGAACCTAATGAGTCTAATTAATCCGTCATTAGCACATGTTTACTGTAGCAATTTATTGTCTAATCACGACCTAACTAGGCTCATTAGATTCGTCTCACGAAGTACACTCCATTCATATAATATAATGGGTTATTTTTTTCGACTACATTTAATATGCCATGCATGTGAGGGAACATACTCGAAAAAAATTTCGCGAAACATCTAAACAGGGCCTTAGTAACACCTTTTTCTTTAGTTAATCACGTTTCGTTTTTTGGATTGGATGCTTAGGAGGCACTAAAACAACAGAAGCGTGCCAAGATGTAATGACTAATTAGCGCTCGGAAATTCAATATTGGCACGGCTCCATCCCTGCGTAGGGTGGCACAAACGTCATTTTCGTCTGCGTAGGGGCCCAGCGAAATTCCCCCACGCACCGTCCGCGTTGGTGTCGCAGGGGCAGAGCAGAGCAGACGAGCTCTCTGCCACTCCCTGTCCCCCCATCCATGGCGATGGCGCCGCGCGGCCGCGCCCCTTCCACCTCGCCGCCATCTCTCTCGTCCTCCTTGCTCTCCTCCCCAACGCCGCCACCATGGAGGCCCCCAACTCAACCAGCCTCCCGCCGCGCGCCTCCGCCCTCCCGATCGGGTCACCCCGGGACGCGCCTTCGTCCGCCACGGGACGCCTCGAGGCCTCGCCCGTCGCGCAGCGCCACGACGACAAGGACGCCGCCGCCCCGTCGCCGCAGGCCGCTCCTCCAACCACGCGTCTGGACCTCCCCGCCAGCGCCCACGCCGCCGCCCACGCCCGCGCTCGCGTGAGGCGCTACGGCGCCACCATCGCCGACCTGCGCTCCGTGTGCCGGGCCCCGCGCTGCTTCGCCGACCCCGTCCACCGCCTCCTCTCGGCGCTCTACGGCCCGCACATCCGCGTTGGCTCGGACGACGACGACGACCTCTACGGCTACGGCGTGGCGCGCACCATCGAGGGGACGCGGCCCATCCTGCCGCCGTCCGCCTGGCGCGCCTACGTGTACTCCGGCAGCGACGTCTGCCACGTCGAGCTCGGGTACATGGAGTACGGCGCGTTCTACGCCGCCGCCTGCCCTGCCTGGACTTGTAAGGCCTATTTCATCCTCTCACCCGACGAGGCGCTCGCGTCGGTCCTCCGCGCCATCGCGACGCCGTGCGGCGGCAGCGAAACCAGCAGCGCCGCCACCGCCCGGCCGCCGCGCAACGCCGTGGCGCTGCTGCCGCTGCTGGCGGCCGCCTTCCTCCCGCCTCCCGCGGCCGCCGCGGTGGCGCTCTCCTCCCTGGCGCCGCTCGCCCTCACCACCGACCTCCCGGACGAGTACACGAACATCAACCATGCCACCTGCGCCGTCTACTCCTACAACAACGCCACCGGCGAGGCCGACCGTGCGCGGCCAGTGCTCGACCTGCGCGTGGTGTGCCCGCGCCCGCTCTGCATCGACGCCGCCGAGTCCGACCTCGACGAGCGCCACGGCCGCCGCCGCGACGACCAGCTGCACGTCTACTGCGCCGTGCAGTCCCTGGAGGGCGCCGCGTCGCCGTCCATCTTCTTCGCCTGGACGAACACCTGGCGCGCCCACCTGCCCGTCGCCGACCCCGGAGCCGCCGCGGCATCCGGCGACCGCCTCTGCTACGTCGAGCTGGCGCACATGGACTACAGGGAGGGCTACTACATCCGCTGCCCCGACGTCGGCGGCCACGCGCAGGTGTCCTGCACGGAGTTCCCCGAGGAGGCGGTGGCGGCGGCCGTGCGGGAGCACCGCAGCCTGACGTACCGCGACACCGTCGGCCCCAAGTGCGAGAGGTACAAGTACGGCGCCGCCGGGCAGCAGTTCTGGGGGTACGACTACAACGCCGACCTGTGAATAGCCTGATTGCTTTCACCATTGTCTCATTTGGTAGGCAGGTAGGCTTAGTTTCATCGACGATGTTTCGTACTGTTAATTAGGTGTTCTTCTGTTCCAGGCCGGGTTTGTCCTCATGCACTTGGCTTGGCAAAGAACGATGGCTGGCTATAACAATCCTTTTAGCTGTTTATCTCTCTGCATTCACTTCATGCATTTCTCTGTCCGTGGATCATGGGTGCCTACACTACACTTTCAATGTTGTACAAATGCTCATCCACCTCAGAGTTCCGATTCCCAGAATTGCATTTCAATCTTTAAAAAAAAAAGAATTGCATTTCAGTGTTGTTCAAATTGGGTGAAGATCGGTTCAGATGTGTCCGCTTGGTTCGCACCATAGAATGGCCATCACCTCGATTGAAATTGTATATAGTCCACTTCCTACGTTTGAATGAACGGTACAGTTTCTTGCCAAGTATATCAGAAACAAGAAATGTTACATCCCAGCAGGAAGCTGAAAATATCGGGTGAACTTCGACCAAATCTCAGGAAGCAAACTTCACAATCCAAGCAATGTTTTCTTTTCCCCAAACCACATAGGACCTGTTTGCGTGAACATTCAAAAGATCTATTCTTATATTCGGCAAGTTCATTTCAGTCAGTAAACATAGGACCCTGTTTGCGTGAACTCACCATGTCGCAAATGTACAGATCGCATTTTCCGTTAACAAAACTGCTTCCATTGCATATTGAAATAATTCCTAAATCTGATTTCAGACAGCATTCTCTTGGGCAGAGATGACTTGAGTATGAACCACATTTTGTGGAAGTAAAGCAAGCAAAAATCGTCAGAATAAACAGAAAACATAATACTAATTCCATTGACATTCAGCATTGATTGTGCTCCACACACAAGCCTCATCATGAAACATACATGCCAAATTGCCAATGCAAGCACATTTTAACTTTCCTTGTTCCGAGACCTGAGAATTCATCCAAACTTTTGAAGAACATACAGACACAACCAGACACTCCCTGGAGATATAACGATATAATACTCCATTGAAAAGGAAAATCTAATGGAACCAGGTACTACTACTAATTTACCACCACATCTCTCCAATGAACACTGACCAGTAGATCATTGGATCATTGATATGAGGATATTACTCTAGCTGACTCATTAAGACAGCTGCACAATTAAGCACCAATGTCTATCATTGTCATCTACCAAACTAAGATTTAGGATATATGTAGAACTGAAAAGGTGAACCGATTTTGAGACACATGCCTTTGGAAGAAGATACTTACACAATCAGACACTCTGCTTAAGCCAGGGAGATATAAAGAAATTATACTCCATGGAAAGGAAAATCTAGTGGAACCAGAACCAGCTAGTACTACAAGTTTACCACCACATCTCTCCGATGAACACTGAACTGACATCATATATAGCAGCATTGATATGACGATACCACTATAGCTGACTAATTAAGCTACCCAATTAAGCATTAATCTCTAACATCGTTATCTACAGAATTAAAATTCAGGATGTAGAACTGAACAGGTAAAGCAATTTTGGGAAACAAGCCAAGCACCAAAGAAAATTCTGAAGTCTGAACTGCATTGTAGAAGCTAAGCAAGCAAAATCCGCATGAAACAGAACACAATACTTAAAATGTCATTCAGGATTCAGCATGAATTGTGCTCCACACATAACCATCATCAAACACATATGCTGATGCAGACACATTTCACTTTGCTTGTTTTTCTGAGAACTGAGCATTCATCCAAACCATGGGAGAACTATAGACAAGTAGACATACTATGCTTAAGCCTTAAGCAGCCATGAATAAAATACTCCATCAAGAACACTGACCTGAGACAATAGGAGCATTGATACTAATCTAGCCAACTGATTAAGCTACCGAATTAAGCCTCAATCTCTAACATCGCCCATCATCTACCAAGTTGAGATTCAGAATGTAGAACTGAAAAGGTAAACCGATCTTGGGACACATGCCGGCCAAGTACTACCAAAATGAAATCTGAAGATGGCGGCGATCAGAGTTCGTCGTGGTACTCGAGGCCCTGAAGCCGCGGCGTCGCCGTGCCATTGGTGCGCCGCCCAACGGTGTCGCGGTAGGTGAGCCTGCGGTGCTCCCAGACGGCGGCGGCGATGGCGTTGTGCGGGAACTCCGTGCAGCAGAGGACCGGCACGTGGCGGCAGTCGCAGACGGGGCAGCGGATGAAGTATCCCTCCCTGTAGCCCATGTGCTCGAGCTCGACGTAGCAGACGTCGCCGCCGGCGGCCACGACGGCGGCGGGGTCGGCGACGGGCAGGTGGGCAGGCATGATGCGCCAGGCCTTCCCCTCCGGTAGGATCTCCACCTCCAGGGTGCGCACGGAGCAGTAGCCGTGGAAGGGGTCGTCGTGGCGCCCGCGGCAGCGGCCGTACGCCGTCGAGCGCGCGCGGCTGTCGGAGCCGTCGTCGCAGCGCGGGTGCGGGCACACGTTGCGCAGGCCGGCGAAGGGCTTGGCGCGGTCGACGGTGCCGTTTCCGTGGTGGTAGCGGTAGACGGTGCAGGAGCCGTGGGTGAGGCCGGAGCAGCTGGCGGAGGGGACGAAGGAGCAGGCGCGGACGGGCGTCGCCAGGGCCGCGAGCGCCACCAGAGCGCCCAGCGGCGGCGGGAGGAAGGGGATGGCGACCAGGGGCAGCGCCTTCAGTAGCGCCGCCATCTGGAACGGAGGAGCGGCGATGCCGCGCGGCGCCAGGAGGGTGTCGTCGACGGCGGGCGCGGGCGCGTGGACGGCGTAGGCACCGCGGCACGGAGGCGCGGCAAGTGGAGTCGTCGGCGCCGTGCTCGCCGGTGCGGTGGCGGCGTCCTCGCGCTCGAGGTGGCGCGGCGGGGAGACGTCGGTCAGGAAGGAGGTGGCCCGTCCAGTGTCCGAGGCCAGGAGAGGGATGGGAGCGTGCGGTGCGAGGGTGGTGGTGGTGGTGGTGTTCATGAGGCTGTTTACGAGGAGGTGCTCGCCGGCGAGGAGGTGGAGAAAGGCGAGGCAGATGAGGGCGAGGTGGGAGGAGCGCACGGCCGCCATGGCTGTGGCTTGGTGCGTGTGGATTGGAACGGAATGGGGGACAAGACGACGAGGGTGTCGATGCTTTGTGCAAGGGAAAGGGAAAAGAAGGGTCAGGTGATCAGGAGGTTGTTGTGCCGGTACAAAGACCGGAAATGACACTGCTGCCCTTCAGTTGCTGCTTGTTCATTCAAATTCTGCCAGGCTTGTCGTCTTGCAGACTCTGGTTTCTTTTTTGAAATAAACAGACTGTGGTTTCGTGGCTATTAAGTTGAAGCGCCACCATGCAAAAATGTGAATCGGTGAAACGGTCACTGATATTTCCGTGGCAAATGTGCTTGTGTGTTCCATTTCAACGGTGATCAAGTAGATACTCATATTTGAGGTAGATTAATTACTTGTAACGTTTGCAATGAACAAAAAAACATATCAATTAGTTGCCCGTACAAAAATAATTTAATACCGATCTTTCAATATTTTACATTTCTAAGCTTTTTCACAAGTCAAATAAAGTTTTACCAAAATTATAGAGAGTGATACATCTAGCACATCAGACAAGTAATCTATGAAATATCATGGTATCGTAAATATTATTGTTGTTTTCTGTCAAACTTAGTACAACATGCGCGAGAAAAATAAAAAATTAAATTAATGTTAGATAATATGCATAATCTGCATCTCATGTTCCTAATTGAATGAAGCCTAAGTACACTGGCAACAGATAAAATGCAAGAGCTAGGCGTGGTGTTGCTACGTGCTGCGTGGGATAGCTATGGCTTGGGCGGCTCTCTCGATCTCTCCACTTGTTCCCTCTTTCGCAAATCTTATATGCTAAAATTTGCATATCAATATATTCAGGTCGGCGTCCTGCCTGCTGTAGTTTCTCTCAAAAAAACATTAGTACCATTTTAGTACGTTTTTGTGAGATTCTTTGTCGCAAGCAGCCTTAAACAAAGGTACATGATGTAAAACAAAAATGGTTCAGCCTGAAGCAGTGGAGATTTTAAGTTCACCTCCAAAGTTATAGTAGTCAACTAGTAGTTACAAAAATTGTTCATGTCATATACTCCATCTGTCTTAAAAACAAGTCGTTTTTTGATTAAAATTTTGTCCCAAACTACAAGTCATTTTTACCCGATTTGGCTGGTTAGCACCAAATATGGCTAAAAGATAGAGCAAAGTCATTTTACATATTT
This sequence comes from Urochloa ruziziensis, assembly GCA_015476505.1. Classification (NCBI taxonomy): domain Eukaryota; kingdom Viridiplantae; phylum Streptophyta; class Magnoliopsida; order Poales; family Poaceae; genus Urochloa; species Urochloa ruziziensis. The sequence goes on from CM027124.1 coordinate 33,088,080, forward strand.
GTTAATCTTTTCTAAAATAGAATGACTTATTTTTTTTGAAACGGAGAGAGTATATACATAATAACACATAACATGGTAACATATCTCAAGCGAATTACACCTTTTCTTCAGCGCGTGCAGAGTCGTATCTCTCGTGGAATTGTATACATGCATGCGTTTGTTAAAATTCTAATGCTTTGATTCATTATTGTTATGATCCATTATCTTAATCTATTGATTAAAATAACGGTAATGTTATGATCCATTATTGTTCGGACGTCGGCCTCCGCCTTCCGCAGACCCGTTGCAACACGACAACAGCCAACAGGTCAGTAGAGGGGCATTGTCGGCATTTCTGCGGCGCAAGCCCCTGCAGTCCTGCAGAATGGACTCGTGGTTCCCATCCCCTCCCGTGTCTATGGCATAAAGGTGTGTTTTATAACACAGCTAACACACGTGTGTTGAGCCTAGGAAAAACACACTAGTACAGAAAAACCAAAATCAGTGTGTTCTGTTATGAAGCTAACACACCGATTTTCCCTATGCAAATAAACAACACAAAATACACTAGTAATCAAAAACCAAAAAGAGTGTGTTCTGTAATGAAGCTAACACACTGATTTTCCCCGGGATTATTTTATCACTGCCAAGACAGCACACTGATTTTTAGAACAAATATTCTGCTCTAAACTCACTGAGATATGTAATAAAGGGATATGTGAACTAAAAAAGATAAAATCAAATATGACAGTATACCTACACAATTTTGACAGCCCCAGAACATGAATTAGACAGAACATTTGGGACTGGCATTTGAGATATAAATAACTGTCAAACAGAGTGACTAGAACTGTAATACATGGAAATAAGAAGCATGCTGAGGCCCTTGTACTTTGCTGCTGGTGACGTTGGGTCATAGCTATTCGCACTCAACACACTGATGGTAGTGATTCCAAGAGTGGCAGCGGCCAGGGGCTGGATGAATTCGATCGTGTTCTGCAAAAGCCAAAAGACAAAATCAATGACACACACTGCTTATATGAAGCGAAAGGCTCAGTTCACATCAACTCTCTAGCTAGAATGTTACCTTCTTCCTGAGTACCGGGAAGCATGAGGATTCAACTTCATCAGATTGCTCGCCACGAAGATTATAACGGAGAATTTAGAATTTGACGCACAACCTGCCAACCCCGGCTTCAACAATAAAAAGCATAGATCTATCATGAACTCAACAAGGTAGAAACAAGCCAGTTAGATTGTAGCAGCAACTAAAATAGAATTACCAGATTATTCAATAAATACACCATTACCTTTTTGTTGCTTCTGGTGAAGCAAGTCAACTGGCCAAATGAATTTGATGAGGAAGAGCATGAACTTACCTTTTTGTTGCTGCTGGTGAAGCAAATCAAAGAAGGGCGAGCAGAGACGATACAAAAGCAACTGGCCAAAACAAAGAGGGGAAATAGGCGCAATGAGATCGAAACTCATAAACTTTTCGCTTGAGCTTCAAACAAATAACAACGAAAAGATTTCAGACACAATCTTGCATAGAAATCACATGGCCATGGCCACTAGTTAACTGGAAAATGCATACGTACGTTTGACTGCTAGATCATAACGCAAAAACAGAGCCAAACTGTGATTTGTATAAAGAGAAAAGGTTAGCTAGTTAGCTCTGCAGGTTTCCTATGGTTAGGAAAACTGCAGATTTAATTGGAGTGCTAGGAAACCCTACAGATATACAAATTTAGCAAGGAACAAATTGAAAAGGTAAACTGCATATTACAATATTAAACTGGGAAGGTTAAAGTGCAGAAAAGTTAAAAAAATGCAAATGACAGCTTCATAATTAGGATTTGCCAGTGATTTTAAACTGACATTTGTGAAACTATTGACTGTGAAACCCAATATTGGTAACTGTCAACATTAAAATAATTGAAAAGACTAGGAACATATCAAATGAGAATTAGCTCTTTCGGTCAAATGAACTAGTTATTACTATAAAATGATGAAAATAATAGTGGCTTGCTTTGTTGTTCACCTTGCTTTGTTGTTCACCTTGATAACTTAGGCCATGCCTTCATGAGTAATTTGTCCCATCTCGCTAAGAATTATGGAAGAAACACAAAGAAAAAGGAAAAAGTTATGAATATTATAAGAGGAAGGACTGAAAACAAACAACACAGCTGGTAGATCATATTATAGGAGACAATAAACTTGCCTTCCCAAGAAAGTGGCTGCGCACGACACCAGAAACAGGTCAGGAAAACAAATTGAGGCAAGCATAACCAGAATGCATGAGGCTCTGCGTCCAACACTCTGCATCATTATAGACAGGAAATAGATATGAACAGTTATTTACTACTGACAGTCACGAGAAATTTGCTGACAGTAAGAAAACGAAATAAGAAGCAGTAGTCTTTGCTGAAAAGAAATAAGAAGCAGCAGTCTTTAAACAAATATATTTGTTATTTGTTAACAGAAAAAAAGAGGATTACAAGATGGAGAAAAACCATTCTGAAAGATTAAGCAAAGAGAGGAAGTAATGAAAAAACTGAATCTAATGGGACGCAAATTCTAAAGTGATTCAATAAGTTTCTGTGAGAACAAAGTACAAGCAAACTGAAAGCCAAAAGATAGCATAATCAAAGGGAAGAAACAAACTAAGATGCACAGATATTTTTCTATAGAAAGTCAAATAACAGATTATTTGGGGTGCTCGAAAACCTGGCAGATGAAAATGCAGCAAGAACCAAATGTAAAAGAAATCTTAAGATGAACAAAAAATTTTCTATGGTTAGTAAAATTACAAATTTAATGGGGTTGCTCCGAAACCCTAAAAGATACAATTACAGATTAAAACTCTGACAACATGGCTGGCATCTTGATTTTAGAAATAGTTGACCTGTACAGATACAATTATGAACTATGGTCAGAATAGTTGAACTGACTATAGATAAAAAAAAGTACAAGAAATGCAGCGGTTGCTCGACCAAGGTCAATAAGACAGATCCGAATGCCACGGCTGTTCAATTTGAGAAAGGCCCATCTCCTGATTGTGGACACTCAAATCGAATACTTTAGCAATTGGTCTGACAGAACGGATGGTAAGGTGGGGTCCACCCACCTGATAGTTACCAGGCAATAACAGATGTCAGTACCAATCAATTAGCAAAAGGGAAAAATATGCCTAGAGGAATAAAGTACCTTGAAGTCAAGATCTAATAACTAGAAAAGTTGCAGCTTTAAGATTAACCCAACAGATTGCAAAAGAGAAAGAATCAAAGGTAAAAGAAAATTTAAGATTAATAATTTTTTTCTATAGTTAGAAAAATTGCAGATTTAATGGGGTTGCTCGGAAACCTTGGAAAATGCAAATTCTGCATATAACAAAGGTAAAAGAAAATTTAAGATTAACAAATTTTTTCTATAGTTAGTAAAATTGCAGATTTCATGGGGGTGCTCAGGGTCCCTAAAAGATGCAAATTCTACAAATAACAAAATTAAAAAGTAAATTGCAGATTATCATATTTCACTAGGAAGGTTAAACTTCCAAAAATTTAAATCTGCAAATTTAAAAAGTTCCATATACAACTGAGATGGAGGCAAATTTTCTGCAAATTTTCTAAGAAAAATAAGAATGAAGCATCTAACAGAATTCCAAAGTTAAGCTGACAGCTTTCTAACATGAATTTGATAGTGACTTTGAAACTGTCATTTCTCGAGCTATTAACTGTCAAACCTATATTTGTAACTGTTCACATTTTAACCATTGAAAAGTCTAGGACCATGTGCAGAAATAACCTAATAGCTAACTAAGAGAAGAGTGAGAAGAACTTTAACTTTACCAAATTCTCATAATTTGATGAGTATAACATAGCCAACAGACCTGGAAAGACCTGGAAAGATGAAAATGGAATCATGATTAACATCACCAAATAATGAACAATATGAACAATGATGATTAACATCACGAATTTCGAAATGGGTAAAGGTTAGGAATGTGTAGAACATCCAAAAAACAATATTCTTGTGTCCAACACTTGATCCTTAGAAACTTTGTTCCAAGAATCAATGAGAATAAAAGGAAAGCAGAATAAAAAAAACTCGACCTGCGGGGGGTAAGACAGCCCCCGGGCATTTTTGCTAAGAGAAGACCTTCTCACGCAGGCCGAGAAAACCTCCGAACCTCTGCCCCACCCTTACACAGGGGTCTGTAACCCTTTGTGAGACAACCACTGGGCTAGCGACTGCTGCAACTACCACATGTAGGAGTGGCCCAAACCAACCACAGTTATGACCTGGGCCGGACCTATGGCCTGTGCTTTGGCGTGGTGACAAACGAGGGGATTTTTTTAACCCCAGCCTGAAATTCGCTCCCAGGCAGAATAAAAGGTAGCAAGACACAAACCCATCATCAAGCCAGGCAGTCAGCAACATTATCGTTTGCAAATGATAAATATGCAAGGGCCTGTAAAAGGAAAATGGAATTTTCCAGCATGCAAGCATATGCCATATATAACGATGGTTTAAAAGAGCACAAAGAAGGATAGGGCTTTCCAAGAAACTACCATGCACATCCCTGTTTTCAGACCATTGGGTTCATCACATAAGTGACCAAGAATCATTCTTCCCTGTGGAACAATATAAACAAATATCAGGTAAGATCATACATTTATAATGTACTATTGAATCTGAAACAGGGCACTTATTTACATCAAAAGAGAAAATGAAGACACAATGCTTTGAAGTCTTAAACAAGAAAGTGCCATTTATAAATGTACAGGAACACATACAAGCATAGATATGGCCAGATATAAAAGGTCTGAACATAAAGAAGCTTTAGGCAGATCAAAGAGCAGGTACACATACAAGTACATATATGCCATTTACAGGAGAAGAGTGAGAAGGACTTTACCTGCTGGCTGGGGCTCGTGTTCGACCATCACCAAGACCACTTCACATTCTGACCATAAAGAAGCATTAGACAAATCAAATAAATTAAGTGAAATTTTATGTAATTAACATAACATATACTAAACCACATATTTCAGAGCCCAATACACAGTAAAGTGCATTTGACATAAAACCACAAATTTCACAACCAAACACAATAAACTGCAATTTAGAGCTTAACAAAATCCAAATTGCCAGTTTATGAATGCAATTGATGGTAAAGTTATACTTGTCATTTGAGCATATTGGGATTGTCATTGAAGGTGTTTGATACTATGTACAGAGAGAGCACAAAAAACAACTACTACCAATCCACTAGACCATATACAAAGCATGAAAAAAAAAATACTTTTCTTGAAACCTACGCATGAGGCCTGGAAACATAAACAGGAACATAAAGACTAGGGGCACATGAACAAGATGGTAAACACATGAAAGAAAATGAATTTACTTAGGCTCAGATCCGCATGAAAACTATTGAATGGCGATTGCCTCTGGGCAGATAGGAAATCTGGAGAAAAAAGGGGACTCTTTCATGGACAACCTAGAATTGCTACTTAAAAAGCCTAAAAAGTCAGAAAAAGAAAACAACAATGTAAGCAATTTAACATTAACTGGAGTAAAGATTTAAATCAAAAAAGTTGGAACAATGCCTAACCAAATACACAGTAACATTGTAAGATGCAAAAATGAAGAAGATGCAGAAGAAATAATATATAATAAGATGCAAAAAAGCAGAAGATGCAAAAGAAATAAAATATAATAAGAACCAAATTCTACAAAAAAACTAAATAAAAACTAAAGATTGTAAGATTTTTTTTCTATAGTTAGTAATATTACAGATTTTATGGGGTGATCGGAAACCTGTAAGATGCAAATTCTATAGAAAACAAAAGAAAAAAGAGAACTATATATCATAAGATTTTTTATAGTTACTAAAAATACAGATTTAGGGGGTGCTTGGAAACCCTAAAAAATGCAAATTCTGCAGAAATCAGAGGAAAAATAAAACTAAAGATTATAGGCATTTGACAGAGTTCTAAAGTCCAAATGACATCTTTCTAATAAGCGTTCGACAGTGAAGTTTAAACTATCATTTCTACAAATACTCACTGTCAAACCTTACAATGTAACTGTCAACATTGAAACCATTCAAAAGACCGGGACCATGTGCAGAAATCTACTCCCACCGTCCCAAAAAGAAGGACGTTTTAGGTGTTGGGCACGGGGATTAAGGAAGAGTAAAAAAGTAGAGAGCGTACAGGAAACGAGGTGAGATAGAGGATGAGAGAGATAGAGATAGAGTTGTATTGGAAAGCGAGAACGACCTTCTTTTTGGGACAAATTTTGAAGTCTAAAACGACCTTCTTTTTGGGACGGAGGGAGTATGCATTATTAGAAAGCATGATTACGCTTCGAAGCAAATCTGCAAAAACACATGGGATCTTTCACTGAGCACCCAAATGAGATGAATAACAGGGGGGACATAGCACGAAATGCAGGTGAAGCATGAGCCGACACAAATCAGACCATGGGCGAGAACAGAACTAGCTCAACAGATTAGCCTAGGCAATCCGATGGACAAAAACAAAACGCTGGTTTCGATCGGACGACACACAAATCGGGCAATGATGGGCGCTAAATTGCCTAGGCAATGTTTAGCTTTTCCCTAAGAAAAATGTTGTTGTACAAAGTCCTGGAAAGCTCAATGAACCATCAGAGCACCAACCACAGATAAATACAGTTACATACTGACATAAAGCTACCATTATGGTAATTATATATATATATATATATATTAGGATGTTGCCTTCTCAAACAATAGAACTGCCAAACAATGAAAGTATCGCTTATTATGCAGTTATAATGTTCAGTGCTTCAAAATTACTAATAACATCAGAGTTCTTCTCAAGAGAAAAGTAACCCTAGAATCAGAGAGAAAAAGGAGAAATCGGAGAAACCTTGTGAGAACCTGAAACATATCAAACAAATCAGATGTTCCTGATCTCAACCGAAAAATTGCAATGAAACAACTCAGATCTATAGGCACAGATGTAGAACCCAACCGGCAAACATGAACACGGCTACTACCAAATTTCAGAGGCGAGCACAGACAGGCAAAGGCATAGATGCAGACGAAGGCAGCAGGCAAATAAACGTCAATCACAACGCCAACATGAATCACCAGCGTCGAACCGCCGGACCAGAGACAGCGGGGAGCGGGTGAGAGCAGAGAGCGAGCCCGAGCAGAAGGGGAATGGGGAAAGTACCTTGCCTGCTCTCGCGGACAGAAACAGGGGCAGGGTGGGCTCCGGGGCGACACTAGAGGGGACTTCGGGGTGGCGTAGGGGCAGGCTCCCGGGGCAGCGGGCGGCGGTGAGATGGACGCTGAGGGTGGCGACGGGGCGGACTCCGGGCGCGGGGACGGGGCGGCGGCGCATCGGACCCCGGGCACATCTCCGGCGGCGGCAGGACGGGCTCCGGGGGGACATCGCCGGCAGCGGCACGGCGGGCTCAGGGGCGGGGACGAGGAGGAGATCTCGACGGGGAAGACCAGGAATGGAGCGTCCCTGAAGAGAAGAAACGAACCAGATAGCAAATACACTGACAGGTAGGACCCACAAAAAAAAATAAAAAAACATCAAATAGACCTGACAGGTGGGACCCACAACGATAAACAAATAAAAAATGTCAAATGGCCCAGATCTGATCAACGGACAAGAAAAATTATAGGGCAGATCGAACACATCAAAAATCAGTGTGTTGGCTTCATAACCAAATGCAACTGTGTTGGTTAGTTTTTCCCTTCCATAAAGGCTGCACGCCTGCACGGCCCTCCTCGTTGCCAGCCGCATTCCATTGATCCATTCCACCACCGCAAACCAACCATGGCGATGGCCGCGCGCGCCTTCCACCTCGCCGTCATCGGCCTGGCCCTTCTCCACCTTCTTGCCCAAGCCACCACGGCCGAGAACCTCCACATTAGCAGCCGCATCACCACCGCCACCACCCTCCCATCGCGCGGCTTCGCGTTCCCCCTCGGCTCGGACGCACGGCCGGCGGCCGCAGCGCTGCCTACCTCCTCCCACCACCCCCGCGCGCCCTCCACGTCCGCCGACATGGCCGACGCCGCCGCGCCGCACGGCCTCGGCGTCTCCACCATGGCGGCACAGGACGCCACCGCGGCGGCACACACAGCGCCCGTCGTCGTCTCCGGCATCCTCAACCTCCGCGACGAGCCCGTCTTCTCCGACCGCCTTCACGCCCAGCCTCCATCAACGACCCTCTCCGACGAGTCCTCGGCGTGTCGGCCGCCGCTCCTGGTGGCTGCACCCTCAGCACCCGCGCCGCCGCCGCCGTCGACGCCACCGAGGCGGCAGCACCACAGCTCGGCGCCACCACGAAGGCGCTTCTCCACGCCGGGCTGCCCCTGCTCCTCGCCGTCCCCTTCCTCCCGGCGCTGGTGTCCGCCCTGGTGGTGCTCTCCTCACTGGTGACGCCCGCCCGCGCCCGCTCCGACGACTGCTACAAGCTGCACCACGCCACCTGCACCGTGTACCCCTACGACAACGAGACCGGCTTCGTCGACCGTGCGCGCCCCGACCCGGAGCTCGGCAAGGTGTGCCTGCACCCGCTCTGCCACGCCGACTCCGCCGACCGCCTCCTCTCCTCGCTCCACGCGCAGCGCCGCGGCCGCGGGGACGACATCCTCTACGTCTACTGCGCCGTGCGCACGCTCGAGGGGGCCCCGTCGATCCTCCCGTGGAGGAACACCTGGAGCGTCCACCTGCCCGTTGCCGACCGGCGCGCCGCAGCAGCCTCCGGCGGGGACATCTGCTACGTCGAGCTCGCGCAGCTCGGGTACACGGAGGGCTACTACATCCACTGCACCGTCGCCGAGCACCGCCAGACGTACTGCACCGAGTTCCCCGACGAGGCGATCGCCGCAGCCGTCTGGGAGCACCGCAGGCTCAACTACCGCGACACCGCTGGACCGCGGTACGCAACGTACCAGGCCAAGTACGGCGAGCTCTGATCTGATCATGTTTTCTATTGCAGCAGAATCTCTGTTTTCTGTGCTGTTCTGCTGGAGTTTGTTCATGCGTACTTGATGCAGATTGATGTGACCAGATGTGGATGAACAAATTCGTAGACGTTGTAGCTAGTCCTGTCAATCGAATTCTCAAGTTAATCGAGAATAGGGGAATTTCTTCAGTATCTCCTGCATACGATTATGCGTTTTGACGATCGATGCATTTCTTCAGTATTCCCCGCATACGCTGTTCCTTATCATTATCTTCGGTCGTAGTGCAAGCTTATTTTCTTTTACATTTATGGGTGTCGACCAACTCATGTCGATGTTTCCTGTTTTCTTTCTTTTTTCTTTTTTGCGAAAGATGTTTCCCAGATTTTTGGTTGCTATTTTGCTATAGTTGCTAAAGTAAACTGCACTTTTAATCAATAATAGCTGCTAGATTATTGACGAAGGTAAGCACTAAAAAGCAGAGCCAGCCTCTTCACCGTACAAAAAGAAAAAGTTGATCCCCACAATGAGCTTCCTGGTACAGTTCTAGTAGAATTAGTAGATTCATGATCGTTGTGCAAGTGTGTACGTATGACCAAATGTGGCAACGACGTTCAAATCAAACTACTTATCCGCTCATATTAGCTTCAACTTACTTGTTTTAGACTCTGGTTAATTAGACTCACAGTTTATCTCCAGTCTAGCACTCTAGCATATGCCATCAGGTATTTCACATGAATTTTCTTTAGTGTCTAACTTTACCGTAACTAATCTTGAGCAAATGTATGTTCAAAACATTTGTAACCAAACAAAAATTAAGGCATCCTTGGAATAAAATCCGGCAACTGTGTCCATGGAATGTGAGGCAGCATGTGGCTAAACAGCTAGTATAGTATAGCGCAAGCTACAACCGTGGAAGTAAACTAAACAGTGGTCTAAGAAACTTCGGCACGGCCATGGTCTGCGCGAACCGAATAGATGTAACGGCTTTCGTGCTATAATGCTAATTGCTCAATCCACTGCTTAATTATGTGATGAGATAAAAGTCCGATTTCAATCTTTATGTGCTATTTATTCTTAGTAGATACAGTAGGTGGTAGTCGAATTGAGTTTACTGTTTATATTAACTTGATGGCACTACATCACGAATTGAGTTTGTAATTTGGTATGGAAGTTGTGCTAGTAGAATGAACAAGTGAAGGCACGATAGGCGTAAAAAAAGAGCAAAAAAAGAGGCACGATCGGCACGGCAGGAAGCGTTGCCGAACCGCGCTCTGCTCTTGTTGGGAGGATTGACACTACGGGACAGCCGGACAGCTAACCTGGCAGCGGCTGGAGGGCAGCAGCGTCATTTTCAATCTCTGTACTTGATGAGCAACAGCAACAGCCGGGTATGATCTGCCTAATCGCCCCCTTTCCCTTCCATAACTTGAAGCGTCGACGCCTTGCGTCACCAACTACCCCAAGGCCCGAGCCAGCCATGGCGATCGCCATGCGCCCCTCCCATCTCGACGGCCTCATCTGCCTCTGCCTCCCGCTGCTCCTCCACCTCCTCGCCCGAGCCACCACCGGCGAGAACCTCCTCGTTCGCGGCTGCGCCACCACCTCCCTCCCACCGCGCGGCTCTGTGCTTCCACTGGGCTCCGACTCCGACGCGCCGCCGACGCCACAGGAAGCCGCCGCCGCCATCTCCAGACTCCTCCACCTCGATCCTGTCTTATGCGTCCGCCCGCACGCTCCACCATCCCCGTCAACCTCTCGCCGCGCCGAAACGGCCGTCACGCGCCTGGACGTCGGCGCCACCGCGTCGCCACGGGTCACTCCTCCCCGGCCCTGCGGCAGCGTCGGCCACAAGAGCGCGGCCTCCGCCGGCAGCATCGAGACGGAGCCTCCGCGCGGCGTCACCACGCCATCCAAGACGAAGGCGGCGCTGGTCGGCGCGCTACTGCCCCTGCTCGCCGTCCCCTTCCTCCCGCCGCCGGTCGCCGCTCTGGTGGCGCTCTCGTCCCTGGCGACCCCCGTCCGCGCCTGGTCGTCGTCCGACTGCTCCAAGCTGACTCACGCCGCCTGCGACCTCTACAAGTACGACAACGAGACCGGCACCGTCGACCGCCGCCGCCCGGATCCCACCGTGAGCACCAAGTGCGAGCATCCACTCCGCCACGCCGCCGACGCCTACGAGCGCGCCGCCATCCACGCGCAGGAGCACGGCCGCGGGGACGACCCGCTCCTCATCTACTGCAGCTTCCACGTCCTCAAGTGGCCGCCGTCGATCCTGCCGTGGCTGAACGAAGATGTCACCCACATGCCCATCGCCGACCCCGCCGCCGCCGCGGCCTCCGGCGACCGCGTGTGCTACGTCGAGCTCACGCACTTGGCCTACAGGGAGGGCTACTACATCCGCTGCCCCAGCCCCTACAGCGAGGGCCGCGTCTTGACCTGCACCGAGTTCCCCGAGGAGGAGATCGCCGCGGCCGTCTGGGAGCACCGCAGGCTCAACTACCGCGACACCGTCTGGCCGCGGTTCCTGACGCCGGCGCCGGCGGAGAAGCATGACGAGCTCTGATCGTGCATTCGTGCTTCATCTGGGAGGAAGAATTCGAGTTCATATAGCTGATGGTGTTCGATTCGAACTAGTATAGTATCTGTCTGTGCGTCTGTCACAGTGTCTGTTCTGTTCTCGGTGGTTACTGCTCTGCCATTTCTCCTTGTTCTGAATCCATATACAGTTTGTCAGTTTTCTGCAAGCTTGTGTTTAACTTGAATCTCCCTGCTTTTGGGTTCTAAATAGATCACGAGGATACACAAATTTGTGTACATGATGATTGTAGACTAAGTGAGCCGAACTCGATAAGAGCATCTCCAGCAATAACCCTTACTTTGAGCCCCTACTTTATGTAGGGGTTGCCCTCAGCGTTTTGGGGCTTTAATTTTGTGTCCAACTCCAGCAATAGCCCCAACTCTCAGCCCCTAGTTTTTTAATGACATGTGGAGCTCACGTGTCATTCACAAGCCTCTTTCCTTCTCCTTTGTTCCCCATGGGCGACCTCCCCGAGACCCCGTGACCTTCTTGATGAGCGTTCTCCCCCAAGCCCGGCGAACCTTATTGATGAGCGAGGCGGCGCAAGGTATGGTAGCCGCCGTTTCAGGCTCGGATCCGCCTGATCTGAGGCGGCGACGGTCGGTGAAGGCTCGGATCCGCCCGAGCTAGGGGCTGTGGCGGCCTGCACACCGGCTTGAAGTAGAGGCCGGCGCGAGGAGTTGAAGCGCGGAGGGGGCACATCTTCGGTCGGGTGTCTGCTTGCCTTGCTCTATACCCTCGTCCCCATGGCTGTCCTCGAGCAATCTGACCCGAGCTTGCCCCCAAATTGACGGCGGCCATGGTCGATTTGATGCTGCCAATGCTCGATTGGAGGATGTGCGGGCTTTATTCGATGGAATATTGGCTCGATTCGACGGCGAAGGTGACCACCGCACCCTTCTCCTCATCTCTCTCCCTTCGATTGTCTTCTTCACCGGACGAGTGGGTGGCGTGGCATGGATGTGGAGTGACATGGAGGAGCAGGCTAGCACGATGGGGCTCGCGCGGCGGCATGGAGGGCTGGAGGAGGCGGTGCGGCGGGCTTTTGCGGGGCGCGGAGGAGTGGGCACGGCGCGGCGTGCCTTTGCAGTGGTGTGGAGGAGAGCGTACCTGCACGGCGCGCGCAGAAGCAAACGAACAACGGCTGAGTAGGGGCCTCCCCACGCGCCCGCCGGAGATGGGGCTGGTGTAGGGAAAGTTGAGGCCTCCTTAGAGTAAGGGTCCGAGTAGGGTCCTTACTGGAGTGTAATTTAAAAAAAAGGCTTTGTTGGAGATGCTCTTGTACTCATAATTTAGTACTCTGCTAGAGTTCCATTCCCCAATCCATGCATACCGTATTTCACGATTGCCCCGAGAAAATTTGTAGCCACTCTTCTTCCACACTAATGTGATTATATTCTGCTATTCTACGTGTTTGAGAAAGAAAAATTAATTGGTAGCCATATCATCATATGAAAGGATAGCACGCACATAAATACATATTAATAGTTATCGTATCTCTGCGCCACCAGAAACAACATTCGGACCAACAAAAGAGAGGCTAGCTACAATCCTACTACCGCCGTTTAAACTGCATGTCGTTTTGGATTTTCTAGGTTTATAGATTTTGTTATGAATCTAGACATAGCGTTTATTTAGATACATAACAAAGATTATGAACCTAAAAAAGTCAAAACGACCTATAATTTTGAACGGAGGTATTACTAGTTTCCCAATCGGTGCTAGCTAGCTCAATTATGAAATAACATAGGTCTTCTTGCCTACTGTTCATCAACTAATTTATCCCAATTCATAGAAAGAGTCCACCGTAAGGAAAAAAAATAGTAAAGTGCAGAGCACGTATAAAGAGGCTGGAGAGGCTGTGTGCGGTCGCAGAGGTCGGAGACATTTCTTTTTTTTCTAAAAAGAAGAGCACATATAAATAAATTTGATTGTTATTTTAAAAAATTAAGGATATGAAATAGATTAACCTCATGCATGGTTCATCCTCACACCGGTATGTCCCTTGGGATTTCTTGTGTTTAATGTGCACACTAGATAGTTATTATTATTTGCAAAGAGATAGTCGATGGCTCATAAAAGATAAAGTTTGAACATTTGCATAATACTCCTCCATAAATGTTTGTCAGTGTTGCTTATATATCTACATGATATTTTTCCACCAGTCTTATTAAAAAATTATGTAAATATATTTTTTATTGTATATTGTTTTAGGTTGCGTGTACTTTAAGCTGGACTTATTTTCTTATATATATCTAGTAAATTTTTGGTAAGATCAATGTTCAAAGGCCGATACAAAGTGACACAAACAATGTAATTTTTAGAGGAGAAGGTCTCCCGGCTTTGTTTCGGAGCAAAGCAAAAGGCATGAATCTAGTTTTAGCATAAGAAGTGTATTGGAGGCGCGCTTGACACACGAACGATGTTATGCATCAATCAGCACGATAGCAAGGCATGATACGATTTTTTTTTATACTACCTGTTCGCTTCGCTACGCTGCGCTGAAAAATCTATCATGACTCACGTTAGGCCAATCTCGATGGACGGAGGATTTCACAAGAGTTTCATGTCATTAAATTCAATGTCACAATAACAAAATTGGTGACTTGGCAAGGTAACTAGGCTAATAATCCCAGTGGAGATTTCATGTTGATGTTTTTAAGGTAGAAAAATAAGCAACAAAATTATGAAATGAGGCTTGAAAGTATCCCCGAATGCAAAATTTAATTTCAAGACTCACCACAAGTTGGTATACGTGTAGAGGTAGTTTCATCTATGTCTTCTTAAATGTGGCGCCATGTCATTAGGAAATCCTATGTGGCAGTCTATTTAATGTGCATGAAACTTTCTGAAACTCACCACTAGGACTGGCCTTAAGACCATTCTCAGTGAGAGTTTTATGGACACAATTACCTAGCGTGACATATCATTTAAAAAAAAGTTTAAAACTATAGTGAAACACCACCCACTCAATACATAGTTTTTTGTTGTTTTCTAGATTACATGTAAGACACAAACTGTCTATGTAGGAGTGTATAGAGGGTTTCATCCCATGTAATCCATCTTACCTCTCTCTTCCATTTATACACTGCCACATCATCAAAATTCCGACATGTCAATCTATTTAATGCTCATGAAACTCTCACCGAGAATGGCCTAAGAGTGAGTTTCATCTAATACAGTTACCTAATTCTCGATCTAAATAACTGTACAATACATGAGGGCAAGGTGCAATACATATGACCCTGAAAGTGCATCTTGGCCCTTAATTGATTTTGGTGATTCTTGACTATCATAATTTGGGATATGATGCGCTTGTATAAGATGTGTCCAGAAATAAATTGAAAGAATTGAAAAGAAGAAGAAAAGAAAATCCCCAATTCAAAATGTGTGGTGGTTGAGATATCGGAAAGAATTTATATATATCTTTTGGTTTGAATTGAGTATAGGACCACCATATTATCAAGGAGGACACATTTGATTGATCTAGGATGCTAAAGTACTTTTCTTAAGATGATAAACACCTATGAGAGACACAAAATCCACTTTTACACTTCACTATTTTTGTCAGGGGAGGATGATCCGACCCTAGGCGGATGATCCGGCCGTGGTAACCAAAAGTCACTGAGTGGGTTCGGATGATCCGACCCAGGGGCAGATGATCCGACCCTGGGAAGGTTCGAGTCAGTTTTTGAACTAATCTCGACCCGACAGATGATCCGGCCTAGGTGCGGATGATCCGGTACCCTTTCGAAATACACATAACTGTCACATTTTGGGGTTGGTTATAAATAACCTCTCACCTCTTCATTCACTCCTCTTGCTCATTCTGACCAACCAGCCATCTC
This sequence comes from Urochloa ruziziensis, assembly GCA_015476505.1. Classification (NCBI taxonomy): domain Eukaryota; kingdom Viridiplantae; phylum Streptophyta; class Magnoliopsida; order Poales; family Poaceae; genus Urochloa; species Urochloa ruziziensis. The sequence goes on from CM027124.1 coordinate 33,103,468, forward strand.
TAGCATTCAATACACTCCCTCTCTTGCCTTCAAACCTTGATTCTAGCCAAGATTCATCTAGGGTTTGGGTGAGAGTGAAGATTTAGAGTTGGTCACTTGAGCACTTTGTGATCTTGCACTTGTTCATTTCAAGAAGTACTTGAAGCATCCTTTGATTCATCGATTCGCGTTTGTTACTCTTGGACCTTTGCTCCTAGACGGTTAGAGGTGCCGGTGAGCTTCCATCCTTTCTGGTTGAGCCTTCGAAAGTTTGTATTTCCCCTCTCTTTGTGAGAGCAATAGTAAGTGACTCAATCTTCCTTTTTGTGGTTGATTGAGGGAGACTTGGGGCTAGTGACAGCCTGTCTCTTTGTGAGCATCTCAACAGTGATGTAGCTCATTTGTGTACTGGACTTTGGTAACAAATCTTGTGTCTCCGTGTGCTTTTATTATTCTTATTGTTCTTGAGCTTGATTTGACCCGATCTACTTGTTAGTTGTGTTCCATTTGTGTAGATCATATTTAGAGGCTTATATATACTTATTGTCATCTTTGTATTCAAAGGGATTCTCCAAAAGATAAGTATAATTTGAATTTTGCACTAGTTTCTTTCACCCGTCGGATCATCCGACCCTGCATCAGATCTTCCTCCCACCGAAAGATCCGCCCTAGTGCCGGAAGATCCGGCCCTGACCAGAGTTCCTTAAGTTTTTTCAGGAAAAGTTTTTACGTAGCCTATTCACCCCCCCCCTCTCTAGGCCTAGTGTAGGTCCTTTCAAACCCAATAAGATACAGTGTGTCTATTGCATAAATTGCTTCATAAGTTAGTCGAAGTAATGAAGTTTGACAATCAACATAGACGTTTTTTTTGTATACTCTCTTCGTCTCAAAAAGAATGATGTTTTAGGATTTTTCAAACAGATTAAGGATAAATGGAAAAGATGCATGTACCCTCAGTTAGTTGAATTTCATGTATAAGTTAGAGAAAAAATGTTTCCATTTATTTAGGCATGCATGAGTTTAATGCACCAGATTATTCTTACATGAGATTTAAATCTCAAAACATAATTCTTTTTGGGACAAATTTTGAATGCTAGAACATCATTCTTTTTGGGACAGAGGGAGTATGACCATTCCTTATTTCTGTTGGAAACCACTACCAATACACATGCTTACTGCATCAACGTATTTTTGCCTATGTATAGTGTTGCATCTTTTTTACAAATAGTGAAATTCAATGCGAAAAGTTTAAGATGTCATAAACAATTCTATTTGTGAAATCTAAAAAATGATGACATGTACTAGAAGTATATAATTTCGATAAACATCACATTAACATATCACAATTTATAAGAGCAAATTAAATCTCTAAAAATATGCACACATAGGGTGATTTTTACAACAAAAGCGAGTAGGGGGTGGACTTTTGCCAAAAAAATGACTTACATGGGGAATATCAAACATAAGTAAATTATGACGGGTGAGGGGTGGTTTTGCAATTTTACTAACCAATAATCAGTGAAAGAAAATTGGACCAGAATCGCGGTTCTGTTAGAGAACAAAAGTGAAAGAGACAAATGGAATGGGAATTGATGTTCTCATCGATGGGGACTATTTACATATATACAGGATGAATGGACATTTGGCCCTTTGGAGGCACCCCTTCAGGAAGGATGCCCCTTGGAGGCACCCCCACGTGAGGGGGTTCCCCCTTTCTCTAATGATTAACTAATTACATAACTAACTAATTAATTACATCAATTGATAACTAATTAATTTCTTAACACTCTCACTTGATCAATTGCTTCTCGACGTCTTGTAAACAGTCCATGAGTGATTCTTTTATTCTTTAGGAATTGTAATTCTAGGGATAATTTGAAGACTTATGGAAGTCTCATTAGTCGAAGTGAGCTTCAAACTTAATCCCTTAGAATGCTCGTATCTCCGATGGAGTTGAGGTTTTCTTGAACCAAATATTTGATTTGGAAATAACATGTACATGAAATGTACAACCACACTTTAGACGAACTTAAAATTTGTTATTATGATCACTATTGATAAAATGACATTTTATGTATGCGATCCATTATGTTGGATATTGCCATAGACTTGAAAGTCCTGATAAAGTTTGGGCAATATTTATTCTTTGTTGATAACTCAAATGAGAGTTGTAAAGAATAAACAGATCTTTCTCATTTAGATATTCAGTTTTGTAAAACATGAGTGGAGTAAGTGTAGTCACACCTAAAGGCGTATGTGTGGTAATTTCAAGGATAGATTTGGTACTTTGATTAGGGTAGAACTATAGTGGCAATGATGCCATGTGTCTCCCAATGACATTATTCATATTAAATACCCATATTGGAGAATAAATCCTATCCAATGAGAATTTAAAAATTCTATTAAAAAACATTAGTAATGTCCTACATGAGTAGATCATGTATTTTAATAAATTTACTCGAAGAGTAAATTATATAGCATGAAAATATTGATGTGCAAATTATTGATTCAAGTTGATACTTGATTATAAGTGGACGATTCTAAATGTGACAGACGACAAAATTGCTGCACATGTTTTGGACTCCATTCTTGTGAGAATAAATGATCGAAGGATCAATTTCCAAAATATAGTCTCTATCTTTATGATAGAAGATAGTCACTAAAAAAATTATTGCACTATTTTCTACTATTTATTTAAGCAAAATAGATGCCCTTGATTTATGAATTCAAGATGAGTCTTGAATTAATATTCACAAAATCTTATATCTTGGAATTGCATGTAGTGTGGGCATCAAATTTGATAAGTGATGAAATCACTGCTATTATCAAGTGTGGATTGTTATGATATAGTCTCTATCATCATGTACTAGTGAGTGAACACATCGAACAGTAGTCACCAGAATGGTGTAGACCTTAAAATAGTGGACGAGGACTTGTTGCTATAGGCATAGTTTGGCATGATTGCGCTAGATGCCTTAGACTCCACTGTCTCATGTGTTACACTAGTAGGTAATCACCATGTTGGTGTAGGCCGTGGTTAATTCATATTCAAAATTTGGTATGATAAATCACTATGTGATAGTGTATATACCATAGTAGTATTGTGATACTACCTTACGAATGGCCAATGTGAAATATGAATCAAGATAATTATCGAAATAAAAGGTGGAGACCTTTGACCATTCCAAATTTTGATATTTTTGTATGAAATGTCAATTTTCTTACATGAGCAAATCATGTATAACTTTAATTTACTGTGGTAAATTAATAATATTGGTGCAATAAATATGCAAAATATTGAAGGCAAGATGATTCTTGCAATAAAATTAAGGTGTAATTTAATAAACAGTGCCACTGTTTTATTTATATTCATGTGGGAATTGATGACTTGATAGTCAAATTTTATACAATTGTTGCTGTATACAATATTTTGGATACATACTTTGGAGGTAATCATCATAAGATAAGACCTCTTAGTGATGGGCAAGTGACTTGCTGCGTAAAAGCCTGGTCTCAAGGCAAATAAATTCTTATAGAACTTGATACAATTCTATGGAACTTATTGCAGCCAGTGCCTAGGGCTCCATCATTGTATAGAATATTTTTGGATATACACTTTGTAGGTAATCATAATGAGATGTAGACCTCTCAGCGATGGGCAAAGAAATTGTTGCCTAAAGGTCTAGTCTCAGGGCAAATAAATTCTTATAGAACTTGTTACAATTCTATATAATTTATTGCTGCCAGTGTCTAGGTCTCCATCACCTTGTATTATGCCAAAAATTCAAATTAATATACCTTAATTTTATTTTTTATTTTGCTTGATACTACTTGATGTAGTATAATGTTTAAGTGTCATGTAATAAATAAATTAAATAAATGACACGTGAAAAGATTGTTCTAAAATAATATTTGCATAATCATGTGAATCTGCGGATCATATAATGTACAATTATTGCAGTAATCATAGTACATTGGTGCTAATTTGCTAAACTTGATAGTCTAGATAGCTTTTAAAACAAATCTACAAATATTAGAAAGTCTAAGGACTTAAACAGAACAATCCAGGCACCTATTTGTGAACATGAAGAACTGAAAGTTCTAAACATGTAAATATTGATAAGTCTAGGGGCCTTATTGCAATTTGGCGGAGGAGTAGGGGCGGCTGTGCTGGCCTATGGCGGCCCGACTCGGCTCGTCTCGACCGTTGGGCTGGCGGCCTAGCTAGGCTAGTGGCCTCGGCTCGGCGATGGTGCAGCCTGTGGGCCGTACGACCCATTTGGCCCATGTAGGCGAGGCCCACATAAAAGGGATGAGGGTGGGGGACGGTTAGGGTTAGAACCCTATCCCGTCGCTGTCCCTGGAGCCGCCGCCGCCAGTTGCCGCGCCGTCGCCGCATTGAGCCACCGTCAGGAGAAGCCGCCACTGGATCTGTAGCGCTCTCCCCCTCTCCTCCTCTTCCTCCATCGTCGCCCGCCCCCAAGTGCCAGCTAAAGCCGGTCGTCGGCCTAGGCCGGCTCTTAACCGGCCGGAGATGAGCCCCAGCGCGGCGGGCTCCAAGACCCGCTCTTGATGCTGGGACTGTGGTTCCTGGCCTTGAAGCGCCGAAGGTGCGCCGTTGGCTTGGCTTTCGGTGCAGAGTTGTGGTCGCCGAAGGTGCCGCCGTCGGTGAAGAAGATGCAGCCACGGAGAGGCCGCTGGTGCGGAAGCTGAAGGCATGGCCGCTGCCTAAAGGAAGTGCGGGCGCGGAGGTCGCTACTGCCGCTGATGCAGGTGTAGAGGGTGTAGCCTCTGCTGATGCAGATGCTGAGGGCGCCGGCATCAAAGGCCAGGCCGCTGGCCATGGCGGCCATGGGATGGCCGCGGACTAGTGCTCCAATGCTGGTTATGAACAAGAAGAACGAGGAAATATCCTCAATTGAATTGTAATGAAATGTAAGTGACCAATATTATCTTACTTTTGTAACTTGAGGCAGCCTTATTGCCTTGTCTTTTCTTCTTTGTGCCTAACGTGTTAGAGAACAAAAGTGAAAGAGACAAATGGAATGGGAATGAATGTTCTCATTGATGATGACTGTTTACATATGTACAAGATGAAGGGACATTTGACCATTTGGAGGCACCCCTTCAGGAAGGATGCCCTGCACCCCCACGTGAGGGGTTCCCCTTCTCTAATGATTAACTAATTATATAATTAACTAATTAATTACATCCATTGATCACTAATTAATTTTCTTAACAGGTTCCACCAATTGGAACCAGACGCTTCACCGGGGAAAAACATCGCCCTCACGAGAAGACGGGGACAACGCGCATATCCCACGTGTTGTTGGGCTGTAAGCCGACCCGGTTATAACGCTGGATGAAGGCCCAAAGTGGAGAAATGGAGATTTGAGGCATCAACAACCGTTGTTTTTTTTAAACCATCAACACCGGCCTTAATCTAGCTTTATTGGCCATCTCGTGCACAACTCGCATGTGAACAAACAAAATATATAGGATATATAACTAATACTAAGGTTGACCACTATACTGGCGGCTTCACCCGTTCAATGGCCGATTTGCTTTTTTATTTTATGCCTACAATAATGAGAAGCCAAATGACAAAATGGTAGATTAACAAGAAGAAACACAATGAATACAGCACGCAGCATATCAATGAAATAATTATTGGCAAATGAATTATTAAAACGAATAAGCCTTCTAAGTTGTAATCGTTCGTCAAGACATAGGACATTTGCCATGAAAAATAAACACTCATTTGCCAAGTAGTAGTAAATATAGGCATCATTAGATGAAACTGGATAAAATGAAACTCTCTACCCCCTAATGATAATTTAAACAAGTTTCAGATAAAATCTATTTTTTCTCTCTCTTTAAGAATTCTTTGCCATGTCACCATTTTTATGGCATCTCATCTAATGAGTTTTGAAACCCCTATAATCCCACCATATTTTGGCCTGAGCCCGGCAATTCCCATTTACCAATACATGATCAATTCCGTTTTTCTGGATTGACGAAGGGTATGGGCGTCATTTTGCACGCTGTCCTGGCGTAACAACCCCTCTCTCTCTCTCTCTGAGCTGATCTGATCTAATCGTGTCTTTTCGCAATTAGCATTCCTTCTTCCATAAAACTGAATCGCCTCGCCTCCCTCGCTCTGCTTCCTCAACAAATTCCATTCCACCACCAAAAGACCAGCAATCCCAAATTCCCCCACCCAACTAACCATGGCGATGGCCGTGCGCGCCGTCCAGCTCGCCGTCATCGGCCTCGCCCTTCTCTACCTCCTTGCCCGAGCCACCACCGCCGAGAGCTTCCTTATTCTTCGCCGCAGCCTCACCACCACTATCCCACCGCTCGGCTCTGCTGCGTTCCCCCTCGGCTCCGACGCACCGCCGACGGCCGCGGCCCGGCCTGCCTCCTCCCACCACCTCCGCGCGCCCTCCCCGTCCGGCTACCTGCCCGACGCCACCGCGCCGCACGGCCTCAGCGTCTCCGCTGTCGCGCGGCAGGACCAGGACGTCATCGCGTCGCCTCGGGCTGCTCCGCCCTGTCCCCCGAGGCGCGCCGACAAGCGCGCGGCCACCGTCATCAGCATCGACGCGCTTCCCCTGCTCGCCGTCCCCTTCCTCCCGCTGCCGGTCGCCGCTCTGGTGGCGCTCTCCTCCATGGTGGCGCCCGCCCACGCCTGGGCGGCCGACCGCCCCAAGCTGACCCACCCCACCTGCGCCGTCTACTACTACGACAACTCGACTGGCACCGTCGACCGCCACCGCCCCGACCCCAGGCTGAGCGCGGAGTGCGAGCACCCACTCTGCCACGCCAGCGCCTACAAGCGCGCCGCCCTCCACGCGCAGCAGCACGGACGCGAGGACGACCCGCTCTTCATCTACTGCGCCGTGCGCGTACCCCAAAGGCCCCCGTCCATCCTGCCGTGGTTCAACGTCTGGCTCACCCTCATGCCCGTCGCCGACCCCGCCGCCGCCGCAGGAGCAGCAGCCTCCGGCGACCGCGTGTGCTACGTTGAGCTCACGCACTTGGGCTACAAGGAGGGCTACTACATCCGGTGCCCCAACCGGCACCTCAAGGGCCGCCACTCGGCGTGCACGGCGTTCCCCGAGGAGGAGATCGCGGCAGCCGTCTGCAAGCACCGCAGGCTCAACTACCGTGACACTGTCTGGCCGCGGCATCGGACGCCGGCGCCGACGGAGAAGCACGATGAGCTCTGATTGTGCTTAAACTTGGTTGATGTTCAAACTACTAGCTAGTACAGCATCTGTTCTGTTCTCGGTGGTGTTACTGCTCTGCTACAGACATGTTATTTGCCAAATTGTATGGAGTCCTGTGAATCCACCATCTATGTGCTGCTGAATGCGTATATAGTTGGCCAGCTTTCTGCAAATGTTGATTCCTCAGCTTTTCAGTTACAAACATTATATCAGTCACACGGATACAAATTTTGTTGACTTCTGGCAACTAAGTCAATCCAATTTAGCACTCAATGCATATATAATTTACTCCATGTTACAGAACTCTCACAATTTTATCCAAGAAAATATTTTATCAGGTTTTAACAAGCTATGTCGTTATTCAAGTGAAAAAAACACTAGCAATGCTATGTTGGTTTGGGTATATATTGTTTCGTAATTTTCTAGAATAGTTCATATGTATTCCATTTTTTAAAAGTATATTGTTCAAAATTTGGCTTGCAGTTCAGAATTTTGTCTCTTCCCTCACAAGAATATGATCTGATGTACCGACATGAGGTTAGCCTGAGTTAATAGAAGTTTTCCATCGTAAAAAAAAAGAGATAAAATAATGTAAATAACACTTTAAGTTCTATTCATGCGCTGTTAGAGATAAATTCCCAAACAGATGACAAAATATTTCACGGTTTCCATCGGCCAGTCCTAACAAAGCTTTCCTCCAATTTCTAGTTAGTACCCGTCCCCTAATGGGGGCAACTCCTTACAATAACACTTGATTACTGAGAGTTAAGACCAGCTATTTACAGACAATATTCAGATCGCCACATAAAACTGTATTAGTGGCTCATCATATAATACAATTTACATCGATGTTGATTTTTCTAACAAACACCCATGTAATGAACAAACGCATGTATACAATCTACCCCTGCAGAGATCTTCCCCACCGTTTTTGTGGCTGTTGTATATCATATTCGGGTGTGGCTGATGGTTGTGTTATTTTGCAAAGGCATGCAATACAAAAGGGATATCTCATATCATATATGTCTGAACATATATGCCCACTCTGCCATTGATCAGTCTGCGTGCCTGTGTACTTTGATGAATTTGTTGATCAACACCCTTTCACGAGTATATCTGCAAATCAAACATATTAGTAGGTTGGAGGTTGTTTCAATAGAAACAAAGTATACATAAGCGCGTTGGAACATACATTACAGCACAAGACAAGAAGAAACATGAAGCGCCAATGCCTAAATGTAACGGCAATGTCTGCCAGTAGGTCTTCTCACTCTCCTTATTCAGAATCATCATGTCAGATATTATAGTTGCAGCACCAGAAAATAACAAAACCCACCAACCAGATGGCAAAACTTGGTGCATGGAGATTGTACAGGAGTTCTGGAAACAGTAACACTAATCATATCAGTGTTGACAATTCATTTTTGTAACAATGATAAGATAAAGGAGTAGGATAAAACTAACCTGGAAAAACCTCCTTATGAATGCCACGAAGTATGAAATCCTTAGTAGCATATCTTCACATATTGTCAAGAAGCCCATCACAAGAGGATTTATTGTGGACTCTTTATTTAGTGGTACACATTATAGCACCAGTTTTCCCAAACAATTCTAGATTCAGAATCCATGGGCTGCCATCTTTTCCAGGATGCATAATATCAGCCTTTAGCAATATAGGGTTTTGCAATAACTAAAAGAGCCATTTGGATGATACTGCTATTTTCATTAAAAACTTTAGACATACTTTTTCTTACTGAAATGTTAGCAGCATTTTTATCACTGAGTTTACAAAAACGCCAAAAACAGCACAAAAAGTTATTAAAGAATTTAGTATTCTTGTTACAGAATCTAGCTGATAGAAGAAATAAATCAGCATGATGATGCATATACATGAAGCACGAAAAAGTGAAAAACACAAACAAAAAACTAAATGACAGCACCAGGAAATGCCAAAATGCAATGTAATCATGTCATTTTGGAAGCAGCACCTTATATGACAAAAGGATACGTATTGCATCAGAAACAATCAACCCGATAGCTCCAGCATATCCAATCAGGAGAACTTTGATCAATACATAGACTACAGAACAGAATAGTGAGAAATCATTCAACATCTTAAGCTGAGAATCATCTGCGATACTCTGTAAAAAGGCTTCAAGCGTGCCTGCAATAAAGGATAGTTCGAATAAAGCTGATATAGAGATAAATAAATTAAACTGCAGTTCAAAAGTAGTTTAGAAAAACTAATGCCACAGGAAGAGACATGCATGAATACTGAGGGAAGATCAAATACTTCTAATATGTTGGAATATATAGTATCAAATCAAACAAACAAATCTTTCAAAGAATTGAAATATACTGCATGGTGTGATCTGCGAAACATTAAAAATTCAACCAAACTCAAATTGTATCAAGTACAAAGGAGAAGATGTAAATAGTAAAGGATAAACATATGTGCACATACAACAAGTTCATGGATCTCATATGCAAATTAGCTCAATTGTGTTTTGAGCATGAGAGAATTACAAGTCAAAGAGGAAGGAAAATGTGTCTGTTTTGTAAAAGCACTAACCGTTGAAGGCTAAGCTGATTACATAAAACCAATATAAAATAAGCAATAGTTGTGTCGTGTCATCACAATGTTTCTCTTTATAGGCCATCCGTAGGAGAGTATATGAATATCCAGGGCCAAAAGCTATTATCATAAGTCCTGCAATTCAAAGGAATCAACAAAATGAAAGGCAAGTATAGATAACGCACAAGTAATGCAACCCAAAAGCATTTTTAAATAACGTGTCCTAAAAACAAGGATTCTACTGAAATATTATCAGCATGTTATATGTTTTACAATAATTTTTTTTCAAGAAAATAGTCGTAGCATCTTATGTACCAACCTTTCTCCATAGAAAAACTGAACATTCTTTTCAGAATTTGAGGTAAGATTCCATGGTAGTATATAGATAGCTTCTAGTCATTTTGGGTAAAATAGGGAAAACTTTAAGAATGCAAATAGAAAACGAAATGCCTTTTTCATTATCCTAAATTCACCATCAAGGTCAATTTTCACATTCCATTATTGCCTGGAAAATAAAACCGAGTACCTGCTAGACAATTAATCTTCAAACATTGAGCCAACAAAGTTCTCATACTCAAAACCATCTGTGGTGATCGTCCTGTAGATCGCATTAAGTTAATATTCATTATGTATTATGCCAAAAATCATTGCAGCAACTGGTACACAAGTCTAAATAGAGAAGTCACTATATAGTAAGCATAAACAATCCAAGCATCCTGATAAAAATCCAAAAGGGATAAAAATTTGAAGTATTATATAGTGTATATAATCATACAAAATAGAGAAAAGTCCATTTTACCCCCCTGATGTTGTCGCTGAGTTTGAAATACCCCCCTGAAATTCAAAACCAGACAGCTTGCACACTCCAAGTTTCAATACCGGTCAAATTACCCCCCTATGACGGTTAAAAATGGTTTACACGGTGGTTTTCGCTGACATGGCAGAGTAGTCCCACATGTCAGGTGTCTCTTCTCCCTCCCTCCCTTCTCTCTCACTTCCTCCTCTTCTCTAATCTCCTAGGATGCGGCCGCGCCGCCCAAGCTTGCAGGCACCGATGTCATCGGCCGCATCTGTCTCTCCTCCCCATCATCAACCTCACCTTTCCTCCTCGTTGCCAGCACTGCCTCCTCCTGAACCTCTTCTCCAGCGACCTGCTTTGCTGGCGGCGGGGTCTTGCGGCAAAAATAGAGGGAGGGGCTTCAGTGGCGAGCCGGCGCTGCAGCATGGAGACCAAGGAGGTCGTGCCGTGCGTGGCAGTGCTGGCAAACTCGGCTCGATGGCCCACATCTTGGGCAAGCGTGGTGACTAGAAAGAGGGAGAAGAAAAGGGTGCGGTGGCACTCACCGGGGAAACTCAAATCTCCAGCAGGGTGGTGGTTGAGGCGGGGCAAGGAAATGATTGGGAGGTCGAGTGGGAGGAGGAGGGTATCCTGATGGCGACGATTTGAGAATGGCAGCGCATGACCGACGAATCGAGCCAGGGACGGTGCTCTGCTTGGTTGGGAAGGAGCTCGGGAATCTATCGATTCCCGACGATTTAGGGGGCTAGGGATTGATGAAAGATGGGCTAGATGTAGTAGAGGGGGTGAAGGAGCCACGTAGTGGAGGAATCGGGCGGAGCTGGAGGGGCGCCGGATGATTTATCCGGCGGACGAGCTCTGCCTAGTGGAGAGGAAAGTGTGCGAGAGGGAGGAAGAAGAACATGTGGGGCCCACTATGACGCTTAGGATTGACACGTGGTGCCATGTAGGCGGGCCCCGCATGCCACATGGGCAAAACCACCCTCAAAACTACTTTGCACGGTTGCAGGGGGGTTTTTTGAACGGTTTTGAAGAGATGAGGGTGCAAGCTGTCTGGTTTTTTATTTCAGGGGGGTTTTTCAAACTCAGCGACAACATCAGGGGTAAAATGGACTTTTCTCTACAAAATATCACAACTATCTGCTATAGTGAGCCTAGATACTGTGGGGTTGTGCAGCTATAGCCAGTTCCAGAGAGCACACAGGAGGCATCTTGTTCTGGACTAAGTTGACAGAGAGATGCAACAGGATTAGACAGAGAAATCAGGCAGCAACAACTAGAAGCAGAATGACACTAGATGAAGGAGGGCACCGATGAGGGAAGAATATAACTAGAAAAGATGGCCAGAGAAGAGAAGCAATGCAGGCATTCTTGGTGTTGGTGTATATAGAGATATAGAGCCCATGTAGTGTAAAGGGCCATCTAGAGGCCCATGTACTTCATGTATACAGCCCACCCTTCTAGGGTTGGAGGAATACACAACATCTATTTCCTCCTACATGGTATCAGGCTAGTTTTCCTCTCCCTCCCTTCCCACAGCCGCCGGCGCCCTTGCTGCCGCCGTCGCCGGCCATGGCCGGCCGGCCACCACCCCCTGGCTTCTTCCCCTCCCTCTCCTCCTTCCCTTCCCCTGCCGCGGCCGCCCCAGCCGTCGCCGCCCTGCCCCGGCCACGGGCGCGGCCGCGCGCGCGCTGGGCGCCGACGCCGCCACCGCGGCTTGGGCCGCTGTCGTCGCCGCGCCGCCGCCGCCGCAAGGCTTGCAATCGCCGCCGCCGGACGCGGCTCCCCTGCCTCCGCCCTCCGACGACGCCACAGCCGCCGCTATTGCCGCGGTCCTCGGCATGGCCCCGGCGGCGCCGCCCCTAGCCGCGGCTCCGGCTGCGGGGGAGCCCTCCTTGGCAGCGGATCCGGCGCTCCCCGCCCCGACGGCCGCCCTAGGCGCCTCCCCTGCCGTGCATCCACTGGGTGGCTCCCGATCTGCCACGCCTCCCCTGCCCACCCCTTCGCCAGTTGCTCCCGTGGGCAGGGGAGCTGCTGTGGGCCTGGGTCGGTCCCGGGCTTGACCGGTTCTGGGCCCATAGCTGAGGCCAGCCTCAAGCCCGGCCCGTGGCCCTGGCTCAGGTCCAGCTCGCGGCCCAGCCTCAGGTCCGGCCCGTAGCCCTGGCTCAGGCCCGGCCTGTGGCCCTGTCTCAGGCCCAGCCCGCGGCGCAGACCTTTCTCGAGGGCCAGGGTCAGGGCCCCCGCCGCTCCTCACCGCCGCCGGACCCACGTTGGCCCAGGCCGCCCCCGCTTCTGCCCTCCTCGCGGCAAGGACCGAGGCTGCGGCGGCTCTGGAGCGTGTCCGCACCGTTGCCCTCCTGCAGACATGGAATCACCGTCAGCGGCCCCTCCCTCCCATCCTGTCGGTCTGGCACGACGTCGCCCTGGATGAGGTCACGCCCGGCTCGTCCTCTTCGTCCACCTCCACCGCGCTCGTGTCTCCGCCACCACCTTCCCCTACCCCGCCTGCCACCTCACCTCTGGGCGCTTCTCCGCCCGGGCCAAGCGGGGGTAGAGGAGCCCGTAGTGGGCACCATCGCCGTGCGCGGCGTGGTGGTGGCGCCGGTGGAGCGCCGGCTTCGACTCCTCCGTCTGCTCCTGGCGGTGCACCCTGGCCATCCTTCACCAGCCTATGGCCAGGGCCCATCTCGATGGGGCCCTTACAGGCTCAGGGGACGGGGCCTCACCTTCCGGTCCAGCCCGCGGCCATGTTCGCCGGCCCTGCCGCCCCGTGCCTGACGACCTGGACGCCACCTGCTCCGCCCTGCCAGCCTCCGACCTGGCATGGCTGGTGGGACACACCTACACCGGCACAGTCCTTCAGCACAGTGGGGCTGACACCGCAGGTCAGCGCCGAGTGGATTGCAGACTCGGGGGCTTCGTTCCACACCACGCCGGATGCCGGTATCCTTTCTTCTGTCCACCCACCACACCCGTCCTATCTCTCTTCTATCGTGATCGGAAACACCACGCCGGATGCTGGTTCTTTCCGCCTTCCTAATGTTCTTGTTGCCCCACAGATGGTTCGTAATCTCCTCTCCATTCGTCAGTTCACCGCTAACAATTCTTGTTCCGTTGAGTTTGACTCCTTTGGTCTCACGGTGAAGGACTCGGCTTCCCGACGTCCACTTCTCCGGTGTGACAGCACGGGGCCCCTTTACACCCTCCGCCTTCCTACTTCCGCTGCTTACCCTTCCACCGCCACTCTGCCAGCTGCTTTCGCCACGACTCCCTCTTCCACCACTTGGCACCGTCGCCTCGGCCATCCCGGCCGCGACGCTTTGGCTTGGCTCAGTCAGAGTGTTGGTGTTCCTTGTACCAGGATCCCTAATGAGCATCTCTGTCATGCGTGCCAGTTGGGTCGTCATGTTTGACTTCCTTTTTCTTCTTCTTTGCATGCGAGCCATGCCTTTGACCTTATCCATTGTGATCTGTGGACTTCACCTGTACTCAGCATTTCTGGCTGTAAGTACTACCTTGTGGTAGTTGATGATTTCTCCCATTACTCTTGGACTTTTCCTTTGCGAGCTAAGTCTGACACTTTTCCTACCCTCCTTCCCTTCTTTGCCTGGGTGTCCACGCAGTTCGGCCTCACTGTCAAGGCCGTCCAGTGTGACAACGGCCGTGAGTTCGACAACCACACCTCTCGTGACTTCTTCCTCTCTCAGAGTGTTCAGCTCCGCATGTCTTGTCCGTATACCTCTCCTCAGAACGGCAAGGCTGAGCGGATGATTCGCACCACGAACGATGTCGTTCGCACGCTTCTTCTCCAGGCCTCCCTCCCTCTCCATTTCTGGGCTGAGGGACTTCAGACTGAGGGACTTCAGACTGCCACATATCTGCTTAACCGTCTTCCGTCCACGGCTTCTCCTGCTCCCACCCCTCACCACGCCCTCTTTGGCACCCCTCCCCGTTATGACCATCTTCGGGTCTTCGGCTGTGCGTGCTATCCTAACATCTCTGCCACTGCTCTGCATAAGCTGGCTCCTCGGCCGACTCGTCATGTGTTTCTTGGGTACTCCCCATACCATAAGGGGTACCGCTGCTTCGACCTCACTTCTCGCCGAGTTCTCATCTCCCGACACGTTGTGTTTGACGAGTCATATTTCCCCTACTCCACTTCCCCCACCCCGACTCCTGACCCGGAGTTGGACTCCATGTTTCTGACTGACCCGATGGTCCAGCCACCTGTTTCTGTGTCTCCTTTTTCGACAGGTTCTCATGCGCCCTCTCCCGCGCAACGCGCGAGACCGGGGCCCTCCACTACGCCCCGCCTGGCGCCACTGCCTGTGCCAGCGCCATGAGCGGCCCCGATGCCCTCCCCAACGCTACGCCTGGAGCCGGTGCCCGTGCCAGCGCCACGCGCGGCCCGACGTCCTCTCCCGCGCCACGCCTGACGCCGCTGCCCGTGCCACTGCCAGCGCCACGTGCGGCCCCGGCGCCTTCTCCCGCGCCACGCGCGCCCACGGTGCCCTCCACTGCGCCCCGCCTGGCGCCGCTGCCCTAGCCAGCGCCACGCGCGGCCCCGGCGTCTCCTCCCGCGCCACGCGCGGCAGCGACGCCCCTTCCTGCGCGCTTTGCGCAGCCCGTTCGGGTCTACCACCGCCGGTCGGTGCCGGCACAGCAGCTGCCGCCCCGGTCTCCGTCCCCCCACCACCTCCGTCGGTGCTGTCTTCCCCGCCTCTTCCACCGGACCCGCCGTCCCCTGCACGGGCCCTTGTTCGTCTGGATCCGGTGGCCTACCACCCGCCTGTCCTTCGTCGGGATCCCAGTCACACTCATCCCATAGTGACACGGCGGGCGGCAGGCGTTCTTCGACCTGCGGCTCTCTCCGCCTCCGGGGGAGAGCCGAGGATCTCTCCGGTACCCTCCTCTGTCCGTGAGGCTCTTGCCGACCCTCACTGGCGCCAGGCGATGGAGTACGCGGCTCTTCTTGCCAACGTCCGTCTGGTTGCAATGTTGTCACTAGCAAGTGGATTTGGACGCATAAGCGTCGGGCTGATGGCTCTCTAGATCGATACAAGGCTCGCTGGGTTCTCCGGAGTTTCACTCAGCGCCCTGGTGTGGACTATGATGAGACTTTCAGTCCGGTAGTGAAGCCTGCGACTAAGCCTGGGCATTCGGTTAATACGGTTAATACGGTTCGGTTAATTCGGTGACAAAGAATTTCGGTTAATGAAAACTGGTCACCGAACTTCTTCCTAGAAAACAAATAACCGACATAGTTCGGTTTCGGTGAAATCGGTTCGGTTAATCGGTTAACCGGTTAACCGAACATATGTGTCCTTCACCATACAGGAAACAAACCAACAGTTCAAAAATGCACGTGAATTACTGAACAAATCAACAATAGTTTTGTTTGCCTCGTAGGCTGACATCACCACGACATCACAAATTAAAATGAACGTAGTCTGAACTCTCAAACAGTGACATAAATAACTAGCACAAAGGACGTAGTCTGAACTCTCAATTCTCAAACAATGACATAAATAAAAGGCCCTCCATGGCCGGCACTTGAGATAATGATAGAATGCCAAGCTTCTATGCAGCAGATGGATCATCGTCCTTACTCCCTGAGTTGGTGATAGCAGCAGTAGGCTTGGGAGAAATCATCATGTCACCAAGGTTAGCTACAAGTGCTGCAAATAGGAAAACGGACAATGTCAGTACATGAACATGAATAAACAATAATGAGGAACATGAAACAGATAGTTAGAATATTAAATCCATTTACCTTCTTCTATTTTAGCCAATTCTTCAGGATCTTCTTCAACGCTAAGAGTAGTGGATCGACGAAGCCAATCTTGTGTACAGATCAGACGCTCGACCATAAGTGGTGTGAGAGAACTCCTGAAGTCATCAAGGACACGTCCACCTGTGCTGAAAGCTGATTCAGACGCCACTGTTGAAATAGGAATTGCCAACAAGTCACGAGCCATGTGAGACAATATTGGAAATCTGTGAGCGTTGTCCTTCCACCATTCAAGAATTTCAAAATCTTTCTTATCCTCTTCATTCTCTTCCGCAAAGTATTTCTCAAGTTCAGACTTTGTGGTGCCATTTCCACCACCATCAAGCCTCATCTTCTGAGCAATAACAGATCTCATCAATCTCTTAGTTTGTCTGTAGCTTTTTCAGAATCAGTAGTCTGTTGTGACTTGTCACTTGGAGCATACAAGTTTCTATACTCCTCAAACAAAGCATGGAATTCTTTGTTCACTACTTCCCATAATTCTTCTCCTATTTCATGACCAAACATTTCCAGGGTAGCCATCTTTGTGTAATCAGATAGCTTGTACCTTGGATCGATAGCAACACAGAAAAATATGATCAAGTTCAGCATGTCTTCTTTTTCCTTATCCTTCTCTTTCTCTACATGCTTCACAGTCCACTTGTCCACCCAATACTTGTAGTACTTTACTAACATTCTCTTACCCATTTCCTTGCGTAGGTTATCAGAACTTTGACACCACTCACGCAATAAAATTAAAACATCAGCAATCTCATGAAAGTAGCTGTGGGAAGTAACATGTTGAGTGGCTGAGACACGGAGAGTGAGCTCATAGAAGTGTTCAAGAAACTCAGCCATCTTTTTTGCCTTTTCCCAATCTGATTTTTCAGGAATACCTGGCATGTTCTGTCCTTCTAGATCAATCTTGTAGTAAGGATCATCATCTTTATACCTTTCAAATGCCTTCTCATAAGGTATTGCATTAGCTAACATAAGGTATGTCGAGTTCCATCTAGTGCAAACATCCAAGGATAAAAAAGCTTTGCTGTCCACCTTTGCTAATTCAGCACACTTCTTAAATTTAGACAGCCTAGAGGGAGAACTCTTAACAAACTTAACAGCAGCACGGACACGAGAAACTGAAACATCAATCTCTTTCAGTCCTTCAGTTACTATCAAGTTAATGATGTGAGCAACACACCTCATATGAAGATATTGTCCTTCTGCAATGCTGTTGTTTGACTCATTCAAGACCCTCCTCATACTTAATAGCACCATTATTAGAGCTAGCATTATCAACACTTATGGTGAAAACTTTATCTATGCCCCATTCAGCCAAGCAACCCTCTAAGGATTTTCCAATATCTTCCCCTCTATGGCCCTTTACCAAGAAAAACCCAATAATCTTCTTATGCAGGTTCCAATCACTATCAATAAAATGGGCAGTGACACACATGTAGTTTTGTTGAGTGTTTGCAGTCCATGTGTCAGTTGTGAGGCAAACTCTTTCACAAGATTGCTTAAAAAATTCTTTCAGCTTCTCTTTCTCAACATCATAGACACTAACACAAGCTCTAGTGGCTGTTCTTCTAGATGGCACAGTAAAACGAGGGCATGCTTTGGCCATAAACTTTCTAAAGCCAGGTCGTTCAGCAAAAACAAAAGGCAATTCATCTTCAATCAGCATCTGAGCAAAGCTATTTCTCAGTTCATCAGGATCAAACTTCCAGGTAGAAACAGTACCTACACTACTACACCCAGCTGATGGTTGCAATTGCAAAGTGCCTTGGTCATCATCATTTTTGTTAGGATTTTTCTTGCATATTCCTAGGTGATATTTCAGAGAGGTAGTACCATTTCTTTTGGAGTGACAGTTGAGCTCACGGTCACAATACTTGCACTTTGCCTTCTTTAGTATACCTCCAACAAAGACCTTGTGGTAGCTGTCCCAGACGTCTGATCTTGGTGCCATAGCCTTCTCTTCTTGACTTCCTTCTTCTGGACCTTCTCCTGCTCGTCCTTGTTCTGCTTCTCCTCGGCATCAGATCTCACAACTTCAACCTCAACAGCATCTTCCGTACCCCCCATCTACAAATCCAGCAAATAAAATGGGGACATGCTCAAATCCCGTTCACCAAAATGGCAGCAAATCGAAGGGAGCAAGGGATCTCAAACTTACATTGGAGGAGTGCTCGGTTGACGCCGTTGTTGTACCAGTTCACCAAGCTGGTTGGTCGCCCCCTCCCCTTCCCCGCGGGCACGAGATGGAGCGCTGGTTGGTGTGGTGGCCCACTCGCCCCTTCCCCTTCCCCGCGTGCACGAGATGGAGGTGCACAGCAGCACGAGGAGACGTCGTGCCGGGGCAGCGGCGGCGGCCGGCGGGCTGGCGACTCTAGTGTGGTGACTGTCAGACTGTGTTACTGGTGAGGGAAGTGGATAGAATGATGGGGGCTAGGGTTTCTGAGAAGGGTGGGAGTTTTATGTGGTTGTTATGGGCCTGCTGTCTATGGGCCGAATGGGGAAAAAAGCTGGGCTAGCTGAAGTTACGGGGAGAAGCTGACTCGCTGAGAACTGAGAAGTATTTGCTCGGTTAAATCGGGGGTTCGGTTAACTGCACCCCACAACCGAACCGAACACCGATCACCGAACTGCGCCAAAATCATAACCGAACCGATCACCGAAAACCGATTTAACCGATTATTTCGGTTAAATCGGTTCGGTTCGGTTCGGTTAATCGGTTTCGGTGAATTTTTGCCCAGGGCTACCTGCGACAGTGCGTACTGTTCTCTCTATTGCTCTCTCTCTATCTTGGCCCGTGCATCAGCTGGATGTGAAGAATGCATTTCTTCATGGCACCCTGACAGAGACAGTCTATTGCAGCCAGCCGGCCGGTTTTGTGGATTCCAGTCGTCCGGATCTTGTCTGTCGGCTCAACAAGTCACTTTATGGTCTGAAGCAGGCTCCACGGGCATGGTACTCTCGCTTCACCTCCTTTGTGGTCTCGTTGGGGTTCACCGAGTGCAAGTCCGACACTTCTCTGTTTGTCTACCGTCGTGGCTCTGAGACTGCTTATCTGCTACTGTATTCTATGTTGATGACATCATCCTGGTTGCTTCTAGTCAGATACTGCTTCAGCGCATCATTCAGTCCCTACAACAGGAGTTTGCTATGAAGGATCTCGGTGAGCTCCATCACTTTCTGGGTGTCACTGTTGAGCCTCGTCACTCTGGTCTCTTCCTTCACCAGCGCCAGTATGCACTTGAGATTCTAGAGCGAGCGGGTATGACTGACTGCAAGCCTTGTTCCACTTCGGTCGGTACGCAGGACAAGCTTCCTGCAGCTGAGAGTGCTCCTGTTGCTGACCCGACTGCTTACCAGCGTATCGCTGGTGCCTTGCTCTACCTCACTTTCACCAGGCCGGATACTACTTATGCAGTTCAGCAGGTCTGCCTTCATATGCTTGATCCTCGAGAGCCACACCTTGCCGCGCTAAAGCGGCTTCTTCGCTACATCCGTGGCACAGTTGACTGCGGTCTTGCTCTTCACCGATCTCGTACCACCGAGCTTGTCGTCTACACCGACGCTGACTGGGCTGGCTGTCCTGACACATGTCGCTCCACTTCTGGGTACGCCGTCTTCCTCGGCGGCAACCTGGTCTCCTGGTCGTCCAAGCGACAGCCGGTCGTCTCCCGCTCCAGTGCAGAGGCAGAGTACCGGACTGTTGCTAACGGCGTTGCGGAGGCGTCCGGGTTAACGTCAGCTCTTGGCGGAGCTTCACAGCCCGCTCGCCAAGAGCACGCTTGTCTACTGCGACAATGTCAGCGCCGTGTACCTCTCGTCGAACCCAGTTCAGCATCAGCGGACGAAGCATGTGGAGATTGACCTGCACTTTGTCCGAGATCGAGTCGCCATCGGCCAGGTTCGGGTTCTCCATGTCCCGACCACCTCACAGTTCGTAGACATATTCACCAAGGGACTCCCCTCCACGACATTCTCTGAGTTCCGCTCCAGTCTCAACGTAGTCAGTGGCTAGTTGTGACTGCGGGGGAGTGTTGTATGTATGTTGTTTCTTGTCCAGTCTTGTACTCCGCTACGCCGGTAGTACAGACTGCGGGGGAGTTTTTCTTGTGTTGTTTGTTGTCCAGTCTTGTACTTCGCTGAGCTGGTAGTACAGACTGCGGGGGAGTGTTGGTGTATATAGAGATATAGAGCCCATATAGTGTAAAGGGCCATCTAGAGGCACATGTACTTCATGTATATAGCCCACCCTTCTAGGGTTGGAGGAATACACAGCATCTATTTCCTCCTACACTTGGGACTTGGTTTCTCTTGGTTCATTTGTTTGGTTCGTCTTATTTTGCAAGGAGGCCTTGAAGTAAAGACACTAGACACATAACAATTTTTAAAACTCCATATTCTCTAGAAGACTAGAACCAACAAAGATTTCTCATAATACATGATTTGATGCAACATCTTGATCCTGACACTTGATACATCAGGTTCACACAAGATGGAGAAGTGACTTAATTGAAGCAAGAGAAAAAAAAAACCTGATGCCATTTCTGCAAACTTCAGCCGATTACTTTCTTCGAAGGGGCGGAATATTAACCTTACAACAAGACTTCCTGAAGAAACAGTAAATGAATATCTAAGGTGTACAGTCGCGAAAAGCAGCATAAACAAATATCTCGAGACCATGTTTTATGTACAGTTAAGTAAAAAATGAAGCTTCAGAACAAACCTAATCTGTCAACGATGCCATAATCATCAAGATAACTGCTGCTGAATGGAACGAGTTCCTGGCCTTTCTGAACAACTAGCTCTTTCAGTGACTGCCCAGTGAACATCACACAAGTTTGCCAAAGTTTTCTATCATAGTCCATCCAGTCCTGCAATCTAAGAATATGAAGACTTGAATAATATATCATTCCTAAAGGATATCATCATGCACTTACTAATCAGTATTAAAAGATAACCATCCAAGATAATTTTGAAACATACTTCCTCCATTTCAAATTATAGGTCGTTTTGACATTTTTAGATTCATAGATTTTGCTACGAATCTAGACATAGTGTTTATATAGGTGCATAACAAAGACTGAACCTAGAAAAGCCAAAATGACCTATTTGGAACAGAGCTAGTAGCAATTACTTTTAGACAGACCATAGAAAATGACATAAATATTTGCTGGAATAGTACGTCGACTGTATTGCAAATTTCTCTTTTTATAATGTAATATAATATACATTAATATTTATTAGTAAAAGCTGAAAACTGCACCAAGTTAACCAAAACAAAGACATTGCTTTTAGACAAAAGTGATAGGTACCTGGTAAGGCAAAATTAAAAGGAGAAAAGCGGCTTACCTACATGGCAGAATGCAACGCAGCTTGGATACATGGCATGAAAAAAAATAAAACCAATATGCAAATAGCAAGCATGCAGCATACATAGCTTGAGATAATGGAAATACAACCGCCGTTTCCTGAAACAGTTATATGCAAGGATCAGATGAAATAATATGGGATGAAAACTAAAAGAATAATAATACAATGTCTTCATAAGGTTGTAAAGAACATTGTCCTCAGTAAATAAATTTATTACATGGTCAAAAGGAATACTTGACCAACATGAAGGCAGTAAATACGTGGTCAGGTTGTAACGAAGAATAAACTCAATGGTGTTCAAATGAACATGACAGAAAAGGTAGCAATAGAGCCAAATAAATAATTGAGCGTAACAAACATTTCCTACTTGTCACAATTGATGAAATGCACAAATTAAGCTAGAGTGACCAAATGAACTGGTACTAGACTGATAGCTGCAGAGCACTGTGGTAAATCCTTAAACTTCAGCCTTTCTTTCTTTTCCATGGTAATCAGCCATTTAGAATGTGAACCACTCAGGAACATAGATGCAAGTCTTTATCTTATGTGTTCAAGTAGGCTATTATTAGTATCCACCTTACTAGAAACACATATATCGACAATACAAACAAAATCAAACTTTTAACATAAAAACTCTGCAAAGTCGTCCAAAAATAAATGCAAAATAGAACTTATGCTGCCATTAACATTCTATGAATTATGATTCAAATTCAAATTCAAATAAAGAACATCTGTGTTAATACAATTACCATGTTTAAATTCTTGATGAGGATATAGGCTGTCATGCAACGCATAAATGTCGCGACAACTTCACTAATCAATCTTAGCTTGAGAAGAAACAAGTTCTGAGAAAGAATGTATAGTGGTTCAGCAAGCAGCTCCAATATACAAGCAAGCCCTGCCAATTTAAGATACTCAAATTTTCAGTGTGTCAACAAAGTACAATGCAACATAAGGAATATAAATAAGAATAAACTCCCAAAATACCTTCATTAAAACTGACCTTAAACGAAATCTACTGCTAACAAAATTAAGTCCTTAACATACTAATGTTGGTATGAGGTGCTAACAAAGCATAAATAAAAAAATAAAACTGAACTCTTCCTCTTAAAATGTTAATATGCCTTCGTATCAACAAAATCAGTACATACACCTACGTCCTTATAAACATGTACTATGTTTTTCTTTAGACAAGCGTAGATAGTGCTATCATACCGTTAATCTAAACAAAAATGAAGGTACTGTAGGTTGAATCTAAAACAGTTTGATTAGACATATTCCAAAATGTTGCTCATTCCTGAATGGAGATAATAACAATTATTTCCCTTTGGCAAATCATCTCATCGTGGTTGTAGGATGGTATGAATTGGAAAGCATCACAATTATGACAATGTGGTTGAAAGAATCAAACCACGGTAATTTCTGACCACTAAACTTTGCAATCCAATTGAGTGCTATTGCCGCTAAAACATAAGTAGATTTTAGGGGCTGGAAGTACATGGTGCATAGGCAGAATCTATGAAGAAGTACAACTGCTACATGCACATCCTTTGACCAAATGGTACCAAAGCAGGGCAACATCTGTAAGATGAATAATGGTTGCAGATTACATAAATCTGTCAAGACTCTTGCAGACCAACATAACATCATTCCAGAGATATATGATAACCCAGCATCATATTTTAGAGAAAAATAGGAGAATTACTGGAAAGAAAGTAGTGAAATACCGCTGATTAGTACTGCCTGTGCATATCGATCTTCAAAGTTAAACACCGCTGCTGCAGATGGATCAGAAAGTTTCATTTTCTGTTTCCACAATTCATGAATGCAGCCCACAGTAGTAGCAACAATACCAATAGGAAAAGCCATTCTTGCAACCTTCAACAGTCTTGTGTTTTTTTCCATCATTACTTCACCGCTGCAAGGAAGCAAGTGTTATGAAATTAGAACTTATTAGAAGATTTCTTTTTGAAAAAAAAAGAACTAGATTCCTAGTTGTTTCACCAAATAAACTAACTTGGCAATTCCTCTTTACTATCTTTCTGTGTGATATTGTCATGCACTAATACGATGGTAAAAATTGAGCTCAGCTGTGGCCAAAATATTACTTCTGTCTAATAATGAGAACAATACAGCAACTTTCAAACTGATTTTCTGTAATAAATAAGCTGACAAGTAAAGTTTTCCCTTCTAACATGTATCACAGGTATAAAATATGTATTAGGATACTTTTGAAAGATACTTCCAAGGAAATGAAGCAAAAGAAACCATAACCATGTGTACATCCTGATTCAGAAGCTAAACTTTTGCCTAGTAACATGGAAACAACTGTCAAAAGTAGCCGTGGGTAACATACTAGTCAAGACCACCATGTAAGCACCCACGCCTAAAGCCCTCACGATAGTATAAGACTCGGTCGACAAAAGAGGTCACTTGCAGCATAGAGCCCTGCACAGAAAAACCAGCAGACTTTAAGCACTACTCACATGATGAATATTATAATGGATTCTAAGGTTAACAAGAGAACTCTTGATGCTGATGCAGGGTGAAAACTCTTCAAGTGCACATCGTTTTTTATCAGAAGTATTTCAAACAGAAACTTATAATTGTAAAAGATATCCACAAACAAGTCAAACTAGGGCAAATGGATGAGCAGGAAGAGGAATTGTCCTCTAGCCCATCTCCAGTCCTAGAGCTAAGTGTTTAGAGAAACGAATGAATGGATGAGAAAAACATAATCTTTATTTTATTTTTCTTCACTTTCTACCCTTTCTTCCTTCATCTTCAGATAGACGAGCACCCTGCAATTTGACAGCGAGGATATAATATATTTTTCTTGTATTCCTTGCAAAATGAAGCTTTTTATGTATGGTTGTTTTTACAGCGCCCTGTTTTAGGAGAACAATGAAGCTTAATTGTTCGAAGAAACACACATGGTTAACTAGAATACAGACAATAAATGGCTGAAAAGAATCCTCCTAATTCACAAGTTATCCAAGTCACCACTATACAGTTTGGTTTCAATTTTAAAATATGTATCCTAGTCTGTAACAGACAATAAATATGTTTTCACCACCATACATCAATATGAAGATGCATTTTACTTTCTTCACATTGTTTAACTTTATAAAAAAGAACTTTGTGTAACAAACTACACAAATCAGAAGATGATCAGCAGAGACCAGAACCTCTCCCCTTTAACCCCAACAATAGTAGAGATTCTCAAGGTAAGCAGGTCATCAATAAAAACTCTTTTAAACCTACTTTTCACTTTGTACAGAGGTGTATCCTGAATTCCTGATTGCAGTTTACATAGTACACCACAATTCATACCTTTCCATTAACTAACAATTTTTAACGACTAACCATCCTCCATACACAACCTGATCGTGTTTCAATATAAACTAATGAATAAATAAATAACCCTTGCACAATTCGAGAGCGTGCACCCCTACATGCCCAATATGCGAAACCCCTGAAGTGGCCAGGATTGAATGATGAGCAGCACTCGCGTACCCAAGTCATGCTTCGGGGGACCCAATGCAGCAGCAAATTACCCTATCGATGAGAGGAGGAAAGGGCATATGTGCGTTGCCGTCTTACCGAGAAGCCTTCCACGGCACCCATGCACCAGGTGTTGAATGCGAACGACAAGAGCTTCGTGAGCAACTGCAGCGCTAGAATGAAGAGAGGGACGCCGAATTAGCACGGAATTGGGGGCGATTAGAGCCAGGGGCGCGGGAGCGAGCGAGGGTTTGGGGGCTTACCAACTAGGTATCTGAAGAGACTCGCGCGCGAGCGGGGCGACCCGGTGGCGGCGCCGCCGGTCGCACCGGTCGAGCGGGGTTGCCCGCCGCCGTCAGCCATGGGAGCCTGAGCCGCCGATGTAGCATCCGCCGCTCGCTTATAGAGAGAGCCTCAGAGCGAGGACGGCGGAGACGGACACGGACGACGGCGCGGGTGGAGTACGGACTCGGAAAGACGCAGGCCAGAGAGTAGTTTGGTTCGAGTCGACACCCATCGGGTGCTTTTTCTTTTTTTTCCCACAATTCAAAAGTAATTTGAATTAAAGTCAAGTGATTTAGGGTTATATTTGAGAATTTGGGAGTTAGGGTGAAGACTAAGTAGAGATTTTTGGTCCGCGACGATTGAAATTTTGTATCGGATAGTCTATTGCAATATAGAGAAAGGGAGACTGCAACATAAAAATTTATGTTTTGCAGTATAAAGAACTAGTTTATTGGCATCCAGTTCTAGAAATACTGAAAAATCCCAACCACAATAAATAGAGATGTTTCATGCGATATCTAATTCCAAAACCATTTTTTAGTCAAGGAATCGCATCACTGCAATTTGGCTAGTGAAACATCAAAGCGACCTTATGCAACATAAAAAAAAGTCTGACATTTTTTTTAACATAAGCGCACAATAACCTCAAATCATATGTCGCAACATGTCTCGGTAAAACGTTCTCTAGGTGATGAGGACATGACATTTATACATATAATCACGCGTGACATTGAGAAGGAGTCCAACAAGGATGTCCAAGTCAACAAGAAGGCTCAAAGCATCCAGTTTGAGATGTCAAGGTGCAGGCCCAAAACAAATCATGTTCGAATCCACCTCGGAGTTCAGGAACAGCACACACTAAAATTGCCGCCCAGGTCGTATCCGGAATCCATTTTGGATGATCTTTATATGGATGAAAAGGGAATTTCATAACGTTTTTAATGGCACTGGTCCCACATAAAAATTCCATCCGAGTCAACAGGAATCGTCGAAACAAGTGGGCGTTCAAAATCTGTCAAGGTGTTGCGGCTCCAGATTGGCCTTGTATCATGTCGGGCCTTAAACCCAAGTTGTGGGCGCCCCCTTCCTGGTTGGCCCCAACCCTAGCATGCCCCTTTATGCCTTGTTCGGTTAATACCTTCCTCGGAGGTATTGAGGTAGTGTTTGGAAGTAGACATTGAAGGTCGGAATCAGGAATTGGCATTGAGGACCACCTAATTCCGCTGTTTGGACGGCTTTGGTATTGGCAGACGGAAACGGCCTCTAATGCCATAAACTATTGAGCAACCCTTGCGCTAGCCCGTCCACAATTCCGAGGTCTCCCCCTCCGTATTGCTCGGTATCTTTATTCTCCCCCTCCCCTGCGTACCGCTTCGTCCTCGCGGAAAAAGAAAGAGCGACAGGAGAGGAGAGGGAGATAGGCGGAAGGCGACCTCGAGAGGAGGCGTATCCTGCCTGCTCTTCGTCTTCCCCACGGCTGTCACGGCTGCGGCCTTATCTTCGTATGGCGCCGCCTCCTCTTTCCCATCGTGGCTGCGGCCTCCTCTTCATCTTCCCCACGACCGGCGCCCCTCCAATTCTCCCTTGCGCGTTGTGGCCTGCTCCTCGTCTTCCTCACAGCAACCCTCCACTGGCAAGCCGCGAGCTCCGTGCCATTGGGGAGCCGCCCGGCCCCTCTGCCAGCGCTGTCTCCTTCAGTGCCGGATTTGGTGCGAGCGAAGATGGATTTGGTTTATGTGCATGATCGAGAGCGATTGATTTGAGCAGCAGCTTGTGGCTCCGGTGGATTTGGTGCGGCATGCACTAAATGGGAAAGAACACATGGAGATGAAGTCATCAATTTCAATTTCACCACATCCGAACAAGATTTGGTATTGGCTACCTCGTTGAATTCCATGTGGCAATTTTACCTCCGGCCAAACAATGGCTTTGGTATTGTAACCCATTTCCAAAACCAAGTCAATTTGGTATTGGATCCAAATTCAATGCCAAGGTCTTCAATATCTACATCCAAACGGAGCCTGAGAGGTACTGGAGTGTATTGAAGGGTATTTTGAATTGTTAGGGATTTAATACACCCCAATACGACTCAATCCCCCTCAATCCGACTCAAACCGAACAAGCCCTTAGGGTATAAACTCAGTAGCCACCGTCATCTAGACTCTGGTTTTGTTTAGTTCTAGTTTTCCATTGAGAAACTGAGATTGATTCATTGTAACCGTGGTGCCAAACTGAGACCCATGTCTTGTTCTTCCCGCCTATGGCAATTAGTTCTTTCAAATCAAGAGCTTGAACCCCTACTTGTGATTTGCTTCATTCATATTTGCAATATCAGATTGCGTGCTTATACCTTCTTGATTGTGTTCTTCGATTCGCTTGCAGGAAAAGCCTTCTCGACGAGATCAATCAAGTTGTGCTTGGTTGATAACCAACGGAGCAGTGGTGTAGCGGTTGCAGGGTTCAATTGTGTTGATTTGAAGCTCACCAATCAAACTTACCCTACCTCTCGGAAGATCGGGCCTAGTTTTCATCAAGTGGTATCAAGATTCCAAATTTACCGTGAGGTACATTATCGTATCCCCCATTTAGATCCATTTTTTCAATTACCAATAGTCCAAAAAAGCCCTATAAAAAATAATTTTCGTTGTTCTATAACCTCTTTTGTGCCCCATAATTTTTCGTTCAGTTTGTTTTTATGAATTTTAGTTCCTCGTCATGTCCTCGTGTTCATCATGTCTAAGTCTTGTCCGTGGTATGGTTTGAGTCCGTTTGTATATCTGTGTTCGTGGTGTGTGAGTTGTCGTCCCTTGCTCTCACTATGTAAAAAGTGTCAAAGAAGACATTTTACTCGGTGACGCGGATTGCAAAACGCGTCACCTATAACATATTGGTGACGCGTTTAAATAAGCTGCGTCACCCGTATTTCTTGATCACCCCTATGGAGATAAAAACGCGTCACTGATTATGGTATATTGGTGACGCGTCTTAATAAAACGTGTCACCAAAATGTGGCCACGTGATAGGTGATGTGTTTGACAAAGACGCGTCACCGATACGCGAAGCCATCACAGACAAGAGCCAACAAAAATCGCGTCTCCAATAGCAAAGACGGATCCATCTACACAAAACGCGTCACCTTTGCTGTCTATACCTATACCCGAAATTTCTATCAAAATTAGTTTTGAGTCTGCCCTTGACGTCCGCCCCCACCCCCACGGGCCCGTGTTGCCTCCCGTCCTTATCTTCTCTCCGGACACAGATTCAGTACCTTACCTTGAGCAAGGCACCGTGAGCCTTAACTCTTGCAATCCAGCGTACATACATGATTCAACGGCTCCAAATGCTTCAGCGTAGCATTTCAATGCAAGAAAGCATCCAGATAGCAGTAGAATGCAATACAAAGCAATGCCTAAATTGGAAATTAATTTTATCAATTTTCAACTCAGATTTGAAAATAATTGATGCAAAGTCAACAAGTATATTCAGATGCCATTTTTTCATGGGTCGCCAGATTAATTTGTTCTAACTACGAACACCAATACACAACATTAGACAATCCATAAGTATTAAGAGATGCCAGTTATCCACAAGTCACCATGTATAGCAGTTGCTGATCCAGAGTTAGTGGCTTAACAATAGACAAAATTAAATTTGTATTGTATTTCTACTGCAATCCGAATGTTTTGCTGGTTAAAATGCTGAGTTGA
Organism: Urochloa ruziziensis; assembly: GCA_015476505.1. Taxonomy (NCBI): domain Eukaryota; kingdom Viridiplantae; phylum Streptophyta; class Magnoliopsida; order Poales; family Poaceae; genus Urochloa; species Urochloa ruziziensis. Next base: position 33,132,707 of record CM027124.1, read on the forward strand.
AATACTGGTAGCTGTTTGAACGCTGAATGGTACTCCCTCCGTCCCACGATAGAAGGCGCAACTCAAAAATTTCAAAGACCAAGGAAATCATTAATTACCGCGTGCGCCGAGGAAGGTCGCTTCGTTTCCATCTCGGAATAACTGCATCAAACGTTGCTCCATCCCGCGCCGTTAGAAGTAGTGGCCACGCGCGTGCATGTTGTCTGCAGCCGCTCATTTTTCTTTCTTCCCGCGTGCATGCAGCTTGCAGCCGCGCGCGTTTTTTTCCTTCCCACGCGCGCATGCAGCAGTTCGAAGTACTGGACGTCAATTTTGTTCATGGCGCCAAAATTTTCCTGCCAGCCAAATTTTCATCTGGTGGCCCCCAAATCTATTTTGGCAAGTGGCGTCACAAATGGCTGGTTGTTCTCCTATAAATAGGGTGCTTGTGCACGGCTGACAGCACATTTCTTTCTCTAATCCTCCTCCTTCGTTCCACACCATATGCCTGGTTTAGATTTGAATATAATCAGCCCATAAACTGGGATGAGATTGGGGAATTTGAGGGAGACGTACATGATTTGACCTATGATTATGTTTGGGACTCCGGCAACGAAGGTAATCACAGAGAGTTTTCATTTTGTATATGTTTTCATTGCACGTACGAGAGCCGTGAACTTAATGGCAATGTTACAGCTGCCGCCGACGATGACGACGACGACGACGGCGGCAACACAGCAGCTGATGGCGAGGATGAAGCAGCCCGTGGAGACGTCGTGGTTGAACCTGAAGCCGGCAGCGGTGCACTCACGACCTGCTGCTTTACCGCCTGGGCTTGAGTCTTCACCATGATATGCAAGGAAAGTGCGAGAGAGAATGGAGGTGCTACTGTAGATATGCATGCAACGAAAGTACTAGTCAGAGTATATATGTGCTCAGCTTCCGTGAGAGCAACGTCTATATTCTAACGGAAGGCGAGTGGTACGAGGAGGCTAGCAGTAAATTCACACGCGGAGCGAGCAGCGCATGCAGAGCCGAGGAGGCCAGCGCCTAGTATCCTGAGACAAATCAAAAAAGCAGTTACGCCTTCTACCCTGAGACAACGGAGGGAGTAGAAGGTAAGGCTCACGGTGACTTGCTCAAGGTAAGGCACTCAATCTGTGTCCCTTCTCTCCCGGTCCCCCTTTTTTCTCATCTCTCTCCGCTCGGCCCGACTCCTCCCATCTCCTTTTTGTCCCGCCGCTCCTCCGCCGTTTCTCATCTCTCTCCACTCTACCCGGCGGGCAGCAAGGGTCCTCCACGGCGGCGACGTCCTGCTCTCTCTCCCAGTCTCCGTCCTCCTCTCCTCTCCCAGATCCAGCACCCTTCTCGGCCTGCAGATCCACGACGCCAGGCCACGGCGGCGGCGGCAGAATCAGGACCAGCGGTGCTGCACGGGAAAGAACCACTGGCGGGGCTATTTCACCGTCGCGCCCCCCACAGGTGAGTTGGCCATGCGCTGCCGCAGCTAAGTTTAGTCCCACACTGGGGAATGCCGAGCGGCAAGAGCAGCTCGAATTGTTGTATGTAAAAATGGAATGCACGAATGATTTGCAAATGAACCAGAGACTTTCATTGATCTGAGTACATGAATATATACATGATGAATCGGTGCCTGGAACTGTCCCGTTCCAGCAACCGTTCATGGTGAACGGACGCGTATAAGGGGAGCGCTCCATCGGGAGCGGTTAGCATGTTGCCTAGGATGAGATCACCTAATATTTATTCGTAACACTCCTCCCTGATCGAATCCATCTCCAGATCAATGAAAGAAATTACACCTCTAAAAAAACCATGTGAGAAAAATAAGGAATAATATATATATTGATTGCTCTGTCATAAACTTGGAGAGTTTAGCGAACAATCTACTTGTGCTAACATTGCCTCGTTAAAAACCTTTGTATAAGAAAAATCTCTGTGAGGGAAAAACTCATAAAAGGGAAAAAGAGTACAATGTGATGCTTTGACAAGGCATATCATTAGGAGAACGCTCCTCCTGATTCTTGTAAATCTATGAGCCTTCTCATACCAATCCCTCGAATACATTTCTGAAATGAGGAAGCAGGAAGGGATTTAGTAAAGAGGTCAGCGAGATTATCACAAGACTTGGTTTGCAAAATGTTTATTTCCCCATGTTCCTGGTGCTCATGAGGATAAAACAACTTGGGAGCAATATGCTTTGTAATGTCGCTCTTGATATAGCCCATTTGCATCTGAATAACACAAGCAGCATTATCTTCATAGATAATGGTGGGTCTTTCCATGGACCCAATACCACAAAGATGTTTCTATGAGGTTAATCACTCTGCGAAGCCACACGCATTCACGTGATGCCTCATATAGTGCAATAATTTCAGAGTGATTTGTGAAAGTTGCCACCAATGTCTGTTTAGACGATTTCCAAGAAATGGCAGTTCCACCATGTAGGAATACGAAACCCGTCTGTGATCTGGCATTGTGGGGATCAGACAAATAGCCAGCATCAGTGTATCCAACCAAAGAAGGATCTTGATTTTTCTGATAGAACAAACCAAGATCTCTAGTACCGTTAAGGTACCTGAGGATTTGTTTACCCCCAGTCCAATGGCGTTTTGTTGGAGCAGCACTATGTCTTGCAAGCAAGTTAACCGCAAATGCAATATCAGGCCTGGTGCAATTTGCCAGATACATAAGTGCTCCAATGAGACTGAGATAAGGATATTCAGATCCAAGTATCTCTTCTCCTTCATCCCGAGGTTGAAAGACATCCTTGTCTATATCGAGGGATCGAACAACCCTAGGAGTCTTTGCTGGATATGACTTATCTATATTGAATTTCTCCAATACTTTCTGGATATATGCAGACTGGTGCACCAATATCCCTGAACGAAGGTGCTCAAGTTGTAGACCCAAGTAAAACTTGGTTTTACCCAAATCCTTCATTTCAAACTCCGTCGATAGATGATTGCGAGCTTCATCAATATCTTGTGGACTACCGATGATGTTGAGATCATCGACAATCCTGTAGAAGACTTCTTGATGAAGACACACGGACAATCATCATTGTTGGAGTATCCCTTCTGAAGAAGGCACTCTCTCAGTCGGTTGTACCACATTCTGCCCGACTGTTTAAGACCATATAATGATCTTTTCAGTTTTACACAATACATCTTGCGATTAGCGCTCTGATTCGGTAAAGAGATTCCATGAGGAACCTTCATGTAGATGTCCGAATCAAGTGACCCATAAAGATCTGCAGTCACTACGTCCATCAACTGCATAGGTAGACAATTTTGTACTGCCAGGGATATTAGATATCCGAACGCTATTCCATTCATAACTGGAGAGTATGTCTCGTTGAAATCGAGACCGGGTCTCTGCGTGAACCCTTGTGCTACTAGCCTTGCTTTGTATCTCACCACCTCATTGTTTTCATTCCGTTTCTGGACGAAACCCCATTTAAAACCCACAAGGAAGGTTTTAGGAGGTGTAGGTATTACTGATGAGAATACCTCTCTTTTAGTGAGCGAGGCTAACTCTGCTTCGATTGCTTCCTTCCATTCGTTCCAGTCTGAGCGCTTTTGACACTCAACCATGGTTTTGGGATCTGGATCACTTTGAAGGGATTTGGCAATCGATTGAGAGAAGTATATGCCGGCAACCGTAGTCTTACGATTGAAAGATTCTCCAGTATCAACGTAGTTGATGGAAATTTCTTGAACCCCAAATGACGGGTCGGTATTTCCCAATACAATCGCGTCTGGGTGTTCCGATGTCCCAACATCAGTATGTAAGTGCACTGTTGATGTGGGATTTGGATGTGGATCATCCATTTGGTGTCTCTCAACATGTGGTTGAGTTGCATTTACTGGTATGGAGGGATCATCCCTCTGTTTCCTATTTCGCTTGCAAGAAGCTTTGCCTGTAGGAATTGGCGTATTCTTTCCATTCTTGTTAGAAGTAGGAGAATGAATAGTTTTCATTGGTACCTCTATTCTTTCTGGCACATTTCTTGCAGGGATATAGGATTTTGTGACACCTTTACCAACAGTAAATGCATCTGGCAGATTATTTGCAATGTCTTGCAAATTTATGATCCGCTGAACTTGAAGTTCAGATTCTTGAGTACGAGGATCCTCCTTTTGGGCTTGTTGAGCATCCCAATTTATTTCTTGGCACTCAGTGTGATACTTATATTCTCCCCCTAATGCCGGGAAATGATCTTCGTTGAAGATACAATCAGCGAATCGGGCTGTGAGCAAGTCCCCTATGGGGGGCTCCAGGAATTTAATGATCGACGGAGATGTATATCCCACATAGATCGCCATTTTCCTGTGAGGGCCCATAGATGTTCGCTTGAGTGGTGAGATCAGTACGAAGACAACGCAACCGAATTTCCGCAGATGGGAAATACTAGGAGGATCACCACGTACCAATTGCAGCGGGGAGGCTGAGTGGTATGCAGTTGGGCGAAGTTGTATCAAATCAGCGGCGTGTAAGACCGCATGACCACAACATGAAATTGGAAGATTACAACCTTGCAACATTGGTCTTGCAATGAGCTTGATTCTCTTAATAAGAGCTTCTGCTAAACCATTTTGGGTATGTACATATGGGACAGAGTGCTGAAGTTCGATTCCTAGTGCCATACAATAATCATTGAAGGCTTTGGATGAAAATTTAGCAGCATTATCCATTCAAATTGTTTTGATCCGATGTTCAGGATGATGTGCTCTAAGTTTGATAACTTGAGCAATCAACTTTGCAAATGCATGGTTGCGTGTCGATAAGAGAGACACATGTTACCATCTTGTAGATGCGTCAATTAAAACCATGAAATATCTGAACGGACCAGACAAAGGTTGAATGGGTCCACAAATGTCTCCTTGAATGCGTTCAAGGAATTGAATTGGTTCAGTCTTAATTTTGAGATATGAGGGTCTCAAAATCAGTTTCCCAGTAGCGCACGAAGTGCATATGACATCCGAAGATTGTGGGAATTTAGCATTGCTCAAAGCGTGACCAATAGAGTTTCTAATGATTTTTCTCATCACCCCGATACCAGGATGGCCAAGGCGATCATGCCAAGTTTGGAATGCATCAACATTCTGAAAAATCACTTTGTATGCAACATGTGGTATGGGCTTGATGTATGTGTAATATAATCCTGATGAGAGTGAAGGGACTCTTTCGAGGGTTTCTTTGCCATATCCCGTGTCTTTTGTAAAGAGAAGGAACTCCTCTTTATTTTCTTCATTGGTTTCAACATGAAGACCATTGGCACGGATATCCTTGTAACTTAGTAGGGTACGTGTCGCATCGGGATACAAGAGTGCATTCTCGATGCAGATCTGCGTACCCATGGGAAGTACGACAATGGCTCGTCCAGAGCCAACTATCGTTGCATCGCTTCCGGCGATTGTGAGAACATTTCCTTGTCTCCTTGTAAGAGTTTGGAAATATTTTACTTCCCTAAGCACAGTGTTAGTGGTACAACCGTCCACTAGGCATAGTTCTTCCTCCATCGGATTGACGCCCGTAAGGAATCTATACAATGCAGAATTTTACAGAATAAAAATTCATGCATATTGATAGAACACACATACAATAGAATTATTGTAACAAATGTGCTTAGTACAACAAATGTAAGGACAACATCATGTCATTATTACAACCCTTGCAATCTAAGATAACCTATTTACAAGATAGGGAGTCTTTGAAAAAGGTCTCCAAGGTTTGTAAGCCTAGTTGAGGTCTCCAAACATGTCGTTGGAATCGTATTCCACGACTATCTTGTCATTGTCCAAAGAAGCCTCCCCCTGATGCATGGATGTGGTGTTGCTTGGACCGGCTTCTGTGGAAGTGGTCTTGGCATCGTTCCCATGCTCTTGGGTGATGAAGTGTGCTTCATACCTCTTGTCTAAGGTCTTGTGGTCATGACCCATAGACTTCATGTACGAGTCTGCCAAGTGCTTTGAAGTGCGGCAATTTCTAGTTGAATGGCTAAAGCAACCACACCTGTAGCAGGTGTCTCTCTTGTTGTTGTTGTTGCTGCTGCTGCTGCCATTCTTGGGTTTAGAAATGCCTTTTCCCTTGTTGAATGAACCACGTGATTTGCGGTTTTTGCGATGCTTACTTTTGCTCGAATGGTTTCTAGAGTGGTTGTTGAAACCATCTCTACCGTTCTTCTCGATGTTAGCATGTACTTCAGGCAGAGGGGTAGGAGCGGTTCCCGTAGGACGCTGCTGTGAGTTCCATACGGAGAGCTCATGATTTTTCTCTGCCTGTCGTAATGATTGAATCAATCGAGAGTAAACGGTGGAACCTTTCTGACGGTACTGTTCAGTAAGAATCTAAGAATCCACTGTGAAGGTAGCATTGTTGATAAGGTTTTTTCAATCTTATCAGCATCACTGGGTTCTTTTTCATAGAACCGGAGCTTCGTGCATAGTTTGTGAACAGCGTGGTTGTACGCGTCCACGGATTTGAAATCCTGGAAGCGTAAATGGTTCCACTGATGCGTAGCTTCCGAAAGGACGCTAGCTCTCTGCTGTTCATAGCGTTGCTTAAGGGATTCCCAAAGCACTTGTGGATTTTTCTCATACATGTATTCAGCCTTGACATCGGGATGAAGACTGTTCCTTATGATGGATAAGGCACCAAACTTCACATAATCCGGTATTGGCGGTGCACCTGCTGGAGGTGCTGATAAACACATGAAGAGTCCACGGGTCGTTAGACCAACTTCGATGTCCATAGCCCATTGAGGGAAATTGGAACCGTCAAGAGCGAGAGTTTCAAACTCTTTGCCGGTCATTTCTCCTACAAATTTGAGATGCCAAAGTTTTGAGTACAATGTGGCATAATTGATGCAAAAGAGAATGTGGATTCAAGAAGAACTTAAAAAACCACATTTAATCCCAGTGAATTTGGATAACTTTGAGGGCAATCACTAAGATAGAGTAGACCCTATAATTCAAAATTCAAAATTGGGTACGCACGTTGAGGATATTCACTATGTAGAACATAGCGTTGATCCCACAGTAGTATAGGAATACTACCTTGTGTATGGCCAATTTGAAAATTGAATCAAGGTAATCTCTATGTTAGTGTAGGCCTATTGTATTCAAAAAATTCAAATTGGGTACGCACTTTGAGGATATTCACTATGTAGAACATAGCGTTGATCCCACAGTGATATATGGGGATATCACCTTGTGTATGGCCAATTTGAACAATTGAATTTATGTGTTATCACCTAATGGAGATTAACACCAATGTCCAAAAATTTGAGTTGGTTAAACACTTAGGGATAGTCACTATGTAGAGACATTGTGTAGATCCCACGGTGGTACTAACGTACGCACCTCGTGTATGACCAATACAAAATTTTTGGAATAAGTTATGCCAAATTAGAGAATTAATTTGCATAAGTATAGTAATGGACATGGAAATTTGAGACATGGGCAATAAAGAAAATATTGCAAAGGGAATTTACTGAACATGACATGGAAATGACCAAACATGAGTACAAGACACATATTTACAATAACGGAGAACATCAGGGTCACAATGTAAAAATACATGGACTCACAAACTACTGATGAACTAGCAGTACTAAATAACAGAAAGCACATGGGCTATTCTAAAAAAGTACTGCAAAATGTAAATTTCTGAAAAAGTAAAAGAGATAACTCGGCGGTGGGCCAATATCAACTGAATTCAGCCCACCGCCGCTTTCCGGTCCAGCCAGCTTGGGGGGAGGCGGGTGAGGCGGGCCACGCGCCAGCGACCCATCTGGCCCATGACGCCAGCAGCCCGTGGTATATAAGGCTCAGCGGCCGGCGGTTAGGGTTAGGGATCCCCAAACCGCCGCCGCCGGCCTTGCAACCACCGCCGCCGTCGATCCAGTTGCCGCCGCCGTCGATGTGCCGCCGCTCCGCCCAGATCCGCCCTCCCCCTCGCCTCTTGGACCCATCCCCCGCCGCTGTTCCGTCCTCCCCCTCGTCGGAGGGGAGGTAGCCGTCGCCCGCCGTCCCGTTCGGGTGCTCGCCGTTCCCGTTGGGGACGTGGCGGTGCCCGGTGGGGATGATGCGGGGCTCGACGGCCAGAACGGAAGGCGGAGGTGGAAGGAGCGATGGAGTCGATGGGAGTCGCCCTGCCGGCCGCCGTGCTGTCGGTGTAGAACGGCGGCTCCCCTCGGCGCGCGGCCACCGTGCCTGCAGGTGCCGGGGAGTGAGCGGGCGAGATGGCCATCGGCGAGGGAGCGCGGGAAGGTGAAGCAGTGCCGCGCCTCGACGCCGGCGCAGCGGAGGAAGGCCCGACCTCGGCGTCATGGCGGGTGACGGCCTCATGGCGGGTGAAGTTCAGCCACCCGTACCGCGGGCAGTACGAGGAGACCACCGTCGGAAGCATCTCCGACCGTGGGTAGTCCTCGACCCTCAACACAGCGGTCCAGCCGTGTTCCGCGCAAGTGGCGAGGGTCGTGGATCAAGATCCGGCCGGGGACCATGCAGGCGTCAGGCGGAGGCGGCAGGTACTGATGGCTTGGCCGGCGGGCGCTTCGAGCGGCGGCGGCGCCTCTACCACGACGTCTGTGGGCACCCGTTCGCATCATTGCTCACGGTCGACGGCCAACGACCAGCGGGAGGAGCTTCCATGCCTCTGCGAGCGCGGCCAGCAGCCCGGCGGCGCTTGCCTGATGCCTGCAACTTGTTGGCGGAAGAGGTGACGAAGACGGCGAGGCGCGCTGGTGCGAGAAGACGGAAGACGGGGCTCACAATCGAATCAACGACGATGAGTTCCTCGCATTGTACCTCCGATGGAGAGAAGGCAGTGCCGTTCTTCTTCCCGTAGTTGTTTCTGCTACTTCTCGATCTTTGTCTCGGCCTTCTCTCAGATGGGAGAGCGAGGTGCTGATGACGTGTTGTATGTAAAATGGAATGCCGAATGATTTGCAAATGAACCAGAGACTTTCATTGATCTGAGTACATGACTATATACATGATAAATCGGTGCTGGAACTGTCCCTTCCAGCAACCGTTCATGGTGAACGGACGCGTACAAGGGGAGCGCTCCATCGGGAGCAGTTACCATGTTGCCTAGGATGAGATCACCTAATATTTATTCGTAACACGAGTAAGCGCGCGCTCCGGTGAAACCTCGTCGGCCCTCGTAGCGGTGGCCCACGTCATCCCAATCCCAAGCTTGGGGGCAAAGGTGCTGGCTCGACGGAGGGTAGAAGCACCATGTACTGGAACCGATGCTCCTGGATCTGTAACAGGAGTGTGTTCGCTCCATACATATACCGTGCCATACACTCCATCGAACCATCACCTTTTGTTCTTACCTTTTTTAGATGAAGGAAAAATCCGGCCTAGGTGTAGCGCCGCCGGCCGTCGGGCAGTGGAGCGTCGCCGCCCGCACGGCTCGCGTCTGCAGCCCTTCAGAGTCACCCCACCGTCGCCCTATAAATTTGAAAATGTCTTTGTTAGGTATTTGTAATGTTAGGTATTTGTAAGGTTTTCATATAAACGCCCGTAGTTTTCTCACACAAAAATACAAGTGGTTCTTATGTGTATTATTGAAGAGGAAATATCTGTTGACTTAAGGCGCTTCCACTATTACATCTACTCTGTTCACTTAATGATCTTCGTTAACACTTTCAATCAACAACATACTCCAGGTACATTGCTTGAATACCCATGCCAAAGGAATAACTTAGACCCGTTTCTAATTTTCTGTGTCATGTTCATTTCACTATTTACTTTAGTACTGCTACATAAGGGTAAATGCCCCCATGTTTACCAGGCTACATCTAGATAGTACAGCCCTAGTTTTTTCTCCCATGCATATGGCGCCGCCCAACGTTATATATGCTTCACTTCATCTGAATGCTTCTCGAGTGCGTGTGATCACGCTGTCTTGATTTTCGGGGTTTCAGTTTTCCAGCTTCCAATTTATTATTCAGCCTTCACGTCATTTATTTCGTTCAGTTCAGAGACCAATTCCACTGCCATCTCTTCCCTAATCGAAGCTATGTTTTTCTGCAAAAAAGAATTTGCATTAGATTCAATAGTTGGCTGCTCATTTTTTCCCCATTAAGCCTGTTTGGCTGTTGTGATATTGTCAGAGAGCACATGCCTGTGTAAATTTCTCTAGTAGCCTTGTCCTGTTCCATAGCTGCATGTACTTGAGCATGAATATTCCACAAGAGGTACTGCACAATCAAAAGCACATGGTATAAGTGTCCTAGGAGCTTGAGCTGTATTCCACATAACCAATAAATTTTATAAATTTGTATTCATACTGATCAGTTTGTCGTGGAAGTCTTTTAATGATGCGGATCTCCCATTTGCCGATGTCCATAGGGATTCCTTCCTTTCTAGTTCCGTTGGCAGCAACAATGCATCTTTCAACACCTTTTCTCTGATCATCACGTAAACAGATATTAAAGTGATTTTTTTCAGGTGCAAATAGACGGAGTTGCATTGACTAATGAACACGTACGTACCGACTTTGGGAGAAGCACTGCTGGAACTCGCTATCAGTGCCGGTCATAGGGCACGTTAGTGCCGGGCGTTGTGACCGGCACTAATTTGCCGCACTACGTGCAGCACGTTAGTGCCGGGCGCTGTGATCGGCACTAACATGCGCAGGTTAGTGCCAGCCAGTGCCTTCGGCCGGCACTAGATCCCAGCCTGGGTCACAGTCCTTTTTCCCCTCATTTTTTCCTTTTACTTTTTTTTCTTTGTTTTTCATCACAATTGCACAAGAATCACAACCACACAACTCACAATCACAACATCACAAAAATCATAGACATACATCTCACAATCTTTCAGTTACAATATGTCACAAGAATCACCTCTCAAATAAGCAAATCTCACAAACTGTAAAAAAGAAAAAAAAAATCTCTGCCGCCGGCGTCCCCAAGCTCACAGCCATGGCTGCCGCGGCAAGGAGTCGCGCACCGCCGGCCGCCGCAGGAGCAGGCCGCCGCGCCAGCCGCTGGCCGACCGCAGGGAGCAGGCCGTCGCGACCCCCCAGGTGGTCGCGCCCGGCCGGCCGCCGCGACCCGTAGGCCGCCGAGCTCCGCTAGAGCAGCGCGAGACCGGGGCCCCCGCAGGGAGGAGTGGACCCGCCGGCCGCCGCAGGAGCAGGCCGTCTCGACACGCAGGCCGTCGCGCCCGGCGGCCGCCGCGATCCTGCCGGTCGCCGTGCTCTTGCAGGCCTCCGCATGGCGGCCACCGAGCCCTCGCAGGGAGGCGCGACCCCGCCGGCCGCCGCGCGCCCCTTGCAGGTCGCCGCGCTCCCGCCAGCCGTCGCCGGGCCTCCCCGCGCCGCCGCTAGAGAACCTGCACGCGAGAGAGAGGGGAGCTGGAGAGAGAGAGAGAGTGGAAGAAAGAAGATAAGAAGGAAAGAGATAAGAAGAAGAATGGATGGAGGAGAGGAGCCCGCGATGGCTAAGTACCAGGCACTGAAGGGAGGCAGCGCTGAATTTAGTGCCGGCCTATGCGCACAGCCGGCACTAAATTGGGCGAGGCTGAGTTAGGGCCGGCTGGTGTCTCTAGCCGGCACTAACGTGCATTCCGGGTGGGTCCGGGTGGCACGTTAGTGCTGGCTGAAGCCCCAGCCGGCACTAACATGGCTTTTTGGCCACTGTTCTCTGAAGCCGGCACTAACGTACGACATTAGTGCCGGCTCCAGCTTGACCGGCACTAACATGAATGCATCAATGTAGAGTTTTTCCGTATGAAGCCTCTTGTAACTGTACTTATTACAAGAATCGAGCACTTGGAATTCTAGCTTGTCCAAATTCATCACAACCAGAATCCAGTGGGTTTGTATAACAACGGAATGAAAACCTGCATGGGAAAATGTCAGTCTGAACTTTTATTATAGGTGTGACAAACCGCAGATTACGTCAGCAACGGCTAGCGCAGCTTAACACAAGGAGTACAACTAACACAAGCAAGAAAAAGAGAGAACACAACTCCCGCCAAAAAAGAAGAAAGGCGAGTGAGGACAACTCATGACACAGGCCAAAAGACCGCTACGCGCAACTGAACAACGACTAACACTTCCATCGAACAACAAGCTCGCCAATTAAAACAAAAGGCCATGCACCCCCACACCACCCCTCGTAGCTACACACCTCTTGTTGTCGTCCTCCCTCTGAGGGGCTGCCCATTGGAATGGGGACTAAGAGCGGAGAAAGGTATGCTAGCCAAGGTTCATTGGACACAATGATCCCTTGAAGCTGGTAGTAACACCTTTCGTGGCACATCCGACCTCCATGAACCACCATCCAACTTCATCCAAGGGCTGGATTAATAGAAATGCCACCCGACATTTGATTGATGGCAACACCAACAAGGAGAGCACCGACGGAGCAGATGCACCAAATGAGAATGATCATCAAACAATGGTAGAGGCCAGTGACTAAGAAGCGGGGATCGCAAAGATGAGAGGAGCAGCAAAAGCTCAAGGCTACATTCTTGCTTGACGATGGACCATGCGGAGATCAGCGACCTCCCCGCGCACCGGGCGTGAAGCTTTCACTACAATTGCACCACCAACACAAGTCGCTGCTGGGTGAATAGCAAGTCCAAGAATCACTCACCATGAGAGCAAGGCTGTGCGGAGGTAGGGCACCTCGCCCCCAAGCGGAGGTGGGGCATCACCCACGCATCGGGTGTTAGTACTTTCATTGCACAAGATAGCCATCTCAGATAGGCGGAGCTGTGCTATTGGGCACCAACTAGGAAGACAAAGAACTACCAAAAGAGAGGGATTACCCGCGCCGTCACCCAATCATCCACGCCGGTGGCCATAGCAGAAAATTTGGTGTGCCAAGATGAACGACAGAATGAGCGCCTACACTGGCATCTTGCATGACCAGCCCTTGTGCCCCACCACGGTCGTCCATAGCTGAGGCCAAAAATGGAACCGGGATCTCCGGTAGGAACCATAGCTCTCTATGGACACCGCAAGCAATAATGCAGCATTGTAGAAATCTGCGTCGGGGACCATATGACCCATTGCTCCTCGCGCCTTCAGGGCCCACGAGCTAGTCACCGCATGGACTACTGCTAGATGATGCAGAGCAGGGCCTCGCCGGTGAGGGGACGCTTGACCCGGCGAGCCGACGAACAATAGGTATTAGTAGCTTGGAGGAGCTTGAGCCCATGGGCCAACTGGGGCCGTCGATGTGAGCTCCGGTGTGAGCCCCCCACCGGCGCCCCTTGGTCACCACGAGCCGCGAGCAAATCCATGAAGACCATCCCCAGCGGCTAGGTAGACACCGGATCCGGGTGACGTCGCCGGATCCGGACCCAGACCCAGCCAGAGTCGTTGATCACCACTGCTTGTAGCATAGCAGGAGAGAGGAGAGGGGGAGGGTGCCTGTAACCCTCGCCACAGGCAAGCACAGAGCGCCCCCATCTTGAATAGCAGGGGTGCGACGACGCAACGAAGAAGAAGACCGGCAGGAAACTGGCTCGGCCATCCATGGCCAACGGATCCAGGCACGGAGTCACGGATCTGGCATGCCTGAGAGAAGCAGCACGGATCCCCACCCGCCAGCCATGGTACCCAACCGGGAAAGGCCTCAACATAGAAGAGATGATGGAAGAAAAAAGAAGCAAAAATATGGTAGCAGGGGCTGCTTGGCATCGCTACCAGCCGCCGCCGCCACCGTCTACGGCCGGCGGCGATTTTGTTGTGGGGAGATGGGGCTCATGTGAGCCCCGATAAACAGGCGCCGCTGACAGGTGGGCCGCCGGCGGCGGGTGGCGGCCGATGCGCCTTCTTAGGGTTCGGGGTTGGGGTGGGCTCGAGCTCGACTCTAGAAGGAGGTTTGGGGGCGGCCGGCGGCCCGGCGGAGGTGGCAGGCGCCGGGGGGAGGGCCGGCCGGCAAGGGCGCCGACGGCGGGGGAGAGGAATCCATGGATTAGCGTGGGGTGGCACTACGAAAACATTTGTAAGAGCCAGACGTTTTTTGTAGGGGCGGACTAAAAGGCGGCGCGTCATAAAAGGAAGTGCGCTACTGTAGATAAGGGCCGCCCTGAAAATCATTTCCAGGGGCGGACCATGCATCATAACCGCCCCTGGAAATCATTTTCAGAGGCGCGCCATGCCATGACCCGCCCCTGGAAATGGTTCCAGGGGCGGGTCATGGCATGGCCCGCCCTAGAAATGATTTCACACAAAAAATTCATAACTTTTTATACGACCTCGATGAAGAGTTTTATACGAAAATTGTAGAGCTCGACGAGATCTAAAACTTTGTATTGTGATTAAGTTTTCGTTTGAGAATGATAAGTGCTCTAAATATTGTTATAACAACTCTCATCTGAATATAGACTTTGTTAAGCCAAAAACTGTTGGGCCGGCCATATATGATGGAGGAGTGAGCTATAAGCTAGTTGGGCTTATAATGGCCAGAAGAACAAAAAAATATAATTAACAAAATATGATCTAATAAAAAAATATTTCATTTGCAAAACATGTGCATATTTTGCATGCACCGTTTTGTCCTCTCCTTTTTCTTGTAAGTGAGAGGATAAAACAATGCTCATTATTTGCATACCGGTTATCCTCTCTTTTTTTTTGTAAGTGACTATAAATAGGCTTTAACTTCGCTAGTGATTTTGCCATCAAGCCTTCGAACCTTAGAGGATATAGAGATCTTAGAAATCCTCCGGCTTTAAATAGTTTTTGATTCACTGATGATTTGCTTTCAAACCCTTGTAAATACAGTTGTACTAGAATTCCTCTGGCTATTGATAGGCCTTCACTTGCTGGTGATTGTTTTCAAGACTTTGGAGAGATGGTTGCCTTGAATTTCCTCCTGGTCTTCTGGTTTGTTTGTCCTCATGAGGCAAGTGCTTGCTGTGTTTGAAACCTTGGTGCCAGGAGAGAGTTTTCAAGCGGATGATGGGATGTAGTCAGCAACAAACCAGCTCAGCATTTCAGTGTCATGTTGGGTGTAGATAGTCCGGTCGCCATGTCGTTTGGTCTTCCACCGTATGCTCCTTCCCTTCGCAAGATCTTGTTTCCATGCCTTGATGCTAGGAGAGGGTTTGCAAAGTGCTAAGGATAAGCATTTTCTTGCCTAATCTTGGGTTGAAGGCGTGGTGACGACTTGTATGGCTACTGGAGAGTAGCTGATGTATTTGTTCTTGTAAATGGTTGAGCTTTGGCTGTCCTTGTTCTTGTAAATGATTGAGATTTGGCTGTCCTTGTTCTTGTAAATGGTTGGTCCTTGATGTAACCAGGGCTCGTTGATGAATAAACTCTTGGATGATTTTTCCTGTTTGCGCCAGAAAGTTGTATGGCTATCTAAACCTTTGACTAGTGCCAAAGGGTTTCGACCGTCCATTATGTTTTCTTATCAAAGACTAGGGCCCCTAGGTCTTGGCCACCAAACTCTTCGACTAGGGCCAAAGGGGTTCGGACTCTCCAAGCCTGCGGCGACTAGTTTTGTGAACAAATTACAGATAATTCCTTGGCGGTAATTAAAAAAGTAATCGAAGGACCTTCGTAAAGTGGTTTTCTATGCGGCAACACAATCGATGGTACTTTATAGATCTATATAGTAGTAAATCCGGTTACATAAGTAATGAGTTTCAGGTACTCTTTAAAAAAGTACTTGACAGCCTGATGCACTTGTGCTAACTCTAAAGAGAACTACACGACAGGCTAATGCTTTTTATAATTCAGGGTCTTTTGTTTTTGAGATTTCATTGAGTGGCTATGCTCGACTAGTATATAGAAAGAGCTTTACTGTCAAGATCTGCTTGATGGAGGTGGTAGCCATCTTGATGACCCCCTTGTTGCAACAGCTATGGAGTTCTAAGGTTCCTTGAAGTGACAAGAAGCCTCTGCGAGTAGGCATCTTGAGGACGAGGGTAGTTGTAATTTGGAACAGCTTGAAACTTGACCAGCATAGGTCTCCCGAAGATAGCGTTGTATGGGGTGTTGAAATCAATTACTTCAAAGTTCAGGTACTCAGTCCTTGATTTGTTTGCGTTGCCGAATGTTACTGGCAGGGTTACTGACCTGATTGGCATGACTTCTATTCCTGGTATGATTCTGAAAAATAGAGCAGTTGCAGGTACCAGCCATTTCTTTGAATCGAATCCCATATCTTTCAAGGAAGAAACGGTCAGAAGGTTGATTCCTGATCCACCGTAGATTAGTACTTTGAGGCCTTTATGTTAGCGATTTCAGGGCTCATCACGAGTGGTGGCGGGTTGGATTATGAGATATTTGCCCATCGATCCTTGTCGAAGAAAGATATGTGTGTATCTATTCTTCTTGGGCAGATGTGCCTGAATATTGGTATTGCCCTTCTCCTCTGAGATTCTTTGGCTGAAGTGCTTGAGTTCTTTTGGGAGACTACCATTACCATAGCATCATGGTGTTGGTATGTGTATGGCTCCTCTTGTACGGCCTGACTTGGAGTTTTTTTTCCTGATTCTTCACTGGAATAGCTAATGCCTTTTTTAGAGTGATGCATTCTTTGGTGAAGTGGTTTTAATTTGGATGTTGTGTGCATCTTCTATTTAATGCCTCTTCAAATGCTATTGTGTTGCTGCTTTTGCTCAACTCGTTGAGTAGCTAAATAATTGTAGCGGCATTGTTGTATAATTTCCTCTTGAGAGTACTCTGGACTTCTTGGGGTTGAATCTTTCAGTTGTCTTGGGGATCATATTGCTCTAGCGCCGCGATTTGCAGATGTGTTTCTGAGTCATCACTTTCCTCTTCAGGCGGGATCTTAGAGCCGTCAAGTTGTTTGATAATTACAGAGGTCAATCCGAGTAGATTCTTGATCTCCGTTGTTTGCTGCATGAGGGACAACTTGAAGTGCAGCTCCATGGCATTGGCGATTGTAGTGTTGTAGTACTTGCTAGTCTGTGCTAGTTGATTCTTGCTTGCTTTGTATCGTAGAGTAATGTTGTGTTGTCGCTCAATGCGCTTTTGGTTTTTGATTACTCGACTAGCTCTCTTCTCTTGTTCTTGAGTAACTTTCAGACCGACCGATAGTTCTAAGAGAGCTTCCCTTCTGTAGCGATTGGGCTCCTCAAAGTCCATGATGCCGATCATGAATACCGCGCGACCTGGGGAGTATTGTTCCATGCCTGTTCATGAGCTTTTCTTGATCTTGATATGGAGTAATCTTGGGTTAGGGGATGCTTGTATTTGGCTGCTGCGGAGCCGCAACTGTATTGGCTGATTGTGCTCCTCCAATCTGCTGATCTCCCTTCTGGTGTTGAGGTTATAAACAGGCAATGTTTGGATGCGTAATGGAAGTCTTCATTGTCTGTGTCCGAATCATGATCGAGTACTAGACTTGCCGCCTTGCAACAAGTGGCATGCTCTAGCCCGATCGGAATTAGGATATCTAGGTACTGCTATATCAATGATTTGAACTGGGAGCATATGAGATTTTGAAAGATCATTGCCAAATTGCGTATTATGAAAGTGGGTAGGGTTGGGTGGGTGTTTGAACCACTCGTCGAAATCGAATCCAATTCGGGGTGCCCTTTTTCCTTTAGAAGCGAAACCAAAAACAACCCGGATTCGAGTTCATGTCCTTAAAGACGTCAGACAGCTGGATTTCATCGAAGACCTCGACGAGTTCCTCCGTGCTTGGCGATGATTTAACTTCTTCGATGATGGATCGATGTGGAAGCAGGATCCTGTCCGTTTCCAACTTCTGAGAGCTGATTCTGAGAGCCACGCTTCCTTAGATCATCATGGTTTGCTTTGCTGAAGCCATTGAATTCTCGGCGGTATTCTTAGAGAACACCCCTACCTGGCACGTCAGATGTCGGTATTTTACTTGCAATCCCACTGAGGGATATCCCGAGGTGGTAGAGTTTAGATGAAGTGTTCTAGAAATCAAGAATTTGATGGTTACGTGACACGAGATTTATACAGGTTCGAGCCGCCAACTAGGCATAATACCCCATGTTTTGTTGTTGATCTTTTATTATGTAGTGTAAATACGAGTACATGGTTGCTCTGTTGATCTTGTGTATTGACCAACGAGACTAGATTGAATCTGAGATTGGATTGTGTGAATCTGTTTTGAGAGGGGTCCCTGTCCGGCCTAATATACTGGCAGGCAGGGTTATATGTCGGAAAAAGTGGAATTCTAGTCTAACTTGAGTAGTAGCTCGTACAAGCCTCGCTCTGCCAGTACTTTCCATATATAACGGCTAGTTTCCTTGTATTCTAGAGCCCTATCCCGGCCTGCTGCCACGGTCTCTACTCGTTGCCATATCCTCCCTTGGAGTCTTCTTCCATCCTTGTGGGCCCTATGCCTCTATGTCCGACACATACCTCCGATACAAAATCTAGCATAAAAAAATAGTAACCCGGCTACATAGAACACATTACACCAACTAATCTACACTACACAATCCACACATACCTCACAAAATCGAGTCATGCAACTACTTCTACACGTAAAAATACCGGGCAGAGCGATTACTATGACTCACTAAAGCATCCATTTCAATTAATCGAACTCTAACTCATCACATTTCAAATCAATACCCTAACCCTAGGTCACTTATCCATGCAAATATCTCACAAATCACACATTAAAATAGGAATTAAAGGGGAATACCTTACCAACAAGGTGGGGAACGTTTCCTCCCACTTTTCCCACCCCAAATCGCCTGGGGGTCTCGGGGGGCGCGGCAGCATGGAGCAGGTAACGGTCAGGTTTGGCTCTAGAGGAGGAAGAAGTGAGGGAGAAGGAAGAAGTTAGGCTTGCAATGCCGGACGGCCTGGCGCGACAAGCTGGGACCGGCCTTGTCGTGCCGTCCCACCTGGCACGGCAAGCGTGCCCTCCCAAAGGACGTCACACTGGCATGCATGTCCACCCAAGCTCTCCACTTTCATCCACTGCCCAGCGACATTGGTGAAATCTGTCTCAAAGACATCTAATTAACCAAAGTGTTCTACCACTGTCTCTAAAAAAAATAGACGTGGTGGGGGTGAAGAGTCCCGTGGTTTTCATCAAAAAGAAGTAATCTTCTCTTGGCCTCAAGCCCTCTAACCAACTAGGCTAGAGGACTTTTAGCTCGCCCATTCTATGGAAATTCAATTCACCGCCTAACCATTAGCAGTCTGCCATTAGATTATGCTAGGTTTCGGAAGACTAAGTGTTCAGAATCAGCTCGAGAAGTTCCATAAATGTTGATAGAGTAAAATACACCGGGGTGCATAAACTTGTCTCGACATGCCACTTAGGTTCACAAACTTGAAAAAATGACAATTGGCACCCGATACTTGTTAAGTTATGCCACTTAGGTCCATATCTCTTAAAAATATAAAAAACCCTTGAATTTTAATGTTCTTCTATATCAACACCCTTCTCCTCGAAGCTTACAGCTACTAAGGCAAATGGTCTAGCAAAATATACTTACACCTACTAAGATTAGGCTCTTTTTTGTCCACCTTATCCCTTGCAGCCAAGACCTAAACATATGGATGAAATTATTAGATTTATATAAGCCGAAGGTAGTATGAATTATCTCTTATTCAACCAAGCAACGTGACATTAAAAAAAGATATTGAATAGTTTCATTGCCATTACACTAGCAAAATTTTAAACTTCTATGCTATTTTATTTTAGTTAAATTACCTTTTTTAGAATAACACTTTAATATCCCCAAATTTAAAAACATTTAAAATGAGGGCTTTTCAAAATTTTCTAAACAAATAATAAAATTTACAATCTTTTTCCAATATTTAAATCTATTCTTGAATAACTATAACTACATACAATTAAAATATCATATGTGACTGCATTTGTGTGCTCCGCGGTTCTAGGAAACGATCCAAACTCTAGAACTCATTCAAGTTTGAAATCTATTCAAACTTCAATTCAACTTAAATTAAAAACATTTCAAACAAATGTGAAATCTTCTTATGTCTTAAACGGGCCACCACCCCTCCTCCCTTCTCCTTCTCAGTCCAACCAGCCCGGCCGCGATCTACCGGGCCCCTCGGCCTGCGCACGCCGCGGCCCATTAACGTGACCCAGCCCACACGCGCCGTCGTCTTCCTCCTCCTCTCCCTCCTCTGTCGCCCGGCGCCACCCATCCCCATCAACAGCGCCGCCGCCGCCGCCCACAATTCATCCCCTCCTGTCGTCCTTCCGCCCCGCCCCGAGTGCACCGCCCTATGATGTCTCACACTTCCCCATACCCACTATCAGACCATCTCTCCCTCACAGCCCCGGGCACGGCCTTATCCACTCACACGACGCCATGCCTACGCCACGACAGCCGCCGCCTTGATCGCACTGCCCCGACCATCCCCCCCGGAGCACTGATAAGCGCGCCAGATGCGCCACATTGAGCTGTGTTTCTCCGGCAAGCTCTCGTTCCCCCAAAGAGAATGCGCCAGAAGGTTCTAACCATCAGTGCCGTCATTCCAAGTTTAACTTTGCGTAGAGAAATTTCATTTATCAATAGCATGGTGTTCTTGTTCCCCAACAGAATGTTCGTGAAGGATTTTCTTTTGTTGAATTCATAGTGAGAACAGCCAGAATAAGTGATTAACTTCGGTACATGTGATCAAATCTTTCAGCAAAAATCAGTCTGACCTTTACCACTTACTCTGCTACATGCATGCCAGTACAATCTCCATATATGTTTAGAAATTTAAGGACTAACCGCTGATCAAGTGAGGTACCTTGGTAATCCCGTTCTCCTGATTTTTTTAGAGTTTTGAAATAATAGTATCCAAAAAGTATGTGTGTTAGTGTCCGTGTTTCTAGAGCACTAAATAGGGGTTTTGGTATTTTGCAGGTCATATCACGGAAAAAACAGAAAATAGTCCACCATTCTTGTTGCAACAATCTTGTCTCAAGTCTCCAGACTCCAGGTTAGTTTAGTTGCTGGCAATAATAAGCATATGATAATCAATGGAAAAAAATAACAATCACATGGAAAAACAAATTGACAGAAGTGCGCTCCTGGCGTTGCTACGTCATTGGTATCAGTGTCACCATAAACACAGTGCTAAGCATTATTATGTCTGGTTATAGTCTGTCTGTATAAACCTGTCAGGCTGACTGGTGCTGTGCAAACATAACCCACTGAGCTATATAGAGGAGCAAAATCTGATTGTGTGAAATGGACCACACAATGGTGAGTCATACTAGCAAGATCCCTAAACCAAAACCTACAGGGACACCAACTGCTAGGCCTACACCAAGGCCAGATGGAGAGACGACAGGTAAATGCCCATCAAGAACATCTTGAGGCTTAGGATCACCACCTCCATTGTCAATCCGGCTACAGGGAGGCAAGGGGATGCCACAGAGACCAGAGTTGTTTTCGTAGTCAGATGCCTGGAACGTCATGAGCTGCCCCGATGTCGGAATCTCACCAGTCAGATTGTTATTAGAGACATCGAATGATGCAAGAAAGTGCAGACCACCAAGGCCTGGCGGGATGGTACCACTGAGTTGATTGTGTGAGAGGTCAAGTAGAGCGATCCCTTCCAGCCCCATGAACGAACTTGGAATTTCGCCAGTAAGTTCATTATGTCCCAAATTGAGCACGTCAAGGTACGGCATGTTCCCCAAGCTTGCTGGAATTGTTCCTGTAAGGCTGTTGTGTGACAGATCAAGAAAGATCATGCTTCCGTTATTGTTGAAAGTGTAGAATACCGTCCCTGTGTATATCTCCATGGGGCCGCATGACTGTACAGCTGGCAACTGGGCTAGCCGCTCTGGACCAATGCCAAAGAACTCGAACAACACTCCTGCACCAGGGCAGATGTTGCCAGCCTCACTCCTGAGGAATGCGATCCGCCTCCCGGAAACAACACCTCCAGTGGTAAGCCCTGCTTGTGCCGCTAACTGTGGCGGTATTGTGCCGGAGAAGTTGTTGCTGTTGAGATCAAGCCAGACAAGGCTGCTGCACCTACCAAACTCTGCTGGCACTGGGCCAGACAGTGAATTCTTGTGCAGCTGTAGAATGGCAAGCTTCTGGAGGTTGCCAAAGCCCGAGGGCACGCTCCCGGTGAGACGGTTGCCAGCAAGTGACACCCATATGAGATTCACACACCTGCTGATGGATGGAGGGATGCCTCCAGTGAAGCTGTTGTAACTTATCACCAATGTCTCCAATGCTGTGCTAGTGGAGCACAGCATGTCCGGTATTTCACCCGAAAGATTATTTGCCCACATAACCAGATCGACAAGCTTTGGAAGCAACAACACTTGGTTGGTATTTGCCCAATCAATAGGTTAAAGCTGAGGTCCACTGATTCTAGATTGCTGCAACTGCCAAGAGACGGTGGCACGGTTCCAATGAGGTAATTGTTTGGGAGGAGCAGCTTTCGCAATGATGGCAACTGTGAGCAGAAGTCTGGCATGATCTCGCCATCAAGCGCATTTGACCCAAGATCAATAACTTCAAGCAAAGGGCACTCAGCTGCAAGCGTGGGCAGCAGATTTGTCCCTGAGATGTTGTTAAATGATAGCCGCAGCACACGCAGAGAAGAGATTTTGCTGATCACGGTAACCACAAAGTCACCAGACAGCTGATTGCTGCTGAGATCTAGAACCTCAAGCGATCTGCATCTTGTGAAGCTCGCAGGCAAACCGCCAATCAGTTGGTTGCTTGACAAATCTAGCTCAACCAGCGTTCTGCACAAGAGGCTCAGCCTAACCGGAACTTCCCCAGTAAAATTATTACCAGACAACGCAAGTCGCCTCAATTGTTGGAAGCCTCCCAACAACACTGGTATTGGACCAGACATAAGCTTGTTCCCAGACATGTCTAGTGTCTCCAAGCGACGGCAATTGGCAAGACTCAGTGGCAACCCCATGCCACTCAATCTATTGTATGACCAATCAAGCACCGTGAGGTTTGCACAACCTCTAAACTCATACCTGGAGATGTCCCCAGAGATGTTATTCCCAGCAATGCTCAAGTGCGTCAAATTGGCCGGCGCCGTGGCGACAAGCCCGGCAGGCAGCACACCGGACATGAGGTTCCCTGACAAATCAAGAACAGAGACTTGGCTGCACCGTGCAAACTCCGGGAGACCTCCGGCGAACTGGTTGGCTGTAAGGTTGAGGTACCGAACACCATGACAGGCGGCCATGGCGTAGTTCAGCAAGCCGGTGTCTGACAGCTTGTTCCTGGACATGTCCAGTGTCCGCAGTGACAGAGAGAACGGAAAGCCCCCGCCGGTGAGAGCGTTCCTGGACATGTTCAGGGACTGCAGGTTGCTGCAGGATGCCAGGAACGCCCTGGGCAGGGTGCCCTTCAAGGCGTTCGAGGACAGGTCGACGTCCACGAGCGCGCACGGCGGCGTGACACGCCGCGACGAGGCACGGCGGGAGAGGTTCCCGTGGAAGGCGTTGCCACGGAGGTCGAGGCTCTGGAGCATGGGGAGCGCGAGCAGCGCACCGAGGTGGAGGCGGCCGGCAAGGGACATGCCGCTGAGGTTGAGCTCGCGGAGGTGGCCGTCGTCGCCGCACGAGACGCGGGCCCACGCGCACGGGGCGCCGGAGGTGTCGTTGCGCCAGCCCGCGAGAGCACCTCGTGGGTCGGCGGCCACCGACGCGCGCTTGAAGGCGAGCAGTGCCGCGGCCTCGTTCTCGGCGCCGGCAATGGTGCGCACCAGGTGGAGCAGAAACAGGAGGACCGGCAAGGCAAGACCAGTAGTGGCCATGGTCGCGAGCTCTCACGGTACACTTGCTGTTGTAAAGCGTTAGCTTGCAACTATCTTTCTGTACTGCCTCCCATAAATACGTAGTGCTTTGATAGTTTAATCGTGTAGAGGGATTATGACCATTATTATTGGCTCTGTTGTTGAATCACCAAATTTCACCGTGGTCAGAAGTCAGAACACGTTCTTTCCTTTTTCGAAGCTCCCATATCGAGCAAATAGCATTGATTCCACGGAATCGGGTACTCAGACCCGGTAAAAAGGTTCCACCACAAGAAATACAAACAATTCTTGGATGCATATGGAAGCACGTGCTTTAGCAAATAGAGCTGTTTTTGCACTGAGCAAAATGCTGTGCCTGTGATCTTTGTGTTAGAGTAGACTAATGTCCTACCACAATTTTTCTGATCATGTTTGATAGATTTTTTGGTCGCGCGCGCGAGGTGGATTTTCAGATCGTGGACTATTAGCACGAAATCCATGCGACCAACACCGGCGACCGGAAAATCGACCCCACTCGGAAAGCTAATCACCCATGACCGGAAACATTGCCGATCGAACGTGAATCGACCAAATCAGTCAGATGTATGACACATACCTCCAGACGTGCCCTATGAGTCGATGCAATCACCAAAAGCATGGTTAATGGTCTTTTCACGTGGCCACATATGCACATTAGACCATCATGCATTTTCTCATTGGCACAGTCATCAGTTGGTGCACTACACCAGAAAGTCCAGACGCGATTATTACCAATTGTGCGCCACTACCTAAATCAATGTATGTGCTTTTGAAACCACATCTATGGAAATCTTAGCGAAGAACGGGTAGTGGCAGTTTAGAAATAGACTTTGCTATTCAGCTATACTTCCATGTGAGTTTGACCACAAGTTTAGATGATTCCTCCGACCAAAAATCTCCTTCAGACTACGCCCACAAATTTAGCAAGCAACCAATCAAAAAGGAAAAATAATCCCCAGTGTCAGATGTTCCATGCTATGATCTCTCGAATGTTAACCATCCAGTGCCTCGCCATCAGCAGTCTAGAAGTCTGACACTGCATGTATGAAGGACCATAGCTCTCACCGTCGCCAGTTCTTTTCTCGCTCCAGCTCACTACAGCTTTAGGCATATTCTGATGCCACCTGGGCCAGTGACCGACGATCTCTTTCTGCCTATTGTGCTTTTCTTGGCTCCAATCTTATTGCCTGGAAGACTAAAAAGCAGAATGCAGTATCTCGATCGAGTGTTAAGGCTGAGTTGCAGGCTATCGCGTCGATGACTGCTAAGATAGCTTGGTTGAGGTGGCTCCTCGCTGATTTTGGAGTTTCTGATGACGATCATACTCCTTTGATGTTGGACGGCGGTGGTGCAATCAGTATTGCTCGTGATCCAGTGAAGCGTGAATTGTTGATATGCCTTTTACACATGCTCTTAGGTGCAAGAGTGAGTCATTACTCTTTGTTATGTGCCTTCAGAGCTGCACCTAGTTGATTTCTTTACTAAATCATAGACTAGGGCACGCCATATGTTCTATATCTCCAAACTCAATGTTTGTGACCCACCATGAGTTTGAGGGGTTGTTTTTTTTTTCTCGAACATGCATGAGAGTTGCGTATCTTTGTATAATAGAAGAAGGTCGGAATCATGCAGAAAGACTCCCACACACCCATACACACAAACTTACTCGATCTCACCCATAACACGGGCTAAGAACCCCCTATAGCCAACACCCCTAATCGAGAGAGAAGCAAGGCCATTGGCACCTGCCAGGGCCCACATCTCAGCCTCATCTCTAACCATGTTTAGTATAGTGGCCACGCTTGGGGAACTACCATTAAATACACAACCATTTTGGTATTTCTAGATACACCACGCGCTGAGGATGATAAGCGAGTTTAGCCCTTTATGTACATCATCAGTAACAGCCACTCCCAACCTTCCCCACCATGCGTCAAAAGATGATTCACTGGCTGCCGGAGCTAGTTGAGAAAGGCCAACACGATGAAAGAGGGAGTACTAGAACTGCCTTGAAACCACACAACCAATAAGCAAGTGATGGATGTTCTCTTCCTCCTGATCACATAAGAGGCACTTGTCTAGATGCTGAAGACCTCACCGAGCTAGTCGGTCAGCTGTCCAACAGCGTTTATGGGCGACCAACCACATGAAGAAGTGGCATTTGGGTGGAGCCCAAGACTTCTAAATCCTCTCAAAAGGTCTGAAACAAGTGCCCACTGACAGATTCTACAGACCATCTAGGAGTAGATCAAGCTGAGATTTGCCATACACAGTGCATACCTTTGTTCCGAGGTGGTCACCGTTGCCGGCCATGGCGACGGGCAGCGATCTGCACAAGGCAGCGACGGGTGATTCAGGTACTCGCAGGCGTCCTCGTGGTCGACGGGACAGCAGCTGATGGAGCTTCCCGTGCGTCAGCCCCTCCCTCTCGATCGGGCTAGGGTTAGAGCAGTGGGGTTTGGCGGCAGCAGAGAACCTCATGTCTTGTGTCGTTGCCCCCACCTCCTCTATATAGGGCTGCGCGACGGGGGCCCACCAGCCTCTATTTGGGCTGGGCGTCCCCGATCAGGACACGGTCAAGGGCCCAGTTGGCCTTTGGGCCAACCGGTGGAGATCAACCTAACATTCTCCCCCTTGATCTCACCTTAAGTTTTTCTAACACTTCAGCTCTTCGCTTAGCATCCACTTCATCACAAACAAGCACATCGAGCATGGGTCATCATGATTGTCAATTCAATCGGATTAACCAACCACAATATACTTATTCATTTTGAAGGATCATGACTTTGGGCCTTTATAGTCCGGAAATCAATAGGCAATACCTTGAACCCATGTCGACTCTGTGTCCTCTGCACACACTGGGTGGTAAGCCTTTAATAGACGGATCCGTAAGTACTTGATTGTTGCATTTTAACATGATTCCGGACTTTCTCCTTTACAACGTATGCCTTTATGTCAATGTGTTTGGCACCACACTTGACTCGTTGTCATAGGAGTGAAATACTTGGATGATTGTTGCTGTTGTCAACCATTATCAACTCCGGGCACTGGTTTTCTTAACCATTTTGCCTGTCCTTCAGCCTCATATCATGCTATATTATATCTTTACAACACATTGATGATAATTGTTTCACTCTTTGGAGATTTTTCACACAAAAACCCCAAAATATGAAAGTTAGCGACAATTGTGGATTTCGCTACACATTTCACAAGTTCTACCCTGTACTCACAATCTTTTGAGAGCACTGGTTATTTCTTTCTTAATATAGCATGAGACCGATATACTTAACTCCAATCCAGTGATCTATATCTGGACTGGTCATTGCCAAAACAACCCGGATACTTGAACTACGTCAAGGTAATGTTATTCTTTTGCATCTTTTGCATTAAGCTTCCAACAGCTGGAGCATATGGTACCATATTATTTTAATCTTCTCCTTATTGGTTTTTGGAACACTATAGTTCCCATAACCACTTCTTACTCATAATTGAAACACTAAAGTTTCCAAAACCATTACCCTTGACTTTAAGGACAGACGTAGGCTTCTCGCATGCACATTTTATTTAATCAGAAACATTTCTTAACGTGCATGTACAATATTCCTAATACCCCTTTTCTTTCATCTTGATGAATTTCACCGAGATTGAATCTTTGAGGACAAAGATTTCCTTGTTTTCATTAGCAGACTGACATCACTGCTAGTAAGTGAAATGTCATCTACATGAACATGATTAGGAAAAGGATCTTTCCATTCCATACCTTTATGCAATTATCCTCTCTTTTTCTCTAACCCAAAATAACTGAGTCTTAACTTCAAAAACTATTGTCTAGAGACTTGCTCTAGGCTATAAATAACTTCTTCAAGCAGCATTCCTTATTTTCTTTTACCTCCATGACAAAACCTTTGGGTTATGACATAAGGATGTTGTCTTTACTTTCATCTGATGTAACTCAGATTATGATGTGCCATTACTTTGTGCAAAATCTTTCGATTTATGTCGCACTTTACTTCTCTACATGTTCCCTTTGGAGTCACAATTTGACTGTCAGACCCATCACAGCCTGATGTTTTGGCTCCATTAGGAAATAACTACTGAGTCCCAAAACACGTTGGAACTTATCGAGTTCAACTCATTTTCTATGGCCATGAGCCACTTCGATAAGTGAACGCTCTTCATGGCACAAACTCTATCATGTGGAGCTGGTAACGTTCTTTCTCATGATCAATATTGTTGCCATGAGTATAGCCGCCAAGACGGCTCCAGCTCATGATCAATATTGTTGCCATGAGTATAGCCGCCAAGACGGCTCCAGAATCATCGAAGAGAGTACTTGCACCCTCTTCTCCTCAAGATCAATTTGATCAAGTCACCACACTCTCCCTCAAGAGTTTTCATCCTTTATCTCAAGTTTGTCTCAAGTTTGCCAATGAAATGGCAGCTTTTGGGATCTGCTTCCCTATATATGGGTTAAATACTTCAGCCTCAGTTGATCTCCCCCCCACACACGCAAGTGGTTTAGCGAGGGTACTTACTTTGTACTCTATTGAGAATATGAATAGGGTTTGCTGAGACTTGCCCAGTATAGAATACTGGGTAACTACGCTATCTTCCTTGAAACTTTATAAAATTCAGGAATTTAGCTATTTCTTTACTTTAGGGGTATTGTCATTATGACCGTCGTACTCCCCCTGATGATCACATTCATCATTTATAGATCACTTTGCATTACATTAAGTATTGAGAAAGTTTCATCTATTTTTTTTATTGATCTCATATTTCTCCCCCTCGAAATGTGGTTAGAATCTTTCTTCCACAATTTCGAATCCTTTCAAACTAATGTGAATGAGGAAACTTTGATTATCTTCATCGCCTGTATGATTACGTCATGCAAAACATAATTATTACTTAGCTCGTACGGGAGTGCGCAAAAAGCACATTAGTTATAGCAACTTTCTCCCGCCTTGCAGGATAAGTCTTTTACCAACCTTCTCCCGGCGTGCGGGATTGTCTAACATAAGCATTATTCAACTTTACCCCGCCATGCAGATTTCTTTCTCAAACTTTTCCCGCTAAACGGGCTCTGCCGTTAACATTCTCCCCCTTACGGGTATTTCCCATGAGGGACATAAATGCCAGAATTGGCTCTTTGTTTGCATATTCAATCATCAAATTCAGATATTTAAATCTGAATGTTCTTTAACACACACGCTTAGCCCGACTTTGGTCAAAAATTAGCATGCATGTCAATTATTACTTCTCATCATGATAATTGAAAATGTAAATACATTCTTCTTTATAGAATACATGAATCTATCTTTCTTCTTAGATCACTATCCAAGAATGCTTTCTTTTGAAGGCGCTCTTCCAAAAAAGAACACTGCCCCTTGAGTCACAAGTACCCAGATGATTTTTCTTACTGCAGTCAAGAATGAAAGCATGAATATCTTTTGTCTGAGAAAATTATTAACAAAAACAACAATAATGCTTATTAGACTTTTAAACATTTATATTCTATTCTATATCACCTTTGGGCAGAAAATAGAACAGAACAACATCTCTTTATATTAATTCCACATCACCTTTGAGCAGAAATAGAAATAATGTAAAAACTTTAAACATTTCTCTACTTCAAGAGTATTTCTTAAACTTTATCTCTACATTAATTTCACATCACCTTTGGGCAGAAATGAAAATAACATAGAAAAACTCAATTACCTTTAAAACTTTGCTCCTTAAATTAAATTATCCCTTTGGTATGAATTTAATATTAAGATTATCATCAATCGTAGCTGAAACTTTAAATATTGCTCTACTTTAAGAGCATTTCTTAATCTTTATCAATTCTCTGAAAAATTGATCACTTTGATATAAAATTTATCAGAGATACAAACTATAAACATTGAAACTTTATAGAATTATAATATTGTTATTATCAACTTTGGTCAGAAAATAACAATACCATAATTTTAACATAACACCAATGTCATTCTACTCCTCTAATTAAACTTAATTTAGAGAATGGAACTTTACTTTGCAGCGGAAACTATAAATCTATTCAGAAGCAACATCTCAAATAAACTTTACTTTTCTCTAAAACAAACTATCCCTTTGGTTCGAGTTTGAATAGAAGCCTTACTTTATAAAAATCAACATATAATTGCTTCTGAAAAGATCATATTAAAAGTGAAAAGTCATTGTTCGTATCTCTACTTTTGGCCTAGTTGCACAAAACGGCCCACAGTCCGCTTGCGCACTAGCGGTCCACTTTTTCTCGGCACATCCACGCTTCTGCGCAGCTCGGTTGGCCCACGAGGTAACCAAAAACAGTCCAGCTCGACTTTTCTTTCTAAGTCCAGTGCGGTCCGAAAACCCGGCACACGACCCGACTGTGCTCTTAAAACTTAATTCTTCAGTTGGTTCCAATTACAAATAAAAAGGACCAACTATTTAACCTTTGTAGTGGCAACAAATAAAATCATACTTTAATCAAAAGCAACATGAAATTAAACTTTGCCACTAATAAACTACTTTTCAGAAACATTATGTTCTCTAAAACAATTTATTCCTTTTGTCCAATATAACAGAAAAAAAAAGATTAAACTTAAATGAAAAAGGATCAATATGAAAGAATACAATCTTCTCACAAACTTCAGTTTCGGTCCAGCGGCTCCCTTGCGCGCATATGAAAGAATATGAAAAATCTTCTCACCAACCGCTCCCTTGCGCGCATGGGCTCTCAGTCCAACACGCATTCGCGCGCGTGCTTCTAGCCCGCCGAGGCCCAGCAGCTTGGCCTGCTAACGTGGCCCGCCGGCTCGGCTCGCTCGCCCGTCGGCGTGCTCACACGCTCGGCCCACATCGGCGGCTCGGCCCGCTTGGCTACTGGGCCTGGAGCCCGACGGCCGAACGGCTGGACCAGCCCAGCACGCGGCTGCCCTTCGCGAGAGCCAATCTCGTCCGTCCGACGCGATCCGACGGCTGCCCGCTCTTTTCGCGGGATCAAAAACGGCGGCCGGCCCTTCTTCCCCAAAACCTAGCGTCACTTCTTCTTCCACCGGTTGGTGCACGCGCCGCCGGAGCCGGTGGGCTCATGCCGTCGCGCCGCCAGGTCCGGTCGCCATCGCCATGGCTGGAGTCCGGAGCACCACCGTTCTTTCCTACCTCCTCCCCTTTTCTCATTTCGCGCCGCAGCGAATCCGGCGGCGAGCAGGTGGCTGTCCATGGCCGCAAGGAGGAAGTGGTGGCGGCGGCCACCGGTGTCTGCAGCCCTTTTCGCCGGTGTGCATCTCGTACGCCTTCTATCTTCACTCTATCTCTTCCCCGTGCACACAAGAGGCGACGGCAGCGACCGCTCATGGCGGCCAGAGGAGGTGGTGGCGCCGCTGCCGGTCCCCTCGCCGGCGCGCGCGCTCACGGGCGAGCGCGCCGCCGTCGAGTGGTCCTACGACGGTGCCTTAGGGGGCCCCCACGCGCGGCGCCACGTGGCGTCGCCGCAGCTTGGGTCGACTTTCTCGGCGAGCACGCGGCTCCGGCCGGCTACCCGCGCGGCGACAACATGTTGCCGGCGGTGGTGACGGTGGTGAGTAGGTCCTGGTAAGACCATCCCCCTCTCCGTCCTATTCCCTTTGCTAGGATTAGGGTTTTGAGTTCTACGTTTTCTGATCTTTTATTTTGGACCGAAATCTATTCATTCGTCTATCCCGACTTCGATCTCCTCACTAGCCTGGCTCTTGATACCATTGACAGATTCTACAGACCATCTAGGAGTAGATCAAGCTGAGATTTGCCATACACAGTGCATACCTTTGTTCCGAGGTGGTCACCGTTGCCGGCCATGGCGACGGGCAGCGATCTGCACAAGGCAGCGACGGGTGATTCAGGTACTCGCAGGCGTCCTCGTGGTCGACGGGACAGCAGCTGATGGAGCTTCCCGTGCGTCAGCCCCTCCCTCTCGATCGGGCTAGGGTTAGAGCAGTGGGGTTTGGCGGCAGCAGAGAACCTCATGTCTTGTGTCGTTGCCCCCACCTCCTCTATATAGGGCTGCGCGACGGGGGCCCACCAGCCTCTATTTGGGCTGGGCGTCCCCGATCAGGACACGGTCAAGGGCCCAGTTGGCCTTTGGGCCAACCGGTGGAGATCAACCTAACACCCACCCCCCACCCCCCCCCCCCCCCCCCCCTGAAAAAGAGCATCATCATAAGCCGATTGAGGGGGTGTTAGATGTACATGTACTTAGATATATATAGCTCCTAACATTGGGGGCTCTTTATATATTTACAGACAATGTATATCAGCCCCTTTTGGGCATGTGCAATAGATTTGAGGTTCATTTCATAACACAGATAAAACAGGCTATCAGAAGCTTCAATGCCGAGTGTCAAGTACTTGGCATGGCAAGGCACCACAAGTTGATAAGGATACTGAATACCTGCTCCAACATGGACTTCAGAGCTTTGATTCTTGAGTACATGCCCAATGGGAGCTTAGAGACACTGCTACATTTCTCCGAAGACAGAAGTAACTTGAGTTTCATAAAGAGACTAGACATCATGTTAGACGTGTCACTGGCAATGGAATATCTGCACCATGAGAGCACTACGAGCACTGGCAATGTACTCTTTGACAGCGATATGACAGCTCATGTGGCAGATTTTGGCATAGCAAAGTTGGTGTTAGCTGATGACAGCTGCATGATCTCTGCAAGAATTCCTGGAACACTTGAATAAATATGGCACCAGGTACTAGCACTTCTACCCTTCGCGAATCTAGTTCTTGTTAAACAAATAGATTGGCATTATGACTCTTCATTCAGATACATTTCCTTAATCTAAAAAATTATAACTCTTCATTCACCATTATCGCTTCTCATATATAATCGTGTTCTTTCATGAATGAGCTAGTCGCCAAATTATTTGTTCATCTTAGTTTACATTCCCTGCAATCTCTGCATGACCACCAAAAAATATCAGCTTATAAGGTGCGAGAGCTTTAGATGTTAACAATGGAAAATACAGTTGTAAAAAATCTAACTGTGGTCATTACAGGCTCCATTGTTAAAAGTATTAACAA
Source organism: Urochloa ruziziensis (assembly GCA_015476505.1). Classification (NCBI taxonomy): domain Eukaryota; kingdom Viridiplantae; phylum Streptophyta; class Magnoliopsida; order Poales; family Poaceae; genus Urochloa; species Urochloa ruziziensis. The sequence continues at coordinate 33,165,515 of CM027124.1, forward strand.
CGGCATAAGAATTCTTGCCATGGACTTTTTAAGGATAGGATGCATGTCATCATTAATCATGCATGAACCAACCACTGGCAATATTATAGCAGCCATGTAATGTTGAGTGTTAACCACTACTACTTCATAGCACTACTGTCTGCTGACCAATGTTGTCATTAAAAGCACTGCAGTGCTGATTAAGGACCATATTTTCTTATTTCTAATTATTCCAATGGACCAATTATAGCTAGTATTCTATACTGGTTAGTTCTTGCATCTCATAACAGAAAAATTAACTTCAAAAAAAAATACCATTCTCGTTGATAAAGGCCAAAAGATCTGAAATAACATATCCACTTATGTAGCAAGTAGGGCTAAGGGCTTCATCTAATAGATGAAGAAGACTATTGCTAGAGCGAAAAAGGTAAAGATTCTAATACATCAGGTAACTTTATAGTTTATACATATATTTGCATTTGATTGGACAAATACTGATGTGTGAGAGCATCCCTAGTGGCAATGGCGGATCCACGCCCCGGGCTGGGGTGCTGCAGCCCGGGTCTAGTCTAGTATTAGATGTGTGTTATGTAGTGCAAATTAGCTTATGTATCTTCAAGTCAGTTTGAGTATTTCCTATAATGCTTCGTTTGGATGTCGATATTGGAGGGTGTGGAATTGAATTGAGTTGAATACCAAATCAGCCCGTGTATTGAATTGAGATGCAATTCCAAATCTGTTGTTTGGATGTCAATGCAACTTTTGGAATCCTAGGAAGCAATTCAATTCCATGGTAGGTTTGGTTGTACACGAACATGAAATTGAAATGTCACCTTCTCTCCACAGACTGCCATCATTCACTCATCTCTCCTCGGCTCACCTTCACGCTACCCCTTGCCTCATCGTCCTCCGCCGTGCCGCCCCTCGCCTCGGTGTCCTTCTCCACCCCGTCTGTGGCAGAGCACACCAACCTCCGCCGCTGGAGTGGCGAGGAGGAGGATGGTGGAGCAGGCCATGATGAGGAGGGTCACCACCGCAAGGAGGAAGAGGAGGGACTACTGTGTAGCAAGGAAGAGGAAGGGCGGCAGCGGGTTGTTGGTGCCGGAGGTCCCGCGGCCACGGGTTGGGGCTGAGGTCCGGCGGCCGCGGGTGGAGGGCGGAGGTCCGGCGGGGGCAGACGAAGATGAAGAGGTCCAGTCTCAGTGCCATAGTCATCTGCCAGTGCCGGTGTCATCTGGTGTCATCTGCAGCCATGAGGAGGAGGGGGCAGCACTATGCTTATTTTGATTTCAGCAAGCATCTGCAGCTACGCATGGCATACAAAGTAAAACATATATATTCTAGGCCAAGATTTGTGCTTAACATTGTAACAATGCTTCTTCTTACATCTACTGAAATAATCTACAGCTATGGAACAACCAATTCACAAAAGCCTCAAACAATTCCATGAGAAGTTAACCACCTGCCGAGTTCACAAGTCTTAACAAAATTAAACTATCGAATTTACCATGGATTTTCCGATTAGCTCCAATGTGGGGAAGAACCCATGCCACATCTAGATCATGGTTGTACCAACACGGGTTGCGGTGGTGCTGCTGCCGGCGTTGCAGCTGATGGAGAAGAGGTGCCGCCGCTGCGCCTTGCCAGGCCGTCGCAAGGCCTCAACAATGGTTTCCCTCAGCGGAGATCTCCCTAACCAAGACCAAGGGCCGCTTCGTTGAGATAGATAGAAAGATGTAGAAGGACCCGTGTCAGACCTCATCACCGGCTTCGCCGTCAGCGTACATCGGAAGGAGATGGGCGGGGAGCTGCAGGGAATGAAGGGCGGCGAGCTGAGGGAAGTAAGGAAGGGCGATTTCGGGCGATTTCACAAGATCTGGAACTGACCTTTCATATATGAGCTTGGAAAAAAAGGAGCGGGAAGAAGCAGGCGCGCGGGAGATGAGCCTGCGCCGATGGCGGGAGAAGCGTGCGCCGTGCGTGAGGATTGCGGGAGGAGCGCCGGGACGCACCGGGGATCCTGAATGAAAAAGACGCCCTCAATGGAGTTTCATCGGTCTCGAGTACCGGACCGTGCGGGTGTCGTGGTGATGAAACAGGTTTTCTCTTTCCTCATTAATCTACTGTCATGTCATCAAAAATGTCTATGTGGCACCTCATTTGTTGTAGATGAAACAAGCACTGAGAGTGGCCTTAGAGCATGGCTAATAGTTGCGCCCTCTGCCGGCTGCAAAGCGAGGTGATGTGGCGCATGACAGTGGCGGCCCCAGCAAGCATTTAATGGACAACCAATAGCAGCGAAGGTTTGCAGGTGGACAGCCAATAGCAGCTGCAGTTACTCCTCTCTGCTGGCCGCTGGCGGACGCGTTGTGAAACGCCAATCCCCTTCTCTCCCTTCGTTTCTCTCTATTCCACGTCACATTTTGTCGGCTCCACGTCCAATACTATACTTGCTCTTAGAGCACTCTGACCTCGGGAAGAGCACCTGGCTCCCCTGGTCCGTCTCCGTACGGGACGGAGACTGCAGTTGCCAGCTGGAGAGATGTGAAGCTGATGGGCTGTAAGCCCAAAGATGGTAGAATCTATTTTTGACCTAGTTTAAAAAATATGTTTTTTAGAATTTGTAGAATTTCAACCACGAGTCCACTGCACGGTAGTTAAAATATCTTTTTTTGTTTCGCCCAAGTGGAAAAAGGGGAAACACGTGAGTTGTTGATGTCCATTCTCCAGGTATCGGCTCAGCAGGGAGCTTGATCATATTCGCCTACTTTTTTTAAAAGATATTCGCCTACTTCATTCTCAACTCATGAAGCTCTCTCGCAAAAAAAAAAAAAAAAAACAAACAAACAAACAAACATGTAGCTGTGGTTATGGAGTTTTTCATGAGTATCTCTTCGTCCCTAAAAGAGTGTCATTGAAAAGATCTTTTAATCTAGTTTTTTAACAAATTTATTTGAAGATACAAATGTTGTACGTATTTCCTACAAATCGAGTCAAACTTGTAGCACGTAAAAAAAAAAGACTCTTTTTAAGGGACACAGGGATCATATAAGTAGCGACAATTTGATATTTGATCCAAGTTGGTTAGGTTGAACTATAAACCGATCACTGTCCATTTCATCATTTTAGCGTAAAAATTATTGGATAAAAATCTTGAGCTATTTTTTTTAAAAAAAAACGGTCAACAAAAAAAGTTTGGTCATCGAGCCAATAGCTTTACGCAAAATGTTGGGTTAGCTTCTAAGAGCGAAATGTTGGATCAACCTTTTTTTTGTTTTAAAAATTGTTGAACTAGTTTGATAAAAAAATATTGAGAAAATATTTAACTATAATATTGACATTTTTATTGTCCTGCTTGTAATACTAGATTTAACATTTTTGTCAAATTGGTTCAATATAATTTATCGAAGTGATTCAATATTTTAAAAGGTCTCATTCAACATTTTCTTAAAATTGTTGAACTAATGTATTATACATGTCAAAATGTCATATCGAAAGTATTGAAATCTTTAATAAAAAATGTAAAATAAATATTGGATCTCATTTTCTTGAAATAACTCTAAAGAATACCATGTTCAAACGTTTTTTGAAATGGATCAACTGTTTGAAAAAATACATCTAAAATATTGAATTCAAACTCAACTCTACTCACTCACCAAGAAACTACAGCTCACCACGTGTCCACACATGGCCAGAAAATCAGCATGCGCAACTCCCAGACGCCTGCATGCGTTATCCGAACCATCTAATACTAATAGTATTAGCACGAATCTCAAACACTACAAGATGTATAGGAGAATTTTCTTTTGAAAGATGAAAAATGAATAGGTGGCGAATCCAGAAACTGAAGTTAGCTAATTTTTCGTTCATCTACAGTAGCTACAGTAATTGGAGGAGCAAAACGAACTTTTGTGCAAGTTTAGGGATGTTATATGTCTAGTTTCATAGTTAGAGGAGCAAATTTGGACTTTTCTGATATTTCAAGGATGTAAACTAGACATTTTTAAAGAAAAGTCAAAGATGATAGCTCTTTGGGCTGAATCTCAGGGTGGGCCGTGGCCCACCTGGCCCACCCAATAGACACGCCACTAAGTTCTGAGCCCAAAGTTGCTATAGATCTTAGTCCTATGGGCTACCAAGATAGACTTGCATTGATCTAGTAATGAGAGGCCCAGCAAGTTTGTCTCCTCTGAAATTCCTTCACCACATTCTTACTTGCTGCACGCTCGATTCATTCTGCCACTACGTGGTGCATGGTGGACCACGCTGTGCCTCCAGCGACAATGGTAGCATGGACACAAACAAAGACGGTGAAAGGAAAAGTTCAGAACCAAAGTAATTTAGTTTCAGCAACGTGCTCCTTCCGTCTCATAAGAAACACAATTCTATTTTTTTCTTTAGAGATTAGTAGTGGTGCAGAAAATACTCTTATATCCTTATTCATTAGCAACATGTATTTAACTTTAGCATGGAAATCTAATTTGTTGCTTAATTAGCTAGGTAGTTGCGATCCAATTTCTAGCATTGCAACATTTGTGAGATTTTTTTTTTCAAATGTTAGAATTGCACTTTTCAGGTGAGGAGGGAGTATATCCAGTATGGGGTTTAACAAATTAAGTGATTGAAAAGGCTATAATTTGATAGAAGGGGAAGTTATTAATTACTCGATTGTGTACAATTGACAAGCTACTTTACAAGCATTTTGTTGACTGGCTAGAACAGAGTTATCTGTTGATAATTGGGATCAATGCCTTGTACTATTCTTACAATTTTGAAAAATAGATATGTGATCACTTCATTATCTCTCACTATGATCTATTTGGCCACTATTAATTTATTATTAAAGAAGCTATTACTAATTGGATGTATATTTGTAAAGATATATCCATGTCAATTATCATGAAACGCAATTCACCAAGATGCCACCATCTTTTCACAACGATATCATAAGATTGATTTCGTAAACACCTTAAATCCACAAATATGTGATATATATACCTCTCTATTAAGCACTTGGTTCTTTTTTTCCCACAGCTACTGTCTTGTACTGTTGATTATTCTTATGTACCAAATTACTTGCTGCGTGCATGGCACGACACGCAATTATATTGTTCAAAGGCATCTATATCTATCTACCTTGGATGAGACAGATGATGAGTTTTATTTGACGGGGGCCTGACTATGGATCCGGTCACAGGTCAATAAAGGCGCTCATGACCAAGTGGCAACGCACTTTGCAAAAGTGATTCTTCCTCGATGCTAAGCATCGACCTGCCTTGTCTCTTTTCAGAGGTAAAGTGCAGGAGAAGGTGGTTACAGGTTGTTGATCCTCCATATACTCCATGCCCCTGCTATGTACTTCGTACAATACATCCGGCGGCCAATCAACAAAGTCACGCTTTACTGTGACTGTGAGAGATGATTTGCCGTTACGAAAATCAGAAAAATTCCATAAAAAATAAAAAAAATTAAAGCCCTAAAGATAGCAACGGTGATGTTCTTTATTTCATCCTGGGGGCAAAGAAGGGGAGGCAGTAAGCTGTAAGACTGCAGGCCTTTCATCACACTGCTCATCAGGAAAAAAAAAACTGAGTGGAAAGTAAAATCATTCCAAGCCCTTGAAAATTTCCACGAAAGAAACAAAGATCGAACCACCCGTGCGCTCGGACGTATGCGTGCACGCAGGTCATGGTTGCCGCGGAGGGATGGCACGGCCGGCGCTTGGGAGCGGACGGACACCGTGGAGGGAGGGAGGCGTGGGCGGCGGCGGATGGAGGCAGGGAGCTGGGGATAGAGGCAGAGAGGGAGGCGGCTGGGAGTGGAAAGTGGGCTTTTATTGGGCCACGTTTGGTTCTTTGGAACCGAATGAACCGAGGTATTTCTCAGGAACAGGAACCAAAATTTTCGGTTCTAGTTTTTTTCTGTTCGGTTCGGTTCCGGTTCTCGTTTTTTTCAGGGCTAATAGGTAGAGCTGGGACTTGGGTCGTGTCGTGTCCCGTGTTGTGTTGGGTGAAGACTTTTAGGCACTCTAGGCGCGCCATGTCATGCTGACATGGCACGAATTGTCTTTTACTCAGCCCAAGCATGCCCCATGGCACGCTGGCACGCTTTCGTGTCATGCCACCCCAAGCAAAGCCCTTGACATACATGTATTTATTTCTATTCATACTCATTTTCTTGCATATAGATATACATCCATAAGATAGAAAATAATTTTTTAGATTAATAGAGGAAAGTTAAGAATATCAGACAATTGGTACTTGCTGTTTTTTTTCTCGAATACGCATGAGAGCTGCGTATTTTTATATTAATAGAGAGATATGAAACGGCCCCTTACAAGCGGCACCCCTCACTCCGAGCCGAGCTGTGAGGGGCTGACATACAACAAACTGGGGTTTTAGGCTAGAAAGACACCAAAAAAGACTTGACCCTTAGGATCTCCATTGCAGTGGGAGGAGCTTATGAAGCGTGCAACTGAGTGTGGACTTGATACAAATAAGGGCCTTTCACTTGATGTTGCAACAAGATGGAATTCAACATAGTTAGGGTCTTTTGTTGGATCTGAGACCTTTATACATGTATATATCACTTTTATAATGAAAAAAGAGTCAGTAGGGATCTTCCCTACCGTTTCGTAAAAAAAAAGATGGTATTCAACATATTTGATGCTTCGAGATGCCTTGTGCTATAAGAATGCATTTATGAGGCTGAAATCGTCAGATCGCCATAGGTATGAAAAAATTACTCCATCTCCTAGTAAATGGTCCATGGCATTCAAACTTTTCCAATGCTTGAAGAAGTTATTTGATCTCACTTAACTATTCTCTGGTACTTTATATCCCACTACAAATCTGTTCTATAGAGGGTTTTGTGAGACAAAGACGTTGCCTAGATGAATGGTCTATTAGTCAAGATACCACTATTAGTACTATGGCTATTTCTATGAGTAAGAAGTTTGAAAAATATTGGAAGAAGTCCTCCACTACACTTGTTTTTTTTTTTGATATGCTGGGTGCGTACACCACCTCCACTACACTTGTTGTTGTCCTGCTTTGTTGATCCTAGGTATAAGAAAAGGCTTATAGAATTCTACATGAAAGAATTCCTTGGCAATGCATCACAATTTCATGTTGATGAAATTGTTGATATCATCAAGAAACTTTGCCACTTCTATGCTATTGTTGCACCTTCGTCTTCAAAGCATGCAAGTGCATCACTTGAACCTACGGATATTGATACAGCAGACCTGTTAGTGGACAATGCAGATGATGAATTAGAAAACTTCTTATATGAGTCTAGTGGACCTTATGGGAATGATATGAATGAGTTGGAGAAATATATGGCAGATTCACCTTTGAGGCTAAGTGGTCAGTTTATCTTGGCATGGTGGAAGAACCAGACTACTGAGTATCATGTTCTTGCACAAATAGCTCATGATTTGCTGGTTGTACAAGTCTCAATAGTCGCTTTCCGAATTAGCTTTTAGTGCTGGTGGTCGTGTAGTTGATCCCTTCCATAGCCGCCTTGATCTTGAAATGGTTGAAGCTTTGATATGCATGAAAGATTGGGTTGCTGCAGGAAGAAGAGGTTATAAAAGCTCCTTAGTTTTGATTTATCTACATAATTTATCATAATTATGTTTGCTGATTTGTTTGTCTTGCTTAAACTTTAACTTTCAGATTGGAAGGTTGCTTCAATTGTTGGTGATCTTGAAGTTATCGAGGCCCTTACTTCAAAGCTAAAGTGTGAGGTATTGCGCTTGCCAAGTTGCTTTAAAAATCTGTCATATTGTTCTTGCCAAGTTGCTTTAAAAATCTGCCATATTTTGCTTGCCAAGTTGCTTTAAAAATCCGTCATATTGTGCTTGCCAAGTTGCTTGAAAAATCTGTCATGTTGTGCTTGTCAAGTTGCTTTAAAAATCTGTCATATTTTGCTTCCTACTCTACTATCTGTTGTCATAATTTGCTTACTACCTGAGAGTCTGATGCATCCTACTTGTAGATTGTAGGAAGACGATGTCGCAGACAGTGATGATGAAGTTGATGGGCCACATGCAGATGATCTGGATTACTTCGTCGTCTAGATTTGGTTCTTGCTTGATGCTTTTTGCTGCTATTGTTCCCTATTAGAGTTCCCAATTCCCTATCGTAATTGACATGTTCCCGATCGGAATGTTCAGTTCCCGATATTCTGTAATATCAGTTTCATTTTCCCGGTCTGGCTTTCCCGACCCCGCTCTTGTTCTTGGCTAAAAAATACAGTAGCAGGAATGGTTAAAGGAGTTTCCCGACCGTTCCTGACCGTTTTCATCCCTAGAAGAAATAAATCTTAATATGAAGATATTGTAGGTGGATGTTAAGATTTTCAGTAGTTATACGCACTAGGCCACAAACGATTTGGCGTGGCAGGCAAATCATATATATGCTGGCGGGTGAGCCGCCCGCCACAACTCGTCTGCCAGGAAAAATGGCTATCTGTGCTGGCGGGCGCCGCACCCACCAGCAGAGTAGAGGTCAGTGCTGGCGGGCAACTTAAGACACCCGCCAGCACAAAGATCTATCTTTGCTGGCGGGCCGCATAACTGCCCGCCAGCATTTTATAGTTTTGTGCTGGCGAGTGGATTATGTGGCCCGCCAGGACAATAGTTTCAAAAAACAGATTTCAAAAATTTTAAAATTTTGTTTGTCGTTGATTTAAAGTTCCTATATATCGTTGTTTTCACACAAATAATAAATACTAAGAACCATCCATATATATACACATGACTACGGTACTATTTCCAAACAAATGATACTTAATACAAAGCATTCAACATATTTAGAACAATATTTACGAGGTATTTTAGGTGGTGGTGGCACCTTTGTTGGATGTGGTGATGGCACCTTTGATGCTTCTGGTGATGGCACCTTTGATGGTTCTGGTAATGGCACCTTTGATGCATCGGGTGATGGCACCTTTGATGGTTCTGGTGATGGCACCTTTGATGCTTCTGGTGATGGCACCTTTGATGGTTCTGGTGATGGCACCTTTGATGCTTGCTCGATCTCAATGTTAGCTTCTGATCGGGCATGAATTACCTCGTCTTCTGGCAGAGGCGATAGCGCTCCACGCTCAATGTTTGCCTCTGCTCTGGGTTAAAGTTCTAGGCTCGGACCTTTCAAAATGATATCCCGTCGATGCCACATAACCTATTGATTGATCGCATCTCCAAGAACCTCAATCCCTTCATCAGTGGAGATGTCCAACTCACAAGTACTGTCCATCACCTTAACAATTTGTACCCAGGCGTACTCTGGAGTAGGTGAGTTAGGAAACACGACACCTGTTACCACCATGCCAGTTGTGACTTCTCGAAACTTATTTTGTTTCCTTCCATAAGACACCACCAGCATGCAAGGTGTATCCACTTGTATATCATCAACGGGATACCTTTGTTGTGGAGTAGACCTGACACTGCTCGGAGTCGGATTTGGCACCACCAACACGTCCTAGATAGCTTGAGTCAGATTTGGCACTAATAAGACTCCCTGCTGGCTGGCAACTAATTGAGATAATTCTTCTTGTGCGATTGCCCTAATCTTTGCTTCAAGGGATTTCTTGTAACGGTCACGCTTCCAATAGCCGGGGGCATCGGCAAATGATGAATGCTTCTAAGGCAAAGTTGCTGAAACACCTCGAACACGTCCAGAATTCTCTAGGGTGCCAATCGCTGAGGTTAGTTGATCATTCTCCCTTTTTTGCGACTCAACAACCTGCTCTATCCTTTCAAAAATTTCTGCAGTGGTCGGGTTCTCGAATACAATCTTGCCCCCTATAATTCTTGGTCGTCAAGCTAGGCACCAGTGCATAGCACGCTTATCAACGCCTTCAAACGGATCTGGTAAACCAGCTTTAATTCGTTCTTCTTCCGCTTTTCTCCAGTGAGGCATCATGCCATCGTAGCCACCCGCACCCAAGCAATGGGGATTCTCGGCAGCCTTTTGAGCCTTCTTGGTCATCTCTTTACTCAAAGCCTTTGCCTCCGGCTTATTCATCTTCTCTATGAACTCTTCCCACATCTTTTCAGGAATCTTCCCGTATTTGGTTCTAGGACTGGTCCCTGTCTGGACATAATCTTTATGGAGTTCATGTCGGAAGTTTCTGAAAGCTGTCCCTAGGGTGAGCAGCGCAAATTTCTTTCCCGTCGTCCATCGGTTTACCTTCAGGGAACTTGAAACACGCTTGCACTCTAGTCCACATAGCTCCTTTCACCAATGAAGGCACGTTTTTCCAATTATTGGTGGTGATCCAGGTTTGTAGATGGTCCCTGGCAATAGCTCCACATACATTCCGAAATCTTGCCCATATCCCATCTGGTGCTATGGGCTTTCCTACAGGACTGACCTCAAGAACTACAAGACACTCTTTATGGATCTGAGTCTCCTTTCGCTCCCTGCGTTTACGTTTCGGCTTACTAGTACCACTTGTAGTAGATGAAGGTTGAGGGGCGGATAGAGCTATCTCTTGTTCGGTGGGAGTACATCTACGTTTCCGCTGCATGGGCTGTTGGTTATCGTTCTGTACAGAAGACAATAGTTTCATTAAATTTCAATTCTTGATATGAACAGTTAACGATGCATATAACTAAAACCTTATAAAAGAACTCGTACATGTACCTTCGGATCGTATTCAGGGTCATCTTCTTCGAGCATTCGATGAGGCCTCAGTAGCCTTTTTTGAACTCCATCATTTCCGTCATCTCCGTCATCTTCATCATCTTCGTCATCTTCGTCATCGTCTTCCTCCGATGAGGGCAGGATGGGCTGTTTATAACACGGCAGTGGTTGGTCGGCTTGGAAACCCTAACAACATAAAAATAAAACTAGTTTACACATAAAAGGGAAGAAAAGGAGGCTTGGTCAAATAAGTCAACACAAGGGTTGACCAAAGCCAACTATGTTGAAATGAGCTCAGATATTTGTAACTCCATGAAAAGGATCAAATTTGAGACAATGAAGTTCAAATTTCAGTTTAAACGTTAAGTTTTCAGCATTATTTAGGAAGGGTCAAATATGGTCAGTTAACCATGTTGAAAGGGTCACATGTTGGTATTCTTCTTAAAAACTTGACTTTGGCCCAATATGAAAACATATCTATGAATGATGAATTTTCACTTGGATATGTTGTTGAGTTATAAAATCAGTTTTAAGTACCTAATTTGGAGCCAAACTATTGAATCTAGAGTTGTTCCTACAAAGACTTAGAAAATTTTCGTAAGTCTTAAAACCATAATAAAGTGCCATGTTCAGAGATAGTTTTGTACAATTTTTACATATGAAGTGTAAACTTATTTGTGCAAAATGGAATCTTGGGTACTTGGAAGTGCAGGTGGCCAAATATTGTTCAAAACAAACTTTGGTTGGTATTTATTTGGGGCATCAACTTTTAGATGGATTGCACTAAAATAAAACAGTCATAGGGGCAACAGACGTGGGTGGCGCGCTCGAGGCAGTGGCCTGAGTGGCCAGCGCGATCGCGGCAGCGGCCTGAGTGGCCGGCGCGGTCGCGGCTGCGGCGTGAGTGGCCGGCGCGATCGAGGCTGCGGCGTGAGTGGCCGACGCGATCGAGGCTGCGGCGTGAGGGGCCGGTGCGGTTGAGGCAACGTCGTGAGGGGCCGGCGCAGTCGAGGCAGCGTCTTGTTGTGGGCCCGGCGCGGTCGAGGCCGCCATTGTCCGGTCGAGGCAGACGCGCAAAGTAGCTAGGTCGACGAAGGTGTGCGGGGCCGCCTGGACGCCGGCGGCAGAGACGAAGGGCCCGGCCGGAACTGGCGGGGCCAGCGGCAGCGAAGAAGAGGGATGCATGGCTGCGGCAGCGAGGAGGGAGCGGCGGCGGCGGCGGCGAGGAGGAGGGGGCGGCGGCGGCGGGAAATTTTGGCAGCCTGACGACGTCTTTTCGATTAGTGCCAGGGACTTAGAAAATTTTGAGGGGGAGCCCGCGCCTATATAATTTGGAGTATCTGTGCTGGCGGGGCGCCTAAGCGCCCGCCAGCATAGATCAGTGCTGGCGAGGCTCCTAAGGGCCCGCTAGCATAGATCTGTCCTGGCGGGGTGCCTAAGGGCCCGCCAGCATAGATCTGTGCTGGCGGGGCTCCTAAGGGCCCGCCAGTATAGATCTGTGTAGAGGAAAGGAGCAGGTCACCATGTTTATAAAAAAAGGTTTATATAGCCACTCATAAAAAAAGAACATAAAAGCTTTATATAGCCACTCATAAAAAATTATAAATATCATAGAATGTAATTTATAGTCTTGCAACATAAAAATATAATTCATAATCTTACAACAAGCTATCCTTTAACAAATTTTCCTTGAGAGTTGTTGCGCGCTCAGGGTTTATCGGATTTGTCTATGTTTCCTTCTACCTTTTTAATCCTTTTTTCTAGGTCTTTGAACACTTCTAATTCTTCGTACTGATTGTATTCCTCAATGTCCTCTACACCATCAACTCCTAGAATCCTCTGTTTCCTAGAGATAACAATGTGTTTCATTGCATTTGCGGGGTCGGATATATAAAATACTTGTGCGACACGATCAGCGATCACCCAAGGGTCATCTTTATATCCGACATTTCCTAGATCAACAAGTGTTAACCCATAGTTGTCCACAGCAATGCCCTTTGGGTATTTGTCCCATTGGCATTGAAAGACAGGGATCCGAATATCCATTGCATAGTCAAGTTCCCATATTTCCTCTATGAAACCATAGTACGTTATAGTTTGCCCGGATGTGTCAATAGCCTCAATGCGAACACCACTATTTTGGTACGCCACACTCTTGTTGTCCTTTTCGATGGTATAAAATGTGTACCCATTTATTTCATATGCTTGCCATGATGTGACATTGTTCGATGGTCCAGAAGACAACCTTGTCAATATTACTTCATTTGTTGAATTGCCTTGGAATTGGTGCTCCTGGTCTCTAAACCATGAGGAGAAACGACGCTTGTGCTCTTTGATGATCCAATCCTGCGTGCGACCATTACTTTTGGACCCAGTCTCATTTAAGTGTTGCTGGATATAGGGCTCCACTAATGTGAGTTGTTGTAGAACACTGGAATGAGCTTTCTCCAACTCTTGGTTGTCTCTATCGATGAATCTTTTCTTTCCAATGTTCTCCTCCCAGACAACCTCCCCTCATGTGGAGACACCGGTAAACCAACAGCTCTCCTATCTTTAATGTAATCTATGCAACAATAAATACTCTCTTCTGTATGATAGCTTTCCATCATGGAACCCTCTGGGAATGCACTATTTCTCATATATCCATTGAGAGTTGACATGAACCGTTCATACGTCCACATCTGATGGAAGTACATAGGCCCTAGTTCAGCTATCTGGTTGGCCATGTGGATCATGAGATGCTCCATGATATCAAAAAAGGATGGAGGGAAGCACATCTCAAGTTGGGCTTGAGTTTCGGCCACAAATAACTGCAGTCTAGCCAGTTCTACGCAATCAATCACTTTCTTTGAAATAGTGTTAAAGAAGTAGCACATCCTTGTGATAACCATCTTGATGAATACTGGTTTGATAGACCGAATTGCAATTGCAAGGAAAACTGTGAGCATAACATGACAATCATGGGAGTTATAGCCAGAAATTGTGAGGTCATTCATTGAAACTAGTGACATAATGTTTGATGAGAAACCATTTGGCACTTTCAACCCGCGCAAGCACCAACACACAGTTGTTTTCTCTACTTGTATTAGGTAGTAGCTAGCTGGGGAAGATATTGTTTTCCATTACCTTGTGGTACGGGGTGCAGATCTATTCTGATTTGAGTGCAACCAAATCCTTGCGTGATTTCAATCCATCCTTTACCTTCCCTGTTATCCCCAACAAACCGGCGGTACTATCAAACACATTCTTCAGTAGATGCATACCATAAATGGCATGGCGTATAGCCAACTCCTTCCAGTATGGCAAATACTTGAAGAAGATAGACATTTTCTTAAATGGCACGTTGACAACTTGTGTATCTTTACCCTGCTTCTTTCTTGGCTTCTTTCCAGGCTTCTTTGCAGGCTTCTTTCCAGTCTTGAACTTGACATTTTGGCACATTTCAAATACTTTTTCTCCAGTAACCGTTTGAGGGGCCTCATCTTTCTCAATGGTGCCATCAAATTCAACCTTCATCTTTCGGTATTTGTGCATACTTAGTAATAAGCGTCAGTGGCGCATGTACACTGTTTTCATAGATCCCGAAAGATACAAAGATGATGTTTCACCCACACATACAACGCATGTTGTCTTTCCTTTTTTTGTCCAAGTAGGGCAAATAGGACAGGATAATCATTGATGGTAACGAAAATAATTGCCCTTAGTGTGAAGTGCTCCTGTCGATACTCATCCCACATCCTAACCCCCTCAACCCATAATTTCTGCATATCTTCAAGTAAAGGCTCCAGAAAAACATCAATGTCGATGACTGGTTGCTTCGGGCCTGATATAAGAATGGTTAGCAGAAGATACTTTCGCTTGTGACATAGCCATGGTGGAAGGTTGAATATGGTAAGCAACACTGGCCATGTGCTGTGCGTGGCGCTTCTTTCACCAAATGGATTCATCCCGTCGGTGCTCAACGCGAACCGTATATTTCTTTTTTCTTGTCCAAAGAGTTCATGATTGGCATCGAAAGTCTTCCACTAGCGAGCATCAGATGGGTGTCGAAGCTTTCCATCATTCTTTAACGTACGATCATCATGCCATGTCATTAGTTTAGCGGTGTTCGGATTGGAGAACAAACGCTTCAGGCGGTCGACCACTGGAAGGTACCATGTCACTAAGGCAGGAATTTTGCGTTGACCTGCTTCTGTACCGATACAAGTATCATCCTCTGCATGAGAACCTACACTCATCTTTGCTGCCCTCTTCCTCTTGTTCCCGGCTGTTGGACCGACTCCGTCCTCACTTAAATTGGCATTAGTTTTGTAACGACTAGCTTCACAATTCGGATATTTAGTCAATGCCGCATAGTCACCACGTTATAGTATGCAGTGGTTTGGACACGCGTGTATTCTTTGCACATGCATTTTCAGTGGACTGATAAGCTTCTTCGCTTCATATGTGTTTTTGGGAACATAGTTTGGCTTCAGAAGCAGTTGACCAAGAAGAATAAGTGGATCATTGAAACTATTATCTGACCAGCCTAACTTAGCCTTAAGGATAAGAAGATGAAGTACTGAAATGCAGGACTGTCCACTCCTTCCCAGAACCCTCATACATATGGTCCTTAGCGGCCTTCTTGAGTGTCTCGAAGTGTTCTAATCCTTTAGCACTGCCTAGCAACACTTCCGGTTCAATATGACGCAACATTTTCTCCATATCATGATCATGCTCCTCATCATTGACATCTGCGTGCTCACCATCATGCATCATACCATCATCACCAGGATCCTCATCGTCATCTTCATCAGCAACATGCACTTCATCATTATTAACATGATTGTCGATGCATATGTTGGTGGTTAATTGCGCCTCACCATGGTGTTTCCAAACCTTGTAATCATCCATAAGACCCCGCTTGATCAAATGTGTCTTGATTACATTAGTGTCCTCCCATATAATATTGTTCTGGCAATCAAAGCACGGACAACAGATTTGCTTTGTCCTCTCACTCTGAGCGTGCTTTTTAGCGGTATCAACAAACAATGATACTCCCGACATTGAAAGAATCGAAACGTCTCTTTGTGCCGTACATCCATGCCCTATCCATCTTAAGCTCCCTATGACAATTAATGTAATATGAAATAAATGCTAAAGCAATAATTTAATTTATTTTTATAACAATTTATAGTATGCCATTTGTTTTCAAAAACAAGGTCCTAGACCTAGAACTCCTAGCTATAAATGAAAAAGCAAAATTTTTACTACTAAAATTAAGCTCTTCTCTCTCCTACTTTTTGTGATGTAGATCTAAATCTAGAATCTTTCCAACTATATAATGGTCAAACTAAATAAACATGTTCAAACTAGTAGCAAATACTTAACTCATGTCTACCTAATCATTCAAAAAAGGATGGACACAAACTTCTAGCTCAAATGCCTCTAACATCATAGGTGATGCCTTCTTCAAATAAATGCAAATTAAGCTCTAAAAATGGATTAAACTTGAAAAAGAAGTTAGATATGGTACAAACATACCCCTTAGAGCCACTTCCCCCAATTAATTCAAAAACAAAACCTTCCCCCTACTAGTTGGTGATTTTGGAGTTTTACCCGAGCTCCTCTCGGGAACACTCCAATGGAAAGGCTGGCTGGAGAAGAACAAGTTCCCGCCATTATATACAGCAATACTGGCGGGCTACCTAACTACCCGCCAGCATAGAGCTCTTTGCTAGCGGGTAGTTAGGTATCCCGCCAGCACGTAGTTCTTTGCTGGCGGGTGGTAAGGTGGCCCGCCAGTAGACATGTTCTATGCTGGCGAGTAATTAAGCTGCCGCCAGCAAAGATCTACTGTATACCAAAAAAATTCAGATCAATCACAAATTCAGATGAGCATCAGAATTCAGTTGCAAATAATCACCAAACATCACAAACTAAATATAACAACACATTCTCATGAGATCATAGCAAAGTTTCTGGTTCACACAATCTTGCTCAACACAAACTAAACAAGTCTTGCTCACTATACCATAACACACAAACAACATAATTATTCTCACACACAGATTTGAGTGCAGCAAACTTCATTTGCTTACTTCTTATTGGCTAGCACGCCAACTATAAGACTAATGACAAAAACCACGATAGTTCCAATGGCCCACCAGTTGAATCCTGCAGCACCTCTTTCTCCGTCGCTTCGGATTTCACCAAGCATCTCACCAATTTGTCCACTCAGTTGTCCATTTTGCATCTTCAAATCACAAATCTGCATCTTCAGGTCAGAACCTTGAACCTTCAAGTCACTAATTTGATTAAGTATGGCAGGAATGGGGGAATGGATAGTAGGGGGCTGAGTGGGAGCATGCGATGGTTGGGCTAAGTTTCCAACGCCAGAAGACCGCTGCACGTTCGTAGGGACCAATTCAGGATGAGCCTGCCTCAGCCAGGTCAAGTATGCACCGTGCCCCCACTAGTACTTGGGGCATGATGTATCGTCTCCCTACAACACAATAACACAACCGTAATATATCAAGACAAAATTGAGTAGCTAACACATAAGCCTAATGCACAACGAATTGAAATTATACCCAAATGTTCTTGCAGCACTTGTACAAGATATGCCCTGCTCCAGTGCGGAGGCAAATGATTTTTGAGAAACAGCTTGGGCAAACCGACAGGGGCAACCTTTCATCACTGGGCACTGATGCGCCACTGGAAGACATGGTACTGACCTTCTTGGGCTCAACGGTGGAGGAGCTCGAAGCCGACGAGAATGTTGGCGACAGCACGAGCGGCGGCGCAGAAAACACCGGCGGTGCTGACGCAATCTGTCGCAGCGCCATCAGAGCTAAAAAAAGCGGCGGCGCGCAAACGCCAGCCGTGAAAGGGACGGCCGTGGCGGCAGCTGAGGGTGGGCGACGCGGCGGATCTACAGAGTCGTAGAGCTAGCGGCGCAGAGCGAGCTAGCAAGAAGAAAGTAAAGAAGAAGAAGCTAGAGAGTGCGGCTGTTGGCCGCCGGCCATGAATTATTATGATTTGTATGCTGACGGGCCATCTAAGTGCCCGCCAGCATAGAAGGGAAGAGTGCTGGCGGGCCACCTAACTGCCCGCCAGCAAAGATATGCCCTTCTTTGGTGGCGGGCCACATAACAGCCCGCCAGCACTCACTTATCTTTGCTGGCGGGCTACAGCCTATGCAGACCTGTGTGATTTATCGTTGGCGGGCGACACCACCGCCCGCCAGGACAGTAAATCTGTCCTGTCAGCAAAAATCGTTTGTGGCTTAGTGACGGTTGCAACATTATTCATTTTATAAATGTCCATTGTCATAATTCTATACTCAAAAGGTTGATTTTTTTTCCATCACAGGACGACATGCTATAATGTGTCGATAGGCCATTTTCGTGTCGTGCCGGCCCAATCACGGCCTAATATACGTGTCATGCCGTGCCACCCATCATGCCGAGATCCTAGGCACGCACGGCCCTCGCGGTCGTATCGTGCCGGTACGGCCCAAAATTTATCATGTCATGCCGTGCTTTGAGTCGTGCCAATATCGTGCTTCGGGTGGCCCACAGTTGACACGGTCCAAGTCCCACCTCTAGCTATAGGTAGAGGCACGTGTTAACAATTTCCATAGAGGGTAAATGAAACATGCAATGTTCCAAAGAGATTTTTTGAAACATTTTCCAAAGAGAAAATGAGTGACAAGATTCAGAAGCATGCATGTGCATACGTGGTATGGGGCCAAATTTTCCATGGTCAGAGATCTCTTTTCCGTAGAGAAGCTTGTAGGAAATGACAAGTGAGGTTTGGCTCTTGCAGGGCAGTTGTACAGAAGCGCCGGCACGCCGGCAGAGGGCTGGTCCAAGTTAATTTGAACAGAGAATCTGATATTCCAAGCTTGGCTAGTGGCTAAGTTACGCAGCTCTCCTCCACGTGTGTCCACGAAAAAAGCTTGCCCAAAGCCCCAGACATTTCATCGGTCAGCTAGTAGAGTCAACAAACTCCTCCAATATTACACAGGCTAATAAGCTACCGGATTAGATCAACATGCAAGAGCCAAGGAGCAAAGACAACACAAGAAAATGTTCCATGATCATCTCTTGAAAGCTCCTTCCTTCTAAATCCAGGCAATTTTACCTAGTCTTCTTTCTTCCTTATATATGTCCATGTAAAACGACATAGATAGGGAAGGGGCGTATAAACAATGAACATGCAAGCAGCTCAGCCATGGTTGCCATCCTTAAAATAGAATTTTTGTCAGTTTGTGCACCACTACAGGTAAGCAATAAGATGCATGAGAATGTGAAAGATTCAAAAAAAAAAGAGGCAAAATGAAACTCATGATTTTTACAAAAAAAAAATTATATCCCTATAGGCACCTGGTAGAATATGGGCGCAGCCCAGCAGCATTCCATTTCATGTAAAATTATCATCCCTCATTTCGTAGATTATATTCATCATGCTCGAACCGTCTCGCTACCGCCTCCCTCAACCGCTGCCCATGGTCATCAGCACCACCCACCTTCCGTCGCTGCCTCTCCATCCCGCGCTCCACTATAACCTAGTGATTGTTTGTCCCAGCCCCACAAGCTAAGGGATCCTCAATCATCCAGCTGGCAGCACCTGCTGCCTCACCTCGCCACCCACTTGCAAGTTAGACATTGCCCTAATCATCCCTCTGCAATTGCCAAACACCCCAATCTAAAACCCTATATCTCAACCTTTAATCCTGAATACAACCATTCTCCAGTTCTTGTTGGTGAGTAGGGACATACTCGAATCGAATACACACATAGAACCATATTCAGATGGCACTATTTATCATATTTTAATTCGAATGTGGATATGAATACGCATATTATCATATGTGAATACAAGATTTTTTTTTTGAGAATTACACAGTACAACGCAGACGCTCACAACACGCACGCACACTCATCCCCTATGAACACACGTACCCCTGTGAATACAAGACAAATAATTTGAATTCACATTCAATACCTAATTGGTTTGGAAGACAGTGTCATAGTGCATATCAATTTGCTTTATTAATGGTTTTTTGTAAATAGAAATCATGATATAGATAGAGAGTAGAGTATAAAGTAGGAGTATACAACACATTTAAATAATTAAATACATAAAAAATAAGTACATATGTCAATAAATGTGAGATGAATCTAATGAGCCTACTTTGATGTGATGCATTGAGTATTAAATGTAG
Source organism: Urochloa ruziziensis (assembly GCA_015476505.1). Classification (NCBI taxonomy): domain Eukaryota; kingdom Viridiplantae; phylum Streptophyta; class Magnoliopsida; order Poales; family Poaceae; genus Urochloa; species Urochloa ruziziensis. The sequence continues at coordinate 33,185,360 of CM027124.1, forward strand.
ACGAAAAAATAACTTATTACATGTATATGTTGTAAATTGTGAGATGAATCTAATGAGCCTACTTAATCCATGATCTGCAACATTGATGCTACCGTAACCCTCTAATTACTCTAATTAAACTAATCTCATGATTTCCAGGCTCAGTCTGTAATTAGTTTTTATTATGGTCTACGTTTACTACTACTGCATGGTAAAAATCTCTTTGTAAAAAAAAATCACAAAAATTTTTCACCGAACTAAACAGCCCCTCGTGTGCAAACCAATGTTTTAAATAGCTGGCTAAGGCATTTAGCTTCAAGCTTCTAAAAACGGCTAATAGCCGGGCTAAATACAGCTATAGCGGCAAATAGCGGCTAAATTACACGTAGAAACAAATAGCCGCATTCTCCTCAATCAAGCTATAGCTGGCTATAGCGGAGGCCATAGCCAACTATTTAAAACATTGGTGCAAACACACGCGATACGACTGTACGAGTACGAGAAACAGACTGCATCGTCGAGGTTTTCAACCGTACCACGATCCATCCGTGCACTCCGGAGTCCGGACGTACGTACACGGGTGCTTGTCGGCTCTGTCGCTGACCGTGGCGTTGCTGGACGGCGACCGTAATCTTTGAATGGGTTTTGTCATCGCCAACCCGGTGCTTGCTGCTGCTGCTGCCTGAGTAACTATGCGCGTCAAAAGTTTACATGGGCAGGATTTAATTTTCCGGGCACAAAGAGGATCCAGACGTTGCCATCCGTCACACGCGCATGCTTTCTGAGAACGAAGAAGACTTTGGGGGCTCGGGAAAGCAATGGCCCGATCTTGGACTCCGGCCATGCCACTTGTTGATCATTGCTGCAACATCTATCATAACACCTACTCCTGTATATCCAGAGGGAAAGGACAAAAAACAAAGATAAGAAAGCCTGGAAATATAATATTATAGTGTGTAGTGACACTGACTGATTTTTGGAAGACTTCCTTAGATGTTACTAAAAGCTTTCATGTACGCGAAAAAACAAACGGCTTAGAGCATGTCCGGCAGATCTGGTATAATGGATTGCTATACCTAAAAACAGTCAGGATTGCTAAAAACCACCAAAAAACAGCCCCAACAGATTTGTATATGGATTGCTACACCTAAAATTTTTAGCAAATTTGCTAAAACTCACTCCTGGATTGGTAAATATAGCAAACCAACTCTGGATTGCTATTTGGATTGCTATCATCTCTGCTTCACGCGCGGGAAGGGCAATTGCTCCTGGCCGGAGCCTTCTATGCCGCCTCCACCCCCACGCCGCCGGCATGCTGCTCACCAGTGAAGGGAATGGAAGATGGCAGGGGCCGGGGGAGCTCTGGTGGAGGAGCGCCGGCACACGAGCTGCTACTACAGCCTGCGTGCCGTAGTGGCGGAGGAGTGTGTTGGCGCTGTTAAATGACACACTTTTATCTCTATTTAACTTCGATATTTGCATGATATTAATGTCTAAACTATTGATCATACCTCATAACAGGCACGTTTTCGTATATGCATGTGTTTTTGGAGGATTTTGGTTTATGCAGGATAAATGATAAAATTAGAGATGAATATGGGCTAAATTCGAGACAAGCGAAAGACGAAGGCCGGAAGCCCGAATGAAGCAGGCCTACTAGGCCCAGGCGCCCAAGCCATGGACTTGAAGCCCACTCATGCCCGGATGCAGCCCCCCAACCTCTAAGATTGCTTAAGGACTAAGCAAATGAAGATAAGATCAAGTTACTTCGAGATGAAGGCAATTCAAATGGAAAGATATCTTGAGCCAATTTTATCCCGAAGCAAACGACATCCAGGACCCACATGCAGCGAAAGGAAGACTCTAGAAACTATCACCAGGCGTGGGGAAAAAGTTGAGCGTGAATGGGCCAAGGAATGGCCTAGGCTGCGCGGCCCAGGCCCCCTCTAGCCGGCCGGCCTAGGGCATTCCTTCTCCGCCTCGCCTTCCCCTTTGACCTAGGGTTTCCCAGGGCTATAAATAGTTCACCTTTCGGCCGGCACCCCATCATTCGAAGCAGAATCCGAGGAACTTGAGGGACATCCATCTACGGAGAGCTGAGGGCCGTGCAGTTGTCTAGAGGCTAGCCTAGGCTAGGCTCTAGCCGGTGGGATCACCCTGCGAGGAAGATCACGCCGGAGTTATGGAGCTAGGAGTCACAAGAAGGTATGGCCACGGTTGTGATCTTGTGATGTATAATCATTCATGGTAAAGTAATATATGTGTTCCGATTCTTTTGCGATCCGTTGCCTCATTCTTTGATTTCATATTCTCTCGAGTTTGCTTATTCCAATCTATGGCACGCATAGATTGATTAGGGTGTTCTTGTAGCCATGGTGGCTAGAGGTGCATACCGGATCTATCGAGTAGTATGACATGAACTTGTGTTCGTGCCTGTGTGTTTACTACGCTGACAGGGAACATCATGACAGGGTGTGACCCGTGTAAGGTGGTGATCCTCAGGAGTTAGACCGGAGGGTAAAGATTTAAAGATGCATTGAATGAGAAACATGTTTTGCTTACCGATCTAGCTAGAACTACAACATATGCATAGGCTAGGCTTTATCCTAGATGAGTTACCTCTTGTTCATAAGTGTTTATGCTTGATCATGTTCACAATCATTTTGCAACTTGATTAATGCTTTCCGATGCATAGTTAATCTAGGGTTTGTGACCTTGTTTCCACGGATTGATAAACCTTGGGGGAATACTCTCTTGAGGGAAGAGCTACACTGATCCGTGCGCTTGCGGTGGATCTTGGCGTGCATTTGCGCCACCAACAAGCTTTTCTGCCGCCGTTGCTGTGAGGAAACAAGTGATCCAATCTTAGATTGATTTTTGCATCTGTAAATATTTTTCTTATTTATAATTTTCTGTGAATATTTTTCTTGTATATTCTTGAGCTTGTATATGTTTTTCTTTCACTAACCCTAATATGAGATGGACTTGTGCCTCTCAGAAAAATCAAAAATATTTTCTTTTGTCTTTGTATGAAAAAAATAAAAATCGCAGGCACAATGAAGCGAGTAGCTGCAACAAGGAACATCGGAAGTAAAGGCCAAAGAAGCCCAGTCGAACATCAACCATAAGTAGCGATGGGAGAACAACCCGAGCGCAAGATTGGAGAGTTCTGGACCCCGAATGTCGACGATCTGCCAATCTTCAAGCTAGCTAAAGTTGGAAGCCCGTTCGAGATCAAGACTTCAATCATCGAAATGGTGCAAGACAACCCGTTCACCGGTAAGGAGGATCCCAACTCTCATATGCGGTCCTTCATACAATTGTGCAGCACTTTCAAGATCGAAGGGGTCGACGACAATCAGCTACGTGCAAGACTTTTCCCGTTCTCGTTGATGGGCAAGGCACTTCAATGGTTCTACACGCTGGAGGCATCAACGGTTGAGAAGTGGGAGAGCCTAGTGGAAGCTTTCATCGCCAAGTTCTACTCGCCAGGGAAGACGCAGACTTTTCAGAGCTAGATCTCAAGCTTCGCCTAGAGCACCACGGAGACCATCACCGAGGCGTTCGAGCGCTTCAACGACTATGTTCTCGCTTGTCCGCATCATAGGTATTCAAAAGCAGACTTAGTTATGAAGTTCTACGTTGGCTTGCAAGCGTCGTCACGGACAATCATGGATGCATCCGCCGGAGGTTCCATCATCGACCTCACTCCCACTGAGGCTTATGCATTATTCAAGAAGGTGGCTGATAACGATGCTTGGGCATCGGTCGGACGCGCTCAACTCATTCCGTCCATGGGCAAAGCAAAGAGCATGCAAGAAGAGAAGCGCAATGAAGACGTGGAGGCCAAGATCGACTTCTTGATGAGAAGGATTGAAGAGCTAGAGATGAGAAGCCAGCTACATAGCTCGAAGCAGAACGCAAGCCTGTAGAAATAGAAGAAGAGACGACTGCAGCACCATCACGGGACGCTGGTCAGAGCTACAACCCGAAGGTCTAGCTATAGACGATAAACGAAGCGCTTGCGGGAGGCAACCCGGATGTCGAGTCAGGTAATAAGCTTTTGGGAGGACAACCCACTAAATTTTCAGAGAGTAATTTGAGTCTTAGAGTTTTGCTACACAAGACACATCTTGATCTTTTGGACGTTTTTGTTGAACACATTTGATACATGATTCTTTGCTTGGTCATTAACATTTTTTGTTTCTTTTTGAACCGTTTAACCACACCAGTACATATACCCACATATTTTTATTTCTTTTACCCACTTGTGAAAAACCAGAACCAGAGGAGCAAAAAACCCTCTGGTCGCACGGCCAGAGACCCCTTAGGCCGGGCAGCCAGGCCCCTTTTTGCACTTTCCAGAGCCCATCTTCGAGTAGAGCCTGCGTTGAATTTTTCATGATTTATTTTTGTAATTATACGCATGCTAGGCTCGTGAAACATAAGGATAAAAATCTCTTTTGGTTCATACTTATTGAAAATCCTTGTTTTTCTAGTTTAGAGTTTTCTAATCCTTTTTGTTTTATTTTCTTCAAAAAATCTCTCTCTCTTTTTAGCAAAAACTAGAACCTAATCCCACACCCCGCATGGTAAAGATCAAAGTTTATTTAGTCTAATTTAATAGACTAAGTGTCTTTGATTTAAACCTAAATTAATGTAGTCAAGAGTTCTTGACTTACATTGGTTTTTGACAATAAGATTCATCTCTGATTTGCATAATGTCTCGGTGATTGCGCTAAGCATGATTTAATTTCTAAAAAAATCAGATTTGAATCTTTATGTTGAGAACATTGAAACCACAACCAAGCATGGATCATTCATGAGCCATGGCTTTTGTGTTTCGTTTTGCTCCTTTGCGTCGGCAAGAAACCCCGTCGTGTTCTTTGTCTATACTCTCATACAGGAACGGTGAAAAAGATGATGAATGAAGCAAAGAGCAAATTCAAGAGTACGTCAAGGAAGTCCTCAAGAGGAGGACAAGCGCTAATCACTCTTCAAGTTGTTGCAAGGACGCAAGGAAGAATAAGGCTCAGGCAACGAACAAGACGACCATGGAGGGAAGAAGAAGAAGGAGATGAAAAAAAAAATCACTCACGGTTTGAATCTCTTCCTCCCCTGATTTTCATGTGAATAAGTTTTGTCTTGTGTAGCATGTTTTCTATTTTATTTTGTTAGTATGAGTCGAATAAAATGATCATCACAAGGAGCTTAATTTCATATGGTCAATGTTTATGATGTTGTTCTTGCAATTTGAAATATGATGATCGTTGCCGCTTTGTACTTTCTTTGTACTTGATTTATCCATGATTAAACTAATGCTCTCTCAAACATGATCTAAAAATTGACATAAATACTGGCTCAATCTTTTGTGGAGGATATGATAATATAAAAACCCATATTAATTATTCTTGCTCTCTCTTTTAAATAATTCGAAGGTTGTTTTAATACCCATGCAAATGGGCGGTCTTCTCTTGCACTTCTTTTGAAATTCATTTATGCCGACCTTGTCAATAATAGCTTTACAAATGCTCGACCTATCCAAAGCCTAAATGATATACCTTGTTGAACCGTAGTTATGCAAGAATTATTTTTGAGTGAATTAATCCAGGATTTGTTTCTTCGGTACGAGACTAAGAAGCTGGCCATTCCGTTTTTGCATACCTTTCTTATTGCTAGCCTTTTCTATCCATGCATTGCTTGTTTTCACATCGAGAGCATAGCAAATCCCGTTGGATATCCACCCAAAAACCCAAATTATCTTTTTGTGAATACCACATTGACCACAATCTATTCATTGAGTATGGAAAAACTATTTCGATGGAGTTTCAGAAGAAACAGAGGCACATAGGGCTTGTGCCGCGCGGCCAGAGAACCCCTTAGCCGCGCGGCCTGAGGAGTTTTCACCTCTGTCTTCCTCGAAAATTTTTGTGGAAGCCTCCCTTGAAGATTCATGCTGTTCTCTACAAGAAGAGAGGAATTCATACTCTACTCAGCGGTCATTTAAATTCCCACTCCATTGCTCGAGGACGAGCAATCGTTCAAGCATGTGGGGAGAGTCATCGCACTATCTCTGACCACCGATGAGTAGATATTGTGTTGCAAAAGGTTCTAAGGAGCAGAAATAAAAAAAATGTGTGAAGAAAGAAAGAAAGAAAATAAATGCTCCTTAGTTCTTTTTGTTTCATTCGATTCTTGGTGCCTAGAAGACTTACTCCATACTCAATTATTCTAACCATGTGCAATCCGATAACGAGGACTTCAGTTGTGCCTCATTGTCATCCTTTGCCATTTGCACATGTCCACCATCTAAAAAGTGTGTGTCCATCCTCTCCCTCTCCACAAAAACATTATTTTCACATGGCCTTTTGACGAGTCTTGGTAAATCCGTAAGATGCTTTTTTTGTTTTGATAATATCTTGATTATAATATCTTTGCTAGGACTAACCTTTCCAAGCTCCAGAAAAGCCTTACACTTATATAAATGAGAGAAAGAAAGGTTGAGAGTGATTAGCAGGTTTTGAGAGACAAGATGAGCTGAGAGTTCCCATGAGTAATTTGCAAGGTTTAAATTATTGATCTTGGTTCAGCTATTCTTTTTGAAATAAAATTCCTTTACCTGAGACTTGTTTAAAATTGAGAACATGTGGATTAAAATTCTTTGTGGGTTGCATTTAATTCATATCTACCCTCCATACTAGAAAGAGCTAGTTACAACTTGAACCTTAATTGAAAAATCTTTCGAGAGCATTATGTTTTCTCGTGTATGATCAAGTGCAGGGATTGGACATCACGAGGGCAACGCTGATTTCTATCGAAGACTTACTCGAGGACGAGTAAGGTTTAAGCGTGAGAGGATTGTTGGCGCTGTTAAATGACACACTTTGACCCCTGTTTAACTTCGATATTTGCATGATATTAATGTCTAAACTATTGATCATACCTCATAACCGGCACGTTTTCGTATATGCATGTGTTTTGGAGGATTTTGGTTTATGCAGGATAAATGATAAACTAGAGACGAATATGGGCTAAATTCGAGACAAGTGAAAGACGAAGGCCGGAAGCCCGAATGAAGCAGGCCTACTAGGCCTAGGCGCCCAAGCCATGGACTTGAAGCCCACTCATGCCCGGATGCAGCCCACCAACGTCCAAGATTGCTTAAGGACTAAGCAAATGAAGATAAGATCAAGTTACTTCGAGATGAAGGCAATTGAAATGGAAAGATATCTTGAGCCAATTTTATCCCGAAGCAAACGATGTCCAAGACCCACATGCAGTGAAAGGAAGACTCTAAAAGCCATCACCAGGCGTGGGGAAAAAGTTGAGCATGAATGGGCCAAGGAATGGCCTAGGCCGCGCGGCCCAGGCCCCCTCTGGTCGGCTGGCCTAGGGCATTCCTTCGCCGCCTCGCCTTCCCCTTTGTCCTAGGGTATCCTAGGGCTATAAATAGTTCACCTTTCGGCCGGCACCCCATCATTCGAAGCAGAATCCGAGGAACTTGAGGGACATCCATCTACAGAGAGCTGAGGGCCGTGCAGTTGTCTAGAGGCTAGCCTAGGCTAGGCTCTAGCCGACGTGGATCACCCTGCAAGGAAGATCACGCCGGAGTTCTGGAGCTAGGAGTCACAAGAAGGTATGGCCACGGTTGTGATCTTGTGATGTCTAATCATTCATGGTAAGGTAATATATGTGTTTCGATTCTTTTGCGATTCGTTGCCTCCTTCTTTGATTTCATATTCTCTCGAGTTTGTTATTCCAATCTATGGCGCGCATAGATTGATTAGGGTGTTCTTGTAGCCATGGTGACTAGAGGTGCATACCGGATCTATCGAGTAGTATGACATGAAGTTGTGTTCGTGCCTGTGTGTTTACTACGCTGATAGGGAGCATCGTGACAGGGTGTGACCCGTGTAAGGTGGTGATCCTCTGGAGTTAGACCGGAGGGTAAAGATTTAAAGATGCATTGAATGAGAACCATGTTTTGCTTACCGATCTAGCTAGAACTACAACATATGCATAGTCTAGGCTTTATCCTAGATGAGTTACCTCTTGTTCATAAGTGTTTATGCTTGATCATGTTCACAATCATCTTGCAACTTGATTAATGCTTTCCGATGCATAGTTAATCTAGGGTTTGTGACCTTGTTTCCACAGGATTGATAAACCTTGGGGGAATACTCTCTTGAGGGAAGAGCTACAATGATCCTTGCGCTTGCGGTGGATCTTGGCGTGCGTTTGCGCCGCCAACAGAGTGGCGCTGCGTGGCGGAGGAGCGGTGAGGAGCACCGGATCCGGCGTCGCTCGCCCCGTGCGCGGAGCAGATGGCCTGTCGTCGTCGTCTCCATGGCCGACCCCGTGCGAACTCGTGGTGGAGGAGTGGCGCTGGGCGGTGAGAGGCGGAGGAGCGACGACGAGCACCGGATCTGGCGTAGCTCACCCCGCGCGCAGAGCGGATAGCCTGCCGTCATCGTCTACATGGCCGAAGCCACGCGAGCTCGTGGTGGAGGAGTGGAGGAGCGGCGTTGGGCGGTGAGGGGCGAAGGAGGTGGCGGTCAGGGAGAGGAGTAGGATGGCCGGCCCGGGAGGAGAGGAGAAGGCGGCGTCTGGAGAGAGGAGGAAGGAGAGAGGGCGACGATGGGAGAGAGCAGAGGGATGAGGATGATGGGAAGAAGAAGCGGGAGTGTTTTTGCAAAACGGCCCTCAGTGATATTTTGAAATTTTAATAGTTTTTATGTGTCTTAGATAGTTTAGAAAAAGCCCCTAGGACTTCTTGGTATTTTCAAAACACTTTATAGGTACTCAATTTTACCAAATCTGTTGGAGAGAAGCACAAATCCATTACCTAAATCTTCCCTCTCCTATACCTAAAACAAATTTTAGCAATCCAAGTTTACCAATTCTGTTGGAGATGCTCTGTACCATTGGATTTCTTATGACGAGAGCTTCAAAACTAGACTACACTTGACTATATTTTGAAAATTTTAAAAATGGAACATTTTTTTAATAAGAGGAACAATTCATTCTATTTCAACAATCAGAACAAATTATCTAACCTTATGGAACAAAAATATCGTATAGAAGAACATAAATTTTAACACGCGGAACAAATTATCTAGTGAAACAATATTATCATATAGAAATAAGTTAAAGTGGAACAAATCACATAAACTTGTGGAACCAAATATCGTGTGGAACGAACATACTCCCTCCGTCCCAAAAAACAAGTCGTTTTGTGGTTCAAATTTTGCTCCAAAAAACAAGTCGTTTTACCCGATTTGGCAGGTTTGCAGGTGCATGCAAGCATGCAACCGTCGGTTAGCACCAAATCTGGCTAAAAGATAGGGGCAATCAAGGTCATTTTACATGTTTGTTAATCTGTCCTAAAACGTCTAGAATGACTTGTTTTTTGAGACAGAGGGAGTACAATGTAACACGTGGAACAAATCATAAACTCAAGGAACAAAAGTAAGTTAAAGTCTAAATAGTTATTATACATGAGAAAAATATATACATAAGAAATAAATAAGGGTAAACTCATACTCTTGAAATTATGTCACTATGAGAACAAATTATATAACTAATAGAAAAAATATATACATATGATTACTCGAATTATCTTCAAATATAAAAATATGTATCTGAGAGAGAATAAATCACAAAAATAAATAGGAAGAAAAAGAAAAACGAAAGAAAAAAATAAACAGGAAAAAAATAATAGAAGGAATAAAAAAGAAAAAAATCAGGACGAACAAACTAATGTTTGGTCCACGTACTCATGCGTGCTATGATGATGGGCTGCTCCTGGGCCGGTTAGCAGGGCAGGAGCTGACGCACGATTAGACGCAGAGGGTGTGCGGTGACCCCTGTTTTGCCGCATGTGCGGTGTATAGTCGTTGCGGCACTGGAGTATGTGCTGCACAAGACCTGAGGATAACAAGTCCGGCAGACACTCGTTTAGGGCCGAACTTGGCGCTAGTTTGGCAAGCCTAAAGAAAATCAACATTAAAATCAATTCCTTGATATTGCACGAGCTCAATAGAGTAATTAACATTTTTTTAATCCAATAGGTAGATCATGAATACGAACTGGTGATTCAGCGACGTGATTATATATGAAAAGAGTGTATCTAAATATCTATAAATGAATAGAGATACACTATACTCTACAACTAAATCACCAGCATTGAGAAAAAAAAACAAGCAATGATCACATTTTGAAAACTACAGTCACCCTCTCTAGTAGGTGATCACAAAGAACGGTGGGTCAACAAAGAGAAATAAGCCAAAACCATAGAGACTAAATGAGATATTTTGATTTTTGTTTATTTGATGCAAAATGTCCATCCGGTTGATTCTACGGTTGGCACGGGTTTTATTGATTCAGAGTTCAGACGTTTACTAAAGTGTGTCCGTTGGTATACATTTTCTCTTTCAGAAAAAGCATGTGAATGAAAGATGTAACAGTTCAAAAATATGAAAATTAGGATCAAGTGGCAAAGACTCATCGGACGTTGGCGTACATGGAGCCTAAATTTCCACGGAAGATGATATATTTTCCCGTAGAGAAGCTCGTAGGAAATGAGGTTTGGCTTTTGCCGTGCAATTGTACAAAAGCTGCGGCACAGCAAAGCACGGGCCTAAAGGAGGTTGGGTCCAAGTTTGACCGCACCAGGAGTCCGGCACGAGCAAGCAAACAAAAACAAAGAACCATCCATCCATCCAAACCGAAATTCCAAATCTGCCCCCTTCTAATCCTGCAGACAACGCCGGGTTTCTCGTGCGCTTCTGCCCAATTTTCCTGCTAATCGCCGTCAGACAGCGGCAAAACACGTCCAAGTTTTTGTCCGGCCGGCACAGCAGCCTGCTTTGCCTTCGCTCTCGCTGCTTACTTGAGCACACGACGACTAGTGTGTTCTTCTACTAGCTCTAGCTCCCCCCGTGTGCGTGGCTCTGTTTTCCAGCTCTCCGACTGAGACCGGGTGGAAATTGCTCCTCTTCTCCGCCTATGAAATGCTCCCTTCTTGATGCGGTTTGCGGCCGGGAAGACGTTGCTGCGCCCAGAGAGGTTTGTTTCAAATGCTCATGGGTGTTCTGCGCTTTCGCTCCTAAAGATTCTTGGCCTTCCGCCCCTTCTTTTTTTTTCTAAGAATTAAATTGACCAACTTGAGGGATTATCCCTGCAAATTTGCATCGGATTTTGCTATAATCAGGGATGCGAGTTTTTGAAACAAATTTGGTTCTTTTCCTTGCAGGCGCACTCGAATTCTTTCGGGATTAATCCCCTTCCGATGTAAGGTCGCCCTGGGCGCCAATCCGTCCTCTTCTTCCCCAGCCATTTCGTCCGCAAGAAGAAGAAGCATCCATGGGCGCCTCTCGCACAGCGGCGCCGCTCGCTGTGCTCCTGCTGCAGCTCCTGCTTCACCTGATGAGAGGCGCAGCCGCTGCTGACGCCGACGACGAGGCCGCGGCGCTGCTCGCGTTCAAGCGCGCGTCCGTGGCCGCCGACCCGAATGGCTCGCTCGCGGACTGGCCCGAAGCCAACTCCACCTCCGCCGCCGGCTCGCCGTGCGCGTGGGCCGGTGTCACGTGCGACGGCGGCCGCGTCCGCGAGCTCAACCTGAGCGGCATGTCCCTCGCCGGCCGTCTCCGCCTCGACGCGCTGCTCGCGCTCCCCGCGCTGCAGAGCCTCGACCTCCGCAGCAACGCCTTCAACGGCAACCTCGCCGCCCACCACGCCGCGCGACCGCCGGGGACGCCGCCGCCGTGCGCTCTCGTGCACGTGGACCTTTCGTCAAACGACTTGAACGGCACGCTGCCACGGGCGTTCTTGAAGCCCTGCACCGGCCTGCAGTATCTGAACCTGTCCAGGAACAACCTTACCGGCGGGGGCTTCCCGTTCCCACCGTCGTTGAGCACCCTGGACATGTCCAGGAACGTGCTGTCAGATGTCAGCTTGCTCAACTACTCCCTGACCGGCTGCCATAGTATCCAGTACCTCAACCTCTCGGCCAACCAGTTCACCGGAGGCCTCCCGGAGTTTGCAGGGTGCAGCCAAATTTCTGTTCTTGATTTGTCATGGAACCTCATGTCCGGCGCCCTCCCTGGCAGGCTTTTGACCACGGCGCCAGCCTATTTGACACACTTGAGCATTGCTGGGAATAACATCTCTGGGGACATCTCCAGGTATGATTTTGGTGGTTGCACAAACCTCATGGTGCTGGATTGGTCATACAATAGATTAAGTGGCATGTGGTTGCCACAGAGTCTTGCTAACTGCCACCGCTTGGAGAAACTTGACATGTCTGGGAACAAGCTTCTTTCTGGTTCGGTACCAGTGTTCTGGGGAGGTTTTCAACAATTGAAACAACTTGTATTGTCTGGGAACAACTTCAGTGGTGAAATTCCAGATGAGCTGAGCCTCTTGTGTGGAACGCTGGTTGTACTCGACTTATCAAGCAACCAACTCATTGGAGGTTTGCCTGCAAACTTCTCAAAATGCAGATCACTTGAGCTGCTTGACCTTGGCAACAACCAGCTTTCTGGGGACTTTGTGGTTACTGTCATCAGCAAAATCTCCTCTCTACGTGTGCTGCGGCTGCCATTCAACAATATCACAGGGACAAATCCACTGCCCACGCTAGCAGCTGACTGCCCTTTACTTGAAGTTATTGATCTTGGGTCTAATATGCTTGACGGGGAGATTATGCCAGACTTGTGCTCATCATTGCCATCACTACGAAAGCTCATCCTCCCGAACAATTACCTCAATGGAACTGTGCCACCATCACTCAGCAATTGCAGCAATATAGAGTCAATCGACCTCAGTTTCAACCTGTTACATGGTCATATTCCACCAGAAGTATTATTCCTTCCTAAGCTTATTGATCTGGTCATGTGGGCAAACAATCTTTCAGGTGATATACCAGACAAACTCTGCTCTAATAGCACTACTCTGGAGACATTGGTGATAAGTTACAACAGCTTCACTGGAGGCATCCCTCCATCCATTACCAGATGTGTGAATCTCATATGGATATCACTTTCTGGCAACAATCTTACTGGAAGTGTGCCCTCAGGCTTTGGCAACCTCCAGAAGCTTGCCATTTTACAGCTGCACAGGAATTCACTCTCTGGCCCAGTGCCAGCAGAGTTTGGCAGCTGCAGCAACCTCATCTGGCTTGATCTCAACAGTAATAACTTCTCTGGTGCAATACCACCGCAATTAGCAGCACAGGCAGGACTTATCACTGGAGGTATTGTTTCAGGGAAGCAGTTTGCCTTCCTCAGGAATGAGGCTGGCAACATCTGCCCTGGTGCTGGACTGCTGTTCGAGTTCCTTGATATCCGTCCAGAGCAGCTGGCCCAGTTCCCAGCTGCGCACTCATGTGGCGCCACAAGGATATACACTGGAATGACAGTATACACGTTCAATAAAAATGGAAGCATGATCTTCCTTGATCTCTCATACAACAGCCTTACAGGTACAATTCCGGCAAGCTTGGGGAACATGGCATATCTCAAAGTCCTTAACTTGGGACATAATGACCTTACTGGTGCAATTCCAGATGCGTTCACGGGGCTGAAGATGATTGGTTCACTTGACCTCTCACACAATCACCTCACTGGTGTCATCCCCCCAGGATTTGGGCTTTTAAGTTTCCTTGATGACTTCGATGTCTCTAACAACAACCTTACTGGAGAAATCCCGACATCTGGACAGATCATTACATTTCCGGCATCCCACTTTGAAAACAACTCTGGCCTATGTGGCATCCCCTTGAGTCCTTGCATGCACAATGCCAGCACTGGAGATAGTTCCCAACATTCTCCAAATGGGCGTAGAAAATTTCTCGAAGAATTTGTGCTCCTTGCAGTGGCACTCTTAGTGCTCATAATGGCCACCCTAGTCGTCACTCTATACAAGCTCAGGAGGCCCCGTGAAAGCAAAACTGAAGAGATTCAAACTGGGTATAGCGACAGCCTCCCATCGTCCACCAGTATAAGCTGGAAGATTTCTGGTTCCCGTGAGCCACTAAGCATCAATTTGGCGATATTTGAGAATCCATTGAGGAAGCTGACATATGCCCACCTACATGAGGCCACCAATGGCTTCAGTTCAGAGGCTCGTATTGGTACAGGAGGATTTGGTGAGGTTTACAAGGCTAAGCTGAAGGATGGCAGTGTTGTGGCTGTCAAGAAGCTGATGTATTTTACAGGCCAGGGTGACCGGGAGTTCACTGCAGAGATGGAAACCATTGGCAAGATCAAACATCGCAACCTTGTGCCATTGCTAGGCTACTGCAAAATTGGTGATGAGCGTCTCCTTGTGTATGAGTATATGAAGAATGGCAGCTTGGATGTCATGCTCCATGAAAAGGCCAAAATTGATGTGAATCTTGATTGGAAAGCAAGGAAAAAGATTGCAATCAGTTCGGCAAGAGGACTAGCCTTTCTCCACCACAGTTGTGTCCCACACATCATACACCGGGACATGAAGTCGAGCAATGTGCTTCTTGATGATAACCTTGATGCCTATGTATCAGATTTTGGGATGGCACGGCTTGTGAATGCACTCGACTCGCATCTGACTGTGAGCAAGCTCTTAGGAACACCTGGATATGTGGCACCTGAGTACTTCCAGTCTATTATCTGCACAACCAAGGGTGACGTCTACAGCTATGGTGTTGTTCTCCTGGAGCTTCTCTCAGGGAAGAAACCAATCGATCCGACAGAATTTGGTGACAGTAACCTTGTTGACTGGGCAAAGCAGATGGTTAAGGAGGACAGATGCAGTGAGATATTTGATCCTATATTGACCGATACAAAATCCAGTGAATTGGAAATGTATCAGTATCTGAATATTGCTTGCCAATGCTTGGATGATCAGCCTAATCGCAGACCTACCATGATTCAGGTTATGGCAATGTTCAAAGAGTTACAGATTGACTCAGACAACAGCTTCTTGGATGGCTTCTCAATTGATTCAGCAAATATAGAGGAATCATCTGAGAAATCAGTGTAAATATTATTGATTCCTACAGATTTTGATTCACTAGATTGATTATGCTTAGTCGCTTTAACTCATGTTAACAGAAAAGAAAAGTAGCTACTGTTGGAAGGAAAACTTTGTAATTTTGTTTTCAGTCAGTGTACATAATACACAACAGCTTAAACAGAGACACGATTATAGAGTTCTTTCATAAGGACACAAGTTTAGTAGAAGAGTTTATAAATCTTGAAGCTCAGTTCCCTTTCCTTGTACATCTGTCTTCCTTGCTGAGAAAGTAAAACAGTACAATTTTTGACAGTTATGTGTTATTCATGATTTCCTTTCAGTAAATGTTGTCAACATATTTAGTTTGTGTCATACATCTTTTGCCTGCTGTACTAACTTGATGTAGAACTAGTTACTGGGATCAGATTATCCATTATGAATGGAAGCTGCTGGTAAAGTGGGCAACAGAAGAAAGAAGATGTAGTATGTATTTTGGTAACAATTGATCCATTTTCCTTATCTATTGCTCTATACTGCAGGACTTGAATTTGGTTTTCTTCGGTGCTCCATACTACCTTATACTGGTGTTCAAAAAGGACCAGTATAAAAGGATCTTACGGTCCAAATTAGTTGTATACTACTAGACCTTCACCTGTAGTATAAGGTAGTATAGGTCGAGTAGTATAGTAGTATAGGGGTATTATGGGAAAAAATTATTTTTAACATGTGATATAATATGGTATAGATCGAGTAATATAGTGGTATAGGGGTATTATGAGAAAAATTATTTTTATTTTTATACTCATTTGGTCCGATATATTTATTTCTTTTTACACATATGTTCATTTAGGTTAGGAGCTCCAATAAAAAAATTATATTACAATCTAATTACAAAATTGCTCATTCCTCCGTACTCCATACTACCATAGGGTAGTATGGAGCACCAAAGAAGACCTCTGGAACAAACATATAGTTACATTTCAGAATTTGTAGCTTAGAGCAATCTCAAAGGTTAGAGGTAAGTTATATGGCGTGGACATTCTTTCTTTGTGACTTCTGGTTATGTTAATTGTACTTTTTCATGCTTTCGGACGTGTGACATAATAAAGTCTACTTGCTGAAGATCTTACGATGCTTGTTCATGCCTGGCTCTCCCCTATTTTCCTCAAAGGTGAAGAATCATCACCAAAATTCTTTGCTTTCTTGCTTTCAAAAGATGGGTGCTGTTCTTCACACTGAAATTGTGAGTCCAATAATGTGTGTCACATGTGGTCAAAGATTAGCTGAAAGCCATACGCTTTTGAACTCTGCGTTGTAGATGCTCACATAGCCTTTAATGACAAACCAGCACTTGTAGGTGTAATCAGGGAGCAGTATAATATCCCAAATGGTGCTTTTACCTTCAATGTTTACATTATTCCGAAAGAAATCGCAAAGTTGCTAGCCATATAATGCCAAAGCAAATACTGAAAATTAGTAACTCATCAGGCTAATTATTCTTTTTTTTTTCCAAGCAGGGTGGTCAAATGTCACTTTCAGGAGAGCACGCATGTTTCAAGTAAAACGATTTGGTGTTAGGTCAGCTAAGATACGTTCCTTGACATGCCGTTCTTCATTCGCACGCGCCTGCAGATGTGTGACGTCCATCAGCATTGGATTGGATCGGATCTCGCCCTAAACAAGTGACGAGTTGGCTGATGGCACGAGTTGTTGGTCAAGCACGGCATATGATCCATCGCTCCCTGATGCTGCTGCATCATATCAGGCCGGAGAAGGATGGACGGACGGCTGCGTGGCACCAGTTAGGTACGAGACTCAAGACTTTCAGGACAGCGACTTCTAGTTTCAGATACATGGCCTAACAGATGTTTCGCGAAATTTTTTTCGAGTATGTCAGGCACACATTTGAAGTATTAAATATAGACTAATTACAAAACTAATTACAGATTCTGTCAGTAAATCGCAAGACGAACCTAATGGGTCTAATTAATCCGCCATTAGCACATGTTTACTGTAGCAATTTATTGTCTAATCACGACTTAACTAGGCTCATTAGATTCGTCTCGCGAAGTACACTCCATCCATATAATGGGTTATCTTTTTCGACTACATTTAATATGCCATGCATGTGAGAGAACATACTCGAAAAAAATTTCGTGAAACATCTGAACAGGGCCATGGGTGGTTCTTGAACTTGAGCGTAATCAGTTTTGTTCTTTTCTTATGAAGGAAATGTTTATGTTATAGTTTTGTCAATAAGTTTGAACTTGAACGTAATCAGTTTGTTTTCATGAACTTTAATTTTTTTTCTAAACTGCGAGTGTATCAATGTCAATTAAGTGAAAAAAGTTCAAGTTTTAGAATGCCGCCTTGCCGCCTTATTATTTAGTTTTAGGGAGGTTGTACGCCTTTTATTTAATACTAGGTGATTCCCCGTGCGTTGCTGCATGATTTGAAAGAGTTTTTTTATAAACTATGAATCATTGTGGTTGATTAGTTGCTCGTAAAAATAATGCACTTGTAGAGTTATCCGAAGAGCCATATTAGCTATCTCTTCATAAAAATCATAAACTTTATGTTACTTTTTGAATAGATAATAAAAAAATAAGATATACATCTAATGAATAGAAAATACGCATAAAGTTGGTTAGAAATTAGAATAATCCAGAATTTAACATGATGTGCACCACAATAGTGAGAAATAACAATTAATGCATCTTAGTTGGATATTAATGCATCTTAGTGGGAGGTGATGACGTGGCTTCATGAGGGTTGAGAGAAATCCTTAGTGGGGATCTCATATACTCCCTTCATACTCGTATTAGATGATGTTTAGGACAACGACACGGTCACCAAAATGTAACTTTGACTTCTTATTTTTACAAAAATATTTATTAAAAAATAATATATGTATACTTTTCTAAAAATACTTATCAAGACAAATCTATTCATATGGTTTTCACATTTTCAAACTCAACGACTTAAAAGTTATTCATGATTTATATTCCCAATGTTTGACTAAAACCTTGTCCTAAACATCATCTAATACGAGTATGGAGGGAGTATAAGTTATACTAGGTGATACCCCGCGTGTCGCTGCGGGAGTTTTTAAACAAATTTTTAAGTTAATTTGAAAGTAGAAATACTAAGGTGATTGCATGACCACATTCTTTTGCAAATGATATTATACATGAAAACATGTTCATTTTGTTGAGAGATAATGACTCTTAAATGATTGATCCTCCGTGTATGTCTACTGTATGAATTTTATAGCGTGATACTCATAAAGACTAATAAGTTACACGCATAGATGTTATTAGTCACAGAAAATCGATGAAAGACATAAATAGATGATTCCAGTGGATGGTGACGTGGCGTCTGATGTAGTGGGTTTTTAAATGAAGTGGATAGCTTGCATGTTAAGAGAAATAGTTAGTGGGAATCATCTATATATGTTATATAGATTTAGTGGGGATCTCGTATATAAGTTATATAGATTTGTATAAGGTATCATGGTGCGTCTTTTATTTTTATTTTTATTTTAAAAAAAATGTTCAGCTTTGCATACTTCTGGAAGTGTTCCTTGCACACCATTTTTTGGTGTTTGTGTTTTGGCAGAAAACATCGACATCCATTGGCTGGATGGCAAAGTGGAGAGGTAACGGTCAGCCAGTGTGAACTTGTATGCTTTTCGGGATTTTGTTGCTTTCCGTTTAATAAGTTGAGCACAGGCACTAGATAGCGTCATATACTAAAGGGTTAAGACCAAACACACTTGCCGTTGTACTCACTCCCGATCAAAAAAAAAGGTTTCATTTCAGACATGGACACGGCTAAAAATACTTTTGATCAACGCCTTCTCATGCAGTACATTTCTGAACATAGCTAATGATAAAATTATGGGACAAGTATTTTGACATGTGCATTCTCAACAATCAAATACAAGAAAGACGCCAAATTTTTTTACTAGATAAACCCAATTTTTTTCGTAAATTCTGAACGGAGAAGCCTCTCAAATTAGGGCCTGTTTGTTTGAGCTGCAGTTTTGGGGCTTTTGGCTGAAAAACTGTCTTTTGATTTTTGGCAGTTGACGTTTTGTTGTTGGCTTTTGTACTAAATTTTTATTTTCTCAACACACTAAAAGCTAGAAAAAAAATCCCTCTTAACCTGCTTTTTAGCTTTCAATTCATTTCATTAGAAGCTTTGAGAGGCATAAGGACGACTGCGGCTTTCCTCTGCTCCGATTGTAACTTCGGGAGGCATGGGGACAACAGCGGCGGCGAGCCGAGGCTCCAGAATCATTGCGTCGTGCAACCCTACGCCGGGTACACACCACTCCGCTGTTGTCCGTCCCTCTCTTCCCGACGTGCAGGTTCGCCTACCATCGTTCATGGAAAGAGGAGGAGGAATGGAGAGATAGGAAAATGCCACCCTTGCAAGTTGGGCCTGCCGCTACACGTGCGTGACATGTAGGACCCAGTGCCACGTAATGTGAAATCACCATCACAAACAGCTAAAGGAGCAAAAGCAAACGGATTTTATAGTTGGGTGACGGCAGACAACCGGTTTTGCAGATGAGGGACTAAAATCGGACTATGGCAATAGACGAGGGCTGTGAAAAGACGTTTTCCCCAATATTATGACTCATCATTTTTTTTATAAGTTACATACATTCACTAATATTTTATATTTTTTAACCTCTCTACTATGCACGAACATCGTTGAAAGTTTTATAAACAAAAATTATACGGAAGATGAATTCATATTCATCCTCTGCAGGATTTGATTTCGGGTCCGTACGCGTTGGTCTGTTTTTTTTAGATCAACTAAGGAGGGAATTTGGGAGCTGATCGCCATTTTGGGCCCGTACGCGCTGGTCTGGCCTTATGCCCTTATGCTTCCCTCGCCCATATGCTGGGTTGGGCATAGGCGACACTGGAGTTGGAAGTGGGCTTTGTTTTGCTGGCCTATCAACGTATGACTTTGAAGAAGGCTATGTTTGTTTCAGCAAGTTTGCAAGAGAAACAAAATGTTGGATGGTAACAATATCTCAATCTGGCATATAGATTGGTGCAATGTGAGGCTCGTTTGTTTCTATTTGCATATTGTAGTAACAAACAAGCTATAATTCACAATTTCGTAAGGTAGATGACCTTATGGATATTTAGGGGGTGTTTGGTTCCTAGTGCTAAAAGTTACTAAAATTTAGGATTAAAAGGGGCTAAAGATCCAAACTGAAGGGACTAAAAGAGACTAAAAAGTTTAGGAGCTTTAGCACCCAAATTGGTGTTAAAAGGTGAAGGACCGAAACGGCGACCAGAGGGGGGGAGTGAATGGGAGCCGATAAAAATTCTTTCTAGTCAATCCGGCTATTCTCCCAAAACAACTCCAACACCTTCGAAAGCGATCTTGCCAAGATCACGTAGCCACTGTCAAGCTACTGACCCTAGGAACAAGAAAAACGCAGCGGAACTCAAATCGATCGAAACGAACACAAACCGAACCAAAACGAGGCAAAACATTTTCTACCCAGCGTCCCAGCCAGGGGCGGTTTAACCGCCTAGGGGGGGGGGGGGGGGTTAACCTCCTGGGGCGGTCAAAACCGGCCTCTGGTCTGGGAGCTCTTGGGAAAAAGTCAACTCGTGAGTCGATCTCCCAAGCGGCTTGAGCTCTTGAGACGAAACTTTGGGGAGATGATGTACACCTCCAGTGGAGTATATTCCCCAAAGATCTCGACTTCGAACCCACTAGAACTCCCGGAATCTCAGATCACGTGAAGAACACTTCCATCCCGAGTTCATCCAAAAATCCCCAAATTCGAAGCGATTCTTTGCATTTTGAGGGGGCAAATCACCAGGAAAAGAGTGTCCACGACCTCATGTGTGAATCCCCCAAAACAAACACGCAAGGAAACGACCTCAAACACAAGGAATCGAAAATCTCCCAAAGGGGCCAAAAAGAGCCACGGGATGAACAACGAAATCACACAAAGAGGGATACAAGAAAGCCAAATCTTCCATACATCACGAGGTCAACTTATTTACAAAGAGGCTAGCTATCCTCCCTTCATCCAACCCTCTCAAAGATTTCTCCAGTGAAGCACTTGGCTAGCCTATGGAAAACTAGAAAGAAAAACTAGAGGAAAATAGTTCAAGTGCAAGGGAAATAAAACTAGACTGCCTAGATGACAGCCACCAACCCCTAGGGGGTCTATTATATAGTCCAAGTGGTGCTGCTCTAAAGACTAAACTACCCCTAAGTGATACATACCCCTCAGGGGCAAATTTGACATTTTCCGTGAAGATTTTTCCGGCTGGGACACCTTCCACTGCAAGCTAGCTTCCCTCCGACGCAAGCCTTGCAGTCACGCCGCGTGTCCTTCGGATCGAAGCTCCTCGACGCCGATTTTGGGCCGGCCTAGGGGGAGGCGGTTAAACCGCCCCTGGCTGGTCACCTCAGCCCAGCTGCCCAATCTCGCCTCGTCGAGTCCTCGGCCTTGGTTTTGAGGCCCAAACCAAGGGAAACCGTCCACCGATAATTTAGTGGCCAAATCACCAAACCCCGCGCGCAAACTTCGGTTGTTAGCCGCTACCTTGCGCCGGCTTCTCGTGCGCGTACGAGCTTCGGTTGTCAGCCGCTACCTCGCACCGGAACCACGTCCCCTTGCTCGTTCTTGCCACCATGTGAACCGCACTTGATCCATCTAGCCACCGGGTCCCTCGAACCAAGCCTACTTGTCTCTCCGCTCCTCGGAGGCCGCCATGGCTAAGACCTTTCGCGCCTGTTCTTCACCTGCACCAATGCAATCAAACCGCATTCTACACCTGCAATACTTGAGCCAAGGGAAACGTCAATCCATACCACGTTGTCAATCACTCATCACACCAGGAAGCGACCATCCACCGGTCCTCGGACACACCGGGTCCTCAATCTCCCC
This sequence comes from Urochloa ruziziensis, assembly GCA_015476505.1. Taxonomy (NCBI): domain Eukaryota; kingdom Viridiplantae; phylum Streptophyta; class Magnoliopsida; order Poales; family Poaceae; genus Urochloa; species Urochloa ruziziensis. The sequence continues at coordinate 33,207,273 of CM027124.1, forward strand.
CTTGATGAGTGCATTGACAACACACACAAAGTAACCAATGAGATTAAAAGAAAAAGAAAAGAAATCGAGAACAAGCCAAGAACAAAGTCACTTCGCAAGAGAAAGCTCCAGAAACGCCGACCCTTCAAGAAGAAGCGAAAGGGCTCAACACCATCGGCAAAAGAGCAAAAACACAAAGCAAAAATCACAAATCTCCAATTCACTTTTCAGAACACTCAAGGCACTCCCTCTGCAAAGATGCAACTCCCCTGAACAAGTGAACTTGTGCGTGCGAAAAACACTCGAAAATGCTCAAAATCCCACAAATCTTGTGCTCACTGCACAGGGGCGGTTAAACCGCCCAGGGGGGGCGGTTAAACCGCCCCTGACAGATGACCAAACCCAAAATTACAGTTTTTGCACAAATGAACTCACAACGATGCTGTTTCAACTCGAAAACTTTCCAAATATGCCCAGCAATGTTTTCCAATACTCAAACCCTTAGAAACTTCACAAATTTTCAAAAACTTCCTTTTTGGCAAAGCTCTCATCAAGTCTCACACAAATCCAACAAAATCAAGCTCAAAACCTTTCTCACAAGTTCAGCAACTTCTCTCCCTTGCAAAATGCTCCAGAAATTCTCCCCCTTGTTGACAATGCACAAATCAAGGAAAAGATGTACAAAATGCAACTACAAGCTTCTCAAATATACAATGAGCAATACAAAATGCTACAAGTTAGAGATGAGGCAAACAAGATAGTTCATCATGTGACACGGGCATTGCCATCAAGAAGGTAAAGACATATATCCAATTGACAAAGCCATGATCAATTTGTGTAGTTTTATCAAAAATGTCACCACATGAGCAAAGTCCTAACCATGGATTGTTCAAGCAAAAATGAACCTCATCTCACCAAAAACATGAAAGGACAAGCATTCTTGACAAAAGATCATCATAAACGCCCAAGTTATACCTCATGTCATGTCAAAGCACGGAGCCATGTGTTCACTTCTCATGGGAGACTTCTCCGGCAAACAACATGCAACCGCTTAGCACCTATGTGTGCAAGTGTGTGCAATGGTGAAAGCATAGAGACATGAGCATAATTTTCTGCAAATATATCTTTTTCTCATCTTTCTTCTTTCATGCATAGACATCTTTTTCAAGTTAAGCATGGTACATGAAATGTCTTTGCGACAAAAAGAATCTTATGCTCCTCCACAAGATAAAGCATGTGCTAAACATTTACAATGACAAAGGTTTTTGACCCAATTGAAAAGAATATCACGTCCTAGCATGATCTTAAGCAAGATATAGTCATTTTGGCTCAAACAAGACATGCAAAGGCATTTACTCATGGGTGAAGGAGTTTAAGTTTAGTTTGTCATTTTAATTCAAAAAGAGACTATCTCAATAGAATATATATCAAAACCATCAAGAGCATAGCCATCCATACAATCAATCCCTAGCCAGCCTGCCTAGACTCTAAAATGTAGCAAGTTGTAGCAATCACTGCATATAGGAGAAGCTCATCCTAAGATATGATACAAAAGATAAAAACTATACATCAAGATACAAAAAACAGCAAAATGTACATCAAGATACAAAGATGGTACAATAGTATACATATGCTACAAGAGAAGCCTCCAAAACTCAGCTCAGAAAAACGCACACACACCAAGGTCCCCTCGCAAGCGGGTGAAGGTAACTTGGTCAAGTGGCTTAGTGAAATGTCTGCAAGCTGGTTTTGGATAGAAACATGGGCAAGCTCAAACTCAAAACACAAGCGCGATCAAAGCACAAATACAAAGCTCCCCCTGGAATGTGCAACCAAAATGCAAATCCAAGGTTCAGGTTCAAATTTCAAACACCCATGAAATGCACAACCAAAGTGCCAACTCAGCAACCTCACAAACTCATGCTATCCAAAAGCTCTAAGCAAGATCCTCTCCTTTCCAAATCAAGTCGAGCAGATACTCCCCATTAAATAAAGCTGAGCTCCCCCTCAATCAAAGACACCTAGAAAAACTAGAAAAGGTGTACAAAAGCAAATGGAAAGCTCCATCATAAAAAGGAAGAGAAATCTCAAATGAGCAAAATGCAACAAAAGATAGCAACTAAAAGGATACTAGATAAACAAATGTACAATATGCTACACAAAACATAAAAATCATGATACAGGCACAAAGCAAGCTAAATATACACAGATGAACACAAGAGTGTACAAGGGATATACTCACAATGCATAGTGTACAAGGGCCACATCGGGGCTATCCAAAAAGGTGTGGAGAACCATCAAACCTTGATCATGCAAAAGACCAAGAGTCACCAAGCTCATGTTCTCCATACCTCACACCTGCACAATCAAAAGCGAGAACGAGAACGAGCGAATGACTCGACACTGGGGTTAGCACAGAAAGAGTCAAACCAGTGTCGGACCATCTGCTCAAAAGAGGGGTTAGCAAAATCAACGTCACTACGTGAAACCCTCTCGTCTCTCACCATCGGACCTCTACCACCACGCGGGGGAAAACGTGGCCTAGATTCTCTCCTAGCCTCAAAACTACAGTCAAACCTCCCTGAACCAAACTGACCACGAACCGGAGGCCGCCTAGCAAACTCACGACTAGCTGGAACACCACGACTACCAAACGAAGGAACTGTAGGCACAAAAACCACTCTCCTAGGCAAGGGTGAACGAGACACAGGCACACTACGGGAAGAGTAGTACCTGTCCCTGTTACCCATCTCCTTCTCTCGTCTCACCTCCCTCTTCTTCCTCCAGCAAAACTCTTCTAGGTGACCATCCCTTCCACAATGTTCACAACGGAAGCAGACTGGTTTTAGCTTTGGGGTTTCTCTCGGCTGTGGCCTCTCTCTCGGCTGGTAAACCCCACTCCTCACAAAGGTCACTCTCCTCTGGAAGTTGTTTGTCTTTGGTGGAAACTTGGGAGGATCTGGAGTGGTGTCAAGCTTGTTTAACAGGTGGTTGGGTTTAGGTGAGAAGCTGTTCTTTGGTGGAGTTTTCTCTGGTGGTGTTGGGATATTTGTGGTGGAACTAGTTTGCTCTCTCTCTTTCTCACCACTACAGTCACCAACTTTTTTAGAACCCAGACCACGACCATCAGCTCTCTTGAACCCAGCAATCAACATCTTAAGCTGTGGCTCGCGACCCGACAACCAACCCAAACATTGTCGCAACTCATCATTCTCATCTTGCAAACGATCAATACATTGTTCTAGCTCAACATTCTTCAAAGCGACAACATCACAAGCAGAACAAGAATTTACAATAGGAGATTTCAATTCAGCCTCTAAGGAACTAATCATGGTACGAGATTCAAGCAACTGAGCATGCAAAGTAGGACAAGAAGTACAAGCACCTAACAAAGATGATCTAGACATCAACTCAGCAAGCTCAACCCTAGCACCTTCTAGTTCATCAAGGCATGTTATGTGTTTGTCCTTAAGAGCTACCAAATCAGCAAGGTGCACATCACAGAAAGAGCATTCAATCTCATCAGAAATAACAGGAGCATCTTTCAACACACCTATCTCAGCTCTAGCACTTGCCAACTCAGTTTCAAGCTCAGCCACTTTCTTGCTAGACTCGCTAAGCACAGACTCAAAATCCATCGCCTTCTTTCCAGTATCAGAAAGTAAGGCCTCAAGCTCAGCTATTCTTTCCTTTGACTCTCCTAGCAAGGACCTAAACTCTCTCTTCTCCTTGTTGGTCTTCTGTTGACGGCCATTATAACCTCGTACTGACCGTCAACATTTCGGTAAAATGAGGATGATCATACCATATTCCATACATAAAAGTATTTTCACTGACAAATTCCACAAGTTTTGGATGAGTTGTGCTTGCAGGATGAACCAGGAGAAACAAGGGCCAAACCTGGCACAGAGCCAGGCCGGCCGGCCTAGGCCAGGCCGACCGGCCTCCCCTGGCCAGGTCTGGCCACGTCATTGATCCACAAGCCATGCCAAGTACCCAGGATGATCAAGCACCGTGCAAACAACGTCGGTTTGATCCAAGGACCCAGAAGGCCTAGAGGTGAAAGCACATGGATTGAAGGGCCCACATCCTAGGATTCTCGGACAGCTTCAACTAAACGCAACCGTTACCGACCTTGGGAGAGCATCAGGACCGTTCCTGCAGAGGGCGGTGCCAAGTGGCACCAGGGCCAGGCCGGCCGGCCTCCCTCTGTGGCCGCCACGTCTCCTCCTTCGCGTGAAGCTTAAGCAGAGCCTTGGCGTGCTAATGACGCTGACATCCACCCCCTGGAGGCTATAAAAGGAAGCTCATTCACCTTGGGAAGACACACACCACATATCTCAAGTCTTTACTTGAAGGGAGCTCTAGTATCTTTTTCATTTCTTAGATTAGGATTAGAGTTGGGAGTAGAGTCGAGTCGAGCTTAGCTCGGATCTTCGGAGTCTTCGGAGTTCTGGTAAAGCTCTTGTATCCTTTCCTTCTTTTGAAGAGTTTATTTATACAATTACTTTCTTATTTCAGAGCTTAAGTTATCTTTTATATTTATCTCTTGCTCTTCTTTAAGAGTAAAGATCTTGCTCTCTTTAGAGCAAAGTCCTTTTCCCCTTTAGTATTAGTGTAGAGTTTAGTTTAGCTCTACCGGGTTTTATCTCGCGGGTTTGCTCGCCTTGACCGGGCCGTAAGACGCCTTAGGGAAGACGGGGATTTCTCTTGACAGGCCTCAAGAGAAATCTTAATCATCGAGTGCAGACGTGGTGTCTGGCTTGTTGATTAACTAGGAAGTGTGTTGCACCCCAGGGTACAGCAGTGGTACGCGGCAGGTGGTGACAGCCCTGTCCGTCCTTCGTAGTCCACCACGTTCGGGTGTATTCATGACAGTAGTGCTGAGCCCGGAGAACCCCCTCTCTCACCCCATTCTGAGGTTCTCCCGTTCTAGCCGTCGAAGCGAGCTCTGTTCCCGGTATCTAAGCTAGGGTCTAGGCTAAGGCTAGAGTGCCTTTTGCTCTGAGTTAGAAAGTGTCTAGGTCCGGTCTCTCCCAACATCTTTCCTTTCCTTTAGAAATAGGTGCTCCGTGTGTCGCTGGTCTTTCAGACCTTCTATCCGGTCATTAACTTGACCATTATCCACCCAAACTTAGAGTTTGTGCCCCTAGGTTTGTGGCTTGATATTTCTGGCAAGATATATCATTTCATTCTTCAATACACTTTAACCATCTGCTTCCCTGCGGAAATATAAATACGATACCCTGGGGTTACACCCACGGTGAAGTGCTACAACGAGATATATTCTGTGCGCTTGCAGAATTAATTTTGCATACAACGACATATATCTACGCGCTCTTGAGCGTTGCTAAAACATGACGCTAAGGAGTGCCAACATCTTCCTAAGCACATCATCGCGATTATCGACCAACTGCTCTAATCTAGCAATCTCATTACGCAAAGAGGTGGGATCGGTCAATACCTCATCCTCGGAGTCGGAGTCGGAGTCGTAGTCGGAGACGTTCTTGTTGTTGGAGTCGTGCGCCATGGTGCAGAAGTTCATAGCGACCCCAGAAAGCCCGTTGAAGTTGCGGTTCTTGTGCTTCTTCTCCTTGCAGTGGCCGCGGTCTTCTTCCTCGCTGCTTGAGCTTGACGAGGTGTCGGTGTTCTCCTCCTTGTTCTTGTGCTTGGAGTGGTGCTTGTCCTTGGAGCGGTGCTTGTGCTCATCTCGCGGCGGTGCTTGTGTTTCTTGATTTCCTCGGGGCACTCGGCGATGAAGTGGCCCATCTTCCCGCATTGTAGCACGTACTCCCGGCACGCCTCGAACCCTTGCTGTTCTGGTACATCCTCTCGAACCTCCTCGTGAGCAACGCGAGATCCTCCTCGCTCAGCACCTCATACTCCTCATCTGGAAGAGACACAAGTGAAGACAAAGCAAAGTGTCTGGAAGTGTTAGCCTGTCCATAACCAGAGCCACCGACTAGAGCCAGACTATGAGGATCAGTCGGACTCTTAGCCTTGGCAAGCAACTGTCTATCAACCTCAGAAGACTTCAGCTTGGAGAAAAGCTCATCAACAGACAAAGTTTCATAGTTAGCCGACTCCATGATCGCCTCAATCTTGGCACCCCACACGGATCTATCAAGTGCTTGCAAGAGCTTGATAGCTCTGTCATGATCTGAGTATGGGAGTACGGTAATGTTGGCTTTCATGTTGTTGACTATGGAAGTGAAGCGCTGAAACAAAGCATCAACAGACTCTCCAGGCAAGTGAGCAAAATTCTCATACTCTCTGCGATACATCGAGAAAAGCCTAGCCTTCACATGGCTATCACCACCGTGGGCTACCTTGAGCTTCTGCCAGATCTGGCTAGCTAGGTCCTCGCCCAAAACTCGCTCAAACTCCTCAGCAGACAAAGCACGGAACAAGTAATCGACAGCTCTAGCGTTTGCCTCAAACTTATCTCTCGCATCCTGGGCATCTAAGTTGGTGGGATTGACATAGTTTTCATCTTTGGTCAGATCCCACAACAACTTTCCTTTGCCTCGCAAGAAAGCGCCCATACGCGCGACCCAATTTGGATAGTTCTTCCCATCGAAGTGCGGAGGCCCGAAACCCCGATCTTGGTACGCCATCTTTGGATCTTAGACTGGTTAGAGTCGAAAAGACCCGTAACCAGCTCTGATACCAATTGAAGGACCGAAACGGCGACCAGAGAGGGAGGGAGTGAATGGGAGCCAATAAAAATTTTTTCTAGTCAATCCGGCTATTCTCCCAAAACAACTCCTGACACCTCCGAAAGCGATCTTGCCAAGATCACGTAGCCACTGTCAAGCTACTGACCCTAGGAACAAGAAAGACGCAGCGGAACTCAAATCGATCGAAACGAACACAAACCGAACCAAAACGAGGCAAAACCTTTTCTACCTAGCTAGGGGCGGTTTAACCTCCCTAGGGGCGGTTTAACCGCCTAGGGGAGGCGGTTTAACCTCCTGGGGGCGGTCAAAACCGGCCTGGTCTGGGAGCTCTCGGGAAAAAGTCAACTCGTGAGTCGATCTCCCAAACGGCTTGAGCTCTTAAGACGAAACTTTGGGGAGATGATGTACACCTCCAGTGGAGTATATTCCCCAAAGATATCGACTTCAAACCCACTAGAACTCCCGGAATCTCAGATCACGTGAAGAACACTTCCACCCCGAGTTCATCCAAAAATCCCCAAATCCGAAGCGATTCTTTGCGTTTTGAGGGGGCAAATCACCAGGGAAAAGTGTCCACGACCTCATGTGTGAATCCCCTAATCAAACACAGAAGGAAACGACCTCAAACACAAGGAATTGAAAATCTCCCAAAGGGGCCAAAAAGAGCCACGGGATGAACAACGAAATCACACAGAGAGGGATACAAGAAAGCCAAATCTTCCATACATCACTGAGGTCAACTTCTTTACAAAGAGGCTAGCTATCCTCCCTTCATCCAACCCTCTCAAAGATTTCTCCGGTGCAGCACTTGGCTAGCCTATGGAAAACTAGAAAGAAAAACTAGAGGAAAATAGTTCAAGTGTAAGGGAAATAAAACTAGACTGCCTAGATGACAGCCACCAACCCCTAGAGGGTCTATTATATAGTCCAAGTGGTGCTGCTCTAAAGACTAAACTACCCCTAAGTGATACGTACCCCTCAGGGGCAAATTTGACATTTTCCGCGAAGATTTTTCCGGCTGGGACACCTTCCACTGCAAGCTAGCTTCCCTCCGACGCAAGCCTTGCAGTCACGCCGCGTGTCCTCCGGATCAAAGCTCCTCGACGCCGATTTTGGGCCGGCCCAGGGGGAGGCGGTTAAACCGCCCCTGGCTGGTCACCTTAGCCCAGCTTGCCCAATCCCGCCTCGTCGAGTCCTCGGCCTTGGTTTTGAGGCCCAAACCAAGGGAAATCGTCCACCGATGATTTTGTGGCCAAATCACCAAACCCCGCGTGCAAACTTCGGTTGTTAGCCGCTACCTTGCGCCGGCTTCTCGTCCGCGTACGAGCTTCGGTTGTCAGCCGCTACCTCGCACCGGAACCACGTCCCCTTGCTCGTTCTTGCCACCATGTGAACCGCACTTGATCCATCTAGCCACCGGATCCCTCGAACCAAGCCTACTTATCTCTCCGCTCCTCGGAGGCCGCCATGGCTAAGACCTTTCGCGCCTGTTCTTCACCTGCACCAATGCAATCAAGCCGCATTCTACACCTGCAATACTTGAGCCAAGGGAAATGTCAATCCACACCACGTTGTCAATCACACATCACACCAGGAAGCGACCATCCACCGGTCCTCGGACACACCGGGTCCTCAAAAGGTGTTAAAGGGTGTATTTTTCACTCCCCTAGTTTACTCCCCCACCCTCCTCTCTCTCCCCCCACCAGAGGGGTAGAATGGTTTTTGATTATTTCATTAAGGGAAAAGTCCATTTTTGACCATCCAACTCTTGCCTCAGTTTGGTTTTGGCCATCGAACTCCAAAACCGGGTATCTTTAGCTATCAACTATCAAAACCGTTCAAATTTGGCCACCGGGCTGTTTTGATGGGTGGTTTCAATTTTTTTAATTTACAATTTAGTCCTTAGATCTTAAAATGATTATTACTTTTTGCTCGTACATCTGATTTAGGTGATTCTTGCGGTCACACATTCATAACGGTGAGCTTTATATTTTAAAATGTTATTTATACTATTTTATCACTATTTGTTATATTATTCTTATGTTGTTGTGTATAAACAATAATATAAGAAAAACAAAACAAACAATTACAAAATAATATGAACAACATTTTAAAAGATAAAGCTCATTGTTACGAACGCATGACCACTAGAATCACTTAAATCAGAGATATAAGAAAAAAATAGTGATCATTTTAAGATTAAGGACTAAAAATAGTAATCATTTTAAGATTCAAGGACAAAATAGTCCTTGGATCTTAAAATGATTACTATGTTTTTCTCGTATCTCGGATTTAAGTGATTCTTGTGGTCGTACGTTCGTAACGATGAGCTTTATCTTTTAAAATCATGGACATATTATTTCGTAAATGTTTGTTTTACTTTTCTAATATTGTTGTTTATACACAACAACATAAGAATAATATAATAAATAGTGATAAAATAGTATAAATAACATTTTAAAAGATAAAGCTCACCGTTATGAATGCGTGACCGCAAGAATCACCTAAATCAGAGGTACGAGTAAAAAGTAATAATCATTTTAAGATCTAAGGACTAAATTGTAAATTAAAAAAATTGAAACCAGCCATCTGAAGGACCGATTAGGCGACCAGAGAGGGGGGAGTGAATGGGAGCCGATAAAATTTCTCTCACGAATCCGGCTACTCCCAACTCAACTCCAAAGCCTACCAACCGATCTTGCCAAGATCACGTAGCTACTGTGAGGCTACTGACCCTAGGAACAAGATCATCGCAGCGGAACACGAATCGAACAAATCCAACACGAATCGATCGAAAACCACACGAATCACCAACTCTCAGCCAGGGGCGGTTGCACCTCTCTCCAGGGGCGGTTGCACCGCCCTTGCCTGCCAGGGGCGGTCACACCGGTATCCGAGGGCGGTCGCACCGGTCTTGCAAGACAGCACGGGAAAAAGGTCAACTCGAGAACGGATCTCCCAAACGGATTGGAGTTTTGAGACGAAACTTTGGGTAGATGATATACACCTCAAGGAGAGGCTATGCCCCAAAAGTCTCGGCCTCTAACTCCCTAGAACTCCAGGAATTTCAAATCTAGCGAAGAACACACCTCCACAAGTTCATCCCGAAAACTTCAAATCTAAACCAATTCCCGGGCCGCAACTGGCCTGGCTGATGGAGCGAAGCTGGCGCCGAAAGAGACGTGGAAGCGCCCGAGTGCGGTCGAGGATAGAAGCTGAAGGTGATGCTGCCTCCGGCTCGATTTCCTCCGCCACCACTCGAACAACATCTTCCAGCGTGCACTTCTCGGTGTGTAGCGCCTCTGCCTCGCCTTCCAGACGAGTCACCTTAGCAGTAAGTTCTGCAAATTGGGCCAAAGTCCGGGCCCGGTAATCTACAGAAAGTCAGATCTGGACAGGATGTTCACGTCTGACATAAATAGAATAGTATACCTCTAAGCTCCTGTGCAGCTCGGGCTTCGTTGAGCTTAGCCTGTTCCACTTCTCCGCGAAGATCGCGTACGGTGCGCTGGGCTTCCTCCAACTCGGCCTTGTGTTGGGACACAGCGGCTTCTGTTGGCACTCCTTAGCCTAACTAAAATCCGCAAGCGCACGGAGTCCGATGTAGCCTTTCACCAGGGGAGTAAGAACCTGGATATCGAATCCAAGGAACGGTAGACGCGACTAGCCTAGAACTTTTCTAACCGGATCCACCAAGGAGAAAAAGGATAAATGGGTAGAGAGCTTGACTTTAGTTAGCTACTCGTTACCCCAGACAAACTATCGATACCTAACCTGATCTGCTTCGACGGCTAGAACGGGAAGAACTCAGAACGGGGTGAGAGAGGGGTTCTTCCGGGCTCAGCACTACTGTTATGAGTACACCCGAACGTGGTGGAGTACAAAGGACGGACAGGGCTGTCACCACCTGCCGCCTACCACTGCAGTTCCGTGGGGTGCAACACAACCTGAGATGACTAGCCAGCACAGGCACCACGCCTAAGCTTTCAGTCACTGACCTCCACCCAACGCGAAGGGCTATAGAGGAAACCCCAAACAAGAGTCGCTGTCACTCGCGCAGACTCAGGTACCCGCAGATCAAAGATAAATATGATAACTTGCTGAAAGTAAGTTGTAAACTAGCGAAGTACTAAAGGCAAGAGACCGAGGACTTACTGAAGATAACTCTTGAATATATTCCTCGGGGGCGGAAATGTTGAGACGAGACCGAGAGAGAAATCCCGGACTCTCTCTACAAAGCTCGGCTGTCACCCGAGCAACTCACCCACTCTCTCCCTACTCTACTCTAAAGATGAGAACACAAACTCACTAAGCTACTCTTCTCTCCTTTGGATGATTTGATGGATGCTTTCTCAAGGTGAAGGAGGGTCCCTTTTATAGCCTTCAGGGGCGGTTGCAGGCGTCAGGTGTAAGCTAACACTCTGCTTAACTGCCACGCGAAGGGGGACAGGTGGCGGCCTCTGGGGGAGGCCGGCCGGCCTAGGCCAGGCCGATCGGCCTGGCCTTGCTGCCCCGTGGCACCGCCTTCTTCAGGGACGCTCTGGATTGCACCCTGAGGTCGGTAACGGTTGCTTTGGATTGAAGCTGTCCGAGAATCCAATGTTGGTGGGCCCTTCAATCCATGCAAATGTAGCTTAGGCCTTTCGGGTTCTTTGGATCAAACCGACGTTGATCGCACGTCTCATGATCATCTGCGTTGTGTTTGTGATCTCCTGAACCAAGGACGTGGCAACTGGCCACAGAAGGGGGCCGGCCGGCCTGGCATAGGCCGGCCGGCCTGGCTTTGTGTCAAATATGGCTCAGCTTTTGCTTGCTTGCTCCTGCACTCACAAATTATACAAAACTTGTGGAACTCATTAGAAATAATCAATTTTACTTTGTTATGAGCAAGATGAGCCTGAAATGTGACGGAATGTTGGTGGTGAAACCATATCGTAACGACCACCAACACGCCCCCCTACCTGAACTTTGCTAGTCCCTTAGCAAAGAATGAATTAAATCACCGGGACTTTCGCAAGGTCAGGGTCATGAGCTCAAGGTATATACAAGTCATATCTCTGAGTTTTCTTTCATACCTTGGATTCTGGTGGCTAACACCCTCATCTTCATCAATTGAGTCTTAGAACAACTCATTGATTGGTCGAGCACTTCTTCCTCTTGGCATTTGGAGTTTTTGATAATTTTATAAAGAAAACGAGGCATTCCCTTGTTATTTCTCAACATCTCTCGATCACTCATAGTGTTTAGATCCTCACCTGGGCTTAGAATCAAGCCTCTCTATGTTATAAGGTGGAGCTTTGGAGATGTTGCTCACTCTTCTTTATTTATTTTGCGAGATCGAAGAACTTGTCTAATCATTCCTACTACTCATACATCTTGGCCAAGTGCATGTGTACCTTGATGGTTGAGTCCTTGTTCAAGCATCTTTCATCTTTCCCCTTTCTCTTTCTCTTTTTTTTTCTTCTGAAGATAAGGAGTGTATCATTCCTTTCTTCATCATATTTTTTTTCAGGGGGATGAAGAGCTTTCGAAAATTTGGACTTTATTGATGTTCGTGTACGTGGATGGCCATGATGAACAAGATAGCATGAACGTGAAGGCAAGTAATTCGAACAAGCTCAAAATTTAGAAGGTAGCTATGTAGAAGTTTCAACTTGAACTTGGTATATGGCTTTGGATAGGACATTTCAAGTTGATGATAACAAGGGTTGCCTTAAGTTTTATTTTCAAAAACAATCTCCAAAACCTTGAATCGGATGGCTCAACTTCTCAAATCATTATATCATAAGAATCAATTAACGAGAATCAGGCAATCCTATCAAAAGTTCCAAGGTAATGAAATACGTTCTCATGAAATATCACAAGTATATCCAAGGTGTCATGCATAGGGGTTCACTTTCATGAGTTTTGATCAAGTTTTAACATTATTTAGCCAGGAATTTTATTTGGATCAAAATCACGAAGGGATCAAATGTAGGGGTTACAAACCGTGTCCTGGAGTCGAGTCGACGACGTTGGCCACGGGCCCAGGCCGATCGGCCCAGTAGAGGCCGGCCGGCCTGGCCTTGCAGCCAAACGTTCCGATTCAGGTTCCTCGTTTATGTGATTCGCGAGATTACGCAGTGGGCACGGGATCTCCTCGAACGGCTTCAGCAGGGGCCGGCCGGCCTGGCCTAGGCCGGCCGGCCTGGCATTGTGCCAGGTTTGGTCGTGCCTTGGCCAGCGACCAGTATAGCTCCTGTACATCAGTGTTTCTGCGTGTTTCACTGAAACATCAGTCCGAGGGTTTGGTTGGCACACAAGTGTGCACCAACCATTCATTTTTTTCTTTTCTTTTTATATATGAGCCTCTTCTTTCAAATAAATCAATTTATTTTATTCAAACTGAAGGGAAACAAATATGGGGGTGCTGCATACAAGGGAAAATTAAACTAAAATGAATCAAAGGGAAATTTAAACTAGCACCCAAAAATCTAAACTAATTCTAATCCTAACTACTCCTCCTTCGGGCGGTAGAGGTGCTCGTTGCCGGTGGCCTTCGCGAGGCGCTTGACCTTAGAGGCCATCGCCTTGCGAAGGATCTCGATCTTGTCATCGGCCTCCATTTGCCCGATCACCGCTTCCGCCACGCGCTCATCCATGTTGTTGACCTTTAGTTGCAGCGCGGCGAGCTTCCTCCTCAGCTCCTCTATGTCCTCTCCTCCTCCTCCTCATCGGACCACTCCATCTGTCCGGGAGGTCCTTGGATCGGAGGGGGCGTCATGAAGCGCTTCCTCCCCTCGTCGGGCTTCTTAGGGGCTAAGAAAAGCCCCTTCCCGATGCCTGGCCCTTCCCGGCGTGGAGGGCTAGGACTTCCCGGGGTGTACTGCGGTGAGTACCCCGGCGAGGTGGAGATGAAGAGCGGCACGATCTCCTTCTTGAGCGGCGAGGAGACGAGGCGCTTCCCGATGGCCTTCTTTGGGGACAAAAGTCCCGTAGTTGGCCTTCGGGGCGTCTTGGGCTGCGAACTCCCCTGACCCTCCTCCTGAGGATCACGGAGGGAGGCTCTGCCCAAAGGCGAGCCAGAGAGGCGGCGAGGGGAGGCCGGCCGGCCTGCCCCAGGCCGATCGGCCTGGGAAAGTGGCCGCCGGGCCTCCGGCTGCGCGGCGACGACTGTCGACGAACGCCGCCTTCTCGATGATCCTGACGCTGCTGGAGTTGGAGGAGCCAGGTGTCCCTTTCAAGGACTCGGACGGGGAACGGCTGCCTTGAGAGGCCGAGTTGGAGTCTTGGTGGCTTGATTGCGAGGCCATGGCTCAGATTTCTCAAAGGAAGGACGTTTCTGGAGAAGGAGGCTCGAGAGTTCTGAGGGAGAAGAAGAGCGGGGGCCTTTCGTTTTAAAACGACGCTCCTCCCTTCAAAACCCCACGAATTCTCGGAAAGGATAGCAGCGAGACTCATTCAAACGAGGAGCGTCCCGAGTCGAGCCGGTGCTGGGCCGGTCGGCCTGGGTGGGGCCGGCCGGCCTGGCTGGGCCGGTCGGCCTGGGTGAGGCCGGCCGGCCTGGCCTTGTCTCGAGGGCCCCTGAAATTTTTCGTGTATGCTTCCTTTGCTCTTCTACCAGAAAGTCTTTAGGGTTTGGCTAGAAAAAGTTTAAAGAAAGGAAAGGAAAAATAGAAAGGGAAATCTATCCTAGATAAGGGCCATTTTTAGGTCCCGCCCGGACCTGGACTAGATATCTCGGTTAGCTCGTAGACGTCCATCTCTCTGAGCTCCGGCATTTCGGATTCGAGAAATATTTTCAATCTTTGGCCATTGGCCTTGAAAGTATTTCCGTCATTATCCTGGAGGGTTATCGCGCCATGATCGGCGGCATCTAAGACTCTAAAGGGACCTTCCCACTTACTTCTAAGCTTACCATGACCAAACAAGCGAATACGGGAGTTAAAGAGTAATACCTGATCTCCCGCTTTGAAATGCTTGATCTTGATGCGCTTGTCGTGCCATCTCTTTGTTCTTTCTTTATATAGCTTGGCGTTGTGGTAGGCCTTTTCCCTCCATTCATCCAATTCAGCCAATTGCATTCTTCTTTTGAGTCCGGCTGTCTGGAGATCCATGTTCCACCTCTTGATCGCCCAATGGGACTTGAATTCTAGCTCAACCGGTAAGTGGCATGTCTTGCCATATACCAGTTGGTAGGGAGTCATCCCTATCGGTGTTTTGAATGCTGTTCTATATGCCCAAAGTGCTTCCGGTAACTTTCGCTTCCACCCTGTCCCCATTGCATTGACCGTCTTTTGCAGAATGTTCTTGATCTGTTTGTTTGATGTTTCTGCTTGCCCGCTGGTCTGGGGGTGATAAGGTGTAGCCACTCGGTGGTCCACTCCTAAGTCGCTTAGGCACTTCCGGAACGTCTTGTCGATGAAGTGTGATCCTCCATCACTGATCACGACTCGGGGTACTCCAAAACGGGGAAAGATGATCTCTTCGAACATCTTCCTTGAATTCTTCGAGTCGGCTGCCGTGCACGGAAGTGCCTCCACCCATTTGGAAACATAATCGACTGCCACCAGGATATATTCACACTGCTCGGATGCAGGGAAAGGACCCATAAAGTCTATTCCCCACACGTCGAAAATCTCCAACTGAAGGTTATTTTGCAGTGGCATAGCATCACGGGCGTTGATATTCCCGTGTTTCTGACACCTGGCACATCTCCGTACGAATTCCTTAGCGTCTCCATACATGGTCGGCCAGAAGAATCCACTCTGCCAGACCTTTGCATGGGTTCAGGAAAATTCCGTAGTGTCCTCCGTACGGTGATGAATGGCAACGATCAAGGATCTTATGTGTTTCCTCATGAGGGATGCATCGTCGGAGTAATCCGTCAGCACAAACCTTGAACAGATAGGGGTCATCCCAAAGGTGAAATCTGCTGAGGTAGATTAACTTCTTTTTGTCTTCTCCTGGAGGCACATATCCAGTCACCATGAAGTTTACCAAGTTTGCGTACCATGGACTGGATGTGGTGACCTTGAGGAGAGTATCATCTCTGAGATAGTCATTGATCGGAAGATCCGACCCTTGAACCTGCATTCTTGAGAGATGATCCGCCACACAATTATCTGTCCCCTTCTTGTCTCGTATTTCTAAATCAAACTCTTGAAGGAGCAGAATCCAACGGATGAGTCGTGGCTTGGCATCTTTCTTGGTCAAGAGGTACTTTAGTGCAGCATGGTCTGTGTATACTATCACTTTGGCACCAACCAAGTAAGATCTGAACTTGTCCATGGCAAACACCACTGCCAGGAGTTCCTTCTCCGTTGTCGCATAATTTAACTGAGCTCCGGTCAATGTCTTGCTTGCGTAAGATATAGCGTAATGCTGTTTATCCTTGCATTGACCGAGCACTGCCCCTGACTGCATAGTCGCTAGCGTCGCACATGATCTCGAATGGAAGATTCCAATCGGGCGGTTGTATGATGGGAGCTGAGATAAGTGCCTTCTTGAGGGTGTAGAAGGCGAGAAGGCAATCATCGTCGAAGTTGAAGGGTGCTTCTTTAGCCAGAAGGCTTGTAAGAGGTCTGGCTACCCGAGAGAAATCTTTAATGAATCTTCGGTAAAAGCCAGCATGACCCAGAAAACTTCGCACACCCTTGACATTCGTCGGGGGTGGTAGTTGCTCAATAACTTCTATTTTTGCCTTATCAACTTCTATTCCTCTTTCTGACACCTTGTGTCCCAGCACAATTCCTTCTCTGACCATGAAGTGGCACTTTTCCCAATTTAGGATAAGGTGATGCTCTTCGCACCTCTTGAGGACTCTTTCCAAGTGCTCAAGACAGTTGTCGAAGGTTTTACCATAGACGGTAAAGTCATCCATGAATACTTCCATGATCTGTTCGATCAAGTCAGAGAATATCGCCATCATACACCGCTGAAATGAAGCAGGTGCATTGCATAGGCCGAAAGACATCCGCCGGTAGGCGAACGTTCCGTAGGGGCAGGTGAAGGTAGTCTTGCTCTGGTCATCAGGATGAATAGGAATTTGATGATAACCAGAGTATCCATCAAGGAAGCAGAAAAATGAGTGGTTTGCCAACCGCTCAAGCATCTCGTCGATGAAGGGGAGAGGAAAGTGATCTTTACGGGTAGCTTTGTTAAGCTTCCTGTAATCGATACACATCCTCCATCCAGTAACGGTCCTCTGAGGGATAAGTTCATTCTTCTCGTTCTGGATAACTGTCATTCCACCCTTCTTCGGCACAACTTGAACTGGGCTGACCCATTCACTGTCTTGCACGGGGTAGATTATACCCGCGTGCAGAAGCTTCAACACTTCTTTCTTGACTACCTCCCTCATCGCATCATTCAGCCGTCGTTGATGTTCTCTAGACGGCGTATGGTCCGGCTCCATAGGTATGCGATGGGTGCATAAGCTGGGGTTGATCCCCTTCAAGTCCTGTAGAGAATACCCGAAGACAGACCGGTGCTTCTCTAGGACTGTGATAAGCTGCCGAGTCTCATTCTCTGTCAGTTTGTCACTGATGACGACTGGCGAGCGTCGGTCATTGTGGAGAAAAGCGTATCTAAGTCCAGGAGGCAGCGGCTTCAACTCAGGAGGGGGGTGTTGTGGCTTTTCTTCCTCGTCGAGTTTTATAAAACCGTCCGTTTCTGCCTCTTGGATGAAATGGTTAGCCTCTTCAGCCTGTGAGGACTGAGCTTGCTCTTCTTGAGCGGAGCTAACTGCTTTCTCCACTGGGTCTGTCTCGGATCGGGCCTCTGTGATAGTGTTCACTGACCGCACAAGGCTGACCGGGATGATCTCTTTACCAACCTTGAACTGTATCGTGGCTCGATCATGGTTTGGGTTGGCAAGGTGCTCTATTGGCTGTCCGATCAGGAAGAAGTTGTCGCCTCTTGGGATATCGAAAATGTGGAAGTCTAGGAAAATCCTGTTGCGTCCCATGTGTACGGGCACAACACGAATGATTCCTCTGCATTCCATCATTTGGCCGTCGATCCACTTGAGGTGCTTACGGGAGAAGGACCGGGGTTCGTCTGGTTGCCACTTGTGATGCGAGTGCACTTGATATGATATTACTCCCGACCTTCGGGTCGTAGGCAACTTCCTGAGAGTCAGTTCCCTCAATAGCGCAATGGAGTACTCTGAAGTTGCGGGTAATTCGGATGATGTCTTCGCAACTTTCAATTTCCTCCGTCCATTCCTTGCTCATGATCGCAGATAAACCCTCGATCTGCGGTACGGCTTCTGGAATGAACGCCTTAGACCTTGAACTTGCGCACACTTGTTCCATGGGCATACGTGATGTATTGCCGATCTCCAAGTACTCTTCTTCTGTAAAGAGCTCGGGAATGAAGTGCGGCAGATCGTCAAGAATATTTTCATGGTCTGAGGACTTGGGGTGTTCGAGCACTTCCTCTATGATCGGAGGAGGCGGATCGAATGTGAGGGCGAGTAGTGGCTGTTTGTCTGTGGGGGTTGTTGGTGGTGTTGGTGGGTCGTCGAAGATGCCAGTGTACTCGGTAGAGTTGAGAACCTTTTCCAAGATCTCTCGTACCTCATCCACTGTCTTGTATAGCACTGACCCTGCGGAGGTGATGTTCAAGAACTGTGCACTCTCCGGCTTCAATGCACCAACAAAATGCTGCATAAGCATTTCCTCTGGAATGTTATGCGGTGGCCCTGAGTTGGCCAATTTTATGAACCGCTCCCACGTGGCTCCAAGTGACTCATTGCCTTGCTGATATGTCATCAACTCAACTCTGAGCTTCAAGATCTTGGAGACAGGGTAAAAGAACAGACAAAACTCGTCCTTCAACTTGATCCAATCTCCGCTAAATCCCCTTGCAGTCCGGTCGTACCAAGATTTTGCATTTCCCATCAGAGAAAATGGGAAAAGTTTCCATCGTATAGTGTCTTGGTTTACGCCGGGTATAATCAGAAGAGAGCAATTCTCCTCGAAAACCTGCAAGTGAGCATAGGGACTTTCGTCCTTCGTTCCACCGAAAGACTGTGCACGAACCATGGCAACGAGACTGGGACGGATCTCGAAGCCATGAGGTGGTATGGGGTGGCAAGATGAAGGCGGTTCCAAATACTCGCTAGATGGAACCGTCGGATAACTAGGAGAAAACTCCATGTGGTAGATGGTTATGGGGGTAAAAGTGTACGGCTAAAAAGATCCTACACTAGTGTTGCTACCGTTCCCCGGCAACGGCGCCAGAAAAGCTTGTTGGCACTCCTTAGCCTAACTAAAATCCGCAAGCGCACGGAGTCCGATGTAGCCTTTCACCAGGGGAGTAAGAACCTGGATATCGAATCCAAGGAACGGTAGACGCGACTAGCCTAGAACTTTTCTAACCGGATCCACCAAGGAGAAAAAGGATAAATGGGTAGAGAGCTTGACTTTAGTTAGCTACTCGTTACCCCAGACAAACTATCGATACCTAACCTGATCTGCTTCGACGGCTAGAACGGGAAGAACTCAGAACGGGGTGAGAGAGGGGTTCTTCCGGGCTCAGCACTACTGTTATGAGTACACCCGAACGTGGTGGAGTACAAAGGACGGACAGGGCTGTCACCACCTGCCGCCTACCACTGCAGTTCCGTGGGGTGCAACACAACCTGAGATGACTAGCCAGCACAGGCACCACGCCTAAGCTTTCAGTCACTGACCTCCACCCAACGCGAAGGGCTATAGAGGAAACCCCAAACAAGAGTCGCTGTCACTCGCGCAGACTCAGGTACCCGCAGATCAAAGATAAATATGATAACTTGCTGAAAGTAAGTTGTAAACTAGCGAAGTACTAAAGGCAAGAGACCGAGGACTTACTGAAGATAACTCTTGAATATATTCCTCGGGGGCGGAAATGTTGAGACGAGACCGAGAGAGAAATCCCGGACTCTCTCTACAAAGCTCGGCTGTCACCCGAGCAACTCACCCACTCTCTCCCTACTCTACTCTAAAGATGAGAACACAAACTCACTAAGCTACTCTTCTCTCCTTTGGATGATTTGATGGATGCTTTCTCAAGGTGAAGGAGGGTCCCTTTTATAGCCTTCAGGGGCGGTTGCAGGCGTCAGGTGTAAGCTAACACTCTGCTTAACTGCCACGCGAAGGGGGACAGGTGGCGGCCTCTGGGGGAGGCCGGCCGGCCTAGGCCAGGCCGATCGGCCTGGCCTTGCTGCCCCGTGGCACCGCCTTCTTCTAGGGACGCTCTGGATTGCACCCTGAGGTCGGTAACGGTTGCTTTGGATTGAAGCTGTCCGAGAATCCAATGTTGGTGGGCCCTTCAATCCATGCAAATGTAGCTTAGGCCTTTCGGGTTCTTTGGATCAAACCGACGTTGATCGCACGTCTCATGATCATCTGCGTTGTGTTTGTGATCTCCTGAACCAAGGACGTGGCAACTGGCCACAGAAGGGGGCCGGCCGGCCTGGCATAGGCCGGCCGGCCTGGCTTTGTGTCAAATATGGCTCAGCTTTTGCTTGCTTGCTCCTGCACTCACAAATTATACAAAACTTGTGGAACTCATTAGAAATAATCAATTTTACTTTGTTATGAGCAAGATGAGCCTGAAATGTGACGGAATGTTGGTGGTGAAACCATATCGTAACGACCACCAACAGCTTCACGAGCTGACATAACATACTTATATTAGGTATGGTCAGTGAAACAATAGTGCAAAATAAAACGGTAAGACTGACTCATACCCTACATCGCCTGAACCAGCTCCGCTTCAAGCTCGGCCACTCGGGTCACCAGGGAGTCGGCCTTAACTGCTGCAGGAACAAGCCTTTGAATCTTCGAGGTTTTGGCCTCGGCATCGTCAGTTATTTCCTGCAAACGATCGTCAGATGACACAGCAAAGAACTGTACCAATGGGTACTCTACTTAAATAGGAAAGGCGGCTCAGGAATACCTCGGCCATCAGTCCCAGGCGACGAAGGAGCGACTTGAACTCCGCCAAAGGAGTCATAGCGGCACCATCACCCGGAGTCACGTCTGCCGCAGGAGTGACTTCGACCTCTGCAATCTGGGGCGCCTCCATCATCGTAGTCTGCTCAATCATATGAGCAGGCTGGGGGCTGCTCAGGGGAGGAGTAGGCAGTACGGTCGGCGACGCCTGAGCAGGACTTGGCGGCGCCGGGGTTGGTGCGCGCGGTGATTCTTGTAGCGGCTCCACACGCTGATCGCTAGGAGGATCAGCCAAGTGGGAAGATACTTCTGGCGCTTGGATCTCTGGGATCTCTGTCTCGCCGACTGATCGCGGCGCAGAGCCCGCAAAAGGAATATCAGACGGCGTGCTGCACGACAAAGCACATAAGGAGCAATCACAGGAAAAATAAAAAGTCAATAAAATGTTGACAACAACTCTTACCGAGTAGATACGCATACTTTCAGGTGCTTTCCTTTCCGAGTTGGGGATGGAAGGTCCCTTGGACTTGCAGTACGCAAGGGTACGATGGCAAGGGGAGAATGCTCTGAGCTAATAAGTGAGGGCGGGATTGATGACCCGGCATCACCACCTTCGTCAACATCCGAGTCTGATGACTCGGTGATGATGAGTTGGCGACGGCTCGGCGCATTCCCAATCACAACCCCCGTTGAAGTAGAGCTCTTTCGCTTCTTCGGGACGATGGCAGCTTTGCCACCACTCGGCAACAACACATCCGGAGAAGGTGAGGATGACAGACTTATATCCGAGTCGTTCAAATCATCCTCGTCTCCTCCGAGTGCTTCTTCAGCAGTACCGGCCCTGCGCGACACCGGCTGGTCAACTCCCTTCGGCATCTCAGGCAGGAGGGGGATTGAAACATAAGCAGCTCGACCCTGCATTTCAAAGTTGGGTTCAGTTCTTCATTGAGATTACACCCAATGGGTGGAATTGAACACATAAACAGCAACAAATCGATTCATTACCTCAGGGCGAGGATTAGACAAGTTGTATGCCAGAGGTCCATCAGAGGTCTTCAGGGAAGTTCCCGTTGCAAAAAATTTGGCAATCCGGGCTGCGGCTTGGCTTTTATCAACACGCTCGGGGGCTTCACGCGTGTTGTCCCCCTCGGCGTAATACTCATATGCTGGATGAGCCCGCTGCTTGAGGGGCTGGATCCAGCGCAGCACGAAGTTGGCTGCCACTCCTACGGCAGTCAACCCTCTGCTCTTCAGCTCGGCAATGAGGCTCAGCAGCTCCCGAACCTCGTCCATCTCGCTGTCTTTGGGGAGAGAGCACCAGGACTTGGAGGGGACAGGACGGGAATCTATTTCAGAAGAAATGGCAGGCGAGTGGTTCCCTATGTAAAACCACTCGGATTGCCACCCTTTATTGGTAGTAGGAAAAGGAATTTCAAAATATTCTTGGGTTCGACCCTCACGGAGTTGGAACCCGGCGCCTCCGACTACACGCGGGCGCTCGGTGCTAGGATAAGGCTTCAGCAAGAAAAGATAGAGAAAAAGATTGAAGTGAGGCTCTATCCCAAGATAGGCCTCACAGAGATTGATGAAAATAGAACTGTGAAAGATGGAATTCGGGTTCAGTGCGCAGAGACTGATCCCGTAGAAATGGAGCAAGCCGCGGAGAAAAGGGTGTGCAGGAACACCAAATCCGCGTAAAAGAAAGGACTCGAACACCACCAAATCAGTGGAATTTGGGGTGGGGAAAGACTCACCAAAGGCTGCACGCCATTCGGCGGTTTGCTGGTCCAGGAGAATGCCGTCGATGACATGCTGCTCGAGACGCTTGGTGGTGGTAGAGGACTTCCTCCACTCGGCGGCACGATCCACGGAGACATCGATGGCGGTCTTGGCCCTGACCGACCGCTTCTTCCCTGGCGACATCTCCTTCCGCTTCGGCGCCATAGCCGCAACAAGCAGAGATTGGGGATTGAAGATTTGAAGATATGAAAGTGGATCTAAGGTTTGCGCCTGAGCGAGAAAGGATAACTTGGCTGCGGTGAAGGCAAATGGCGAGGAAAGGAAGAAGATTGCAGCGGGGATGGCTTATAATGGAATGAATCGTTCCTCCCGCGCGCGGCGCGATGTTCGTCTCAGGAACCTAACCGACGCTAGCACGTCGCGTCGCTTTAAATTCAAAGATGCGATTTAGAGTCGCGATATCTCGCGATATTCTGGCTTCATGAGGCAACTATTAGTTTCCCTAGGAAACAATGGGCTTAACAGGATTGATGGGCCTAAATGGGCTGACTTAAGCCTTTGATAGGCTAAAATATAGCACGACCTTTCGGTTCTGTTAATTAACAATTACGTGGGTTCCTGAGCAAATGCTCAAGGGCAGAAACCACTCGGTCGTGAGGCTAAAATTAGTCGACGGCTAGGCTTATTTTTGCAATTAATATTGCAACCTTGCAATTGATTTTTACTTAAGGCATGCGATACTATCGCTAAATTGACTCGGAAATCTGGGTCAAGTGCTGACAAGTATAAATCTTGTGAGAAGGTGATTTACCATATGGTCAGGCTGGGTCGTGGGACACGACTCGGGAGTCACACCGAGTTCAAAGAACTTGAGAAAAGATTCCTTAAAAAGGGGAAAT
This sequence comes from Urochloa ruziziensis, assembly GCA_015476505.1. Lineage (NCBI taxonomy): Eukaryota > Viridiplantae > Streptophyta > Magnoliopsida > Poales > Poaceae > Urochloa > Urochloa ruziziensis. The sequence continues at coordinate 33,230,493 of CM027124.1, forward strand.
AAAAATGCCCTAAAAGGAGGAAATTGATTCGAAATCCATGCCCAGAGGCATGGGGGCTGAAAGATTCAGTCAGGATCCATAGCTTTTAGAGTCTTGACACGATCGTGCCGAGTCGAATCAAGACTCGGGGGCTACACCCAATGGGTGCACCTGGAGGTGCACGCCATTGATGGATTAAGTTCAAAAAGAGCTTTATGATATTTTATTATTGACCTTCGACCAGACTATTCTACTCTGCTCAAGGCTCGGGGGCTACACCCAATGGGTGCACCAGGAGGTGCACGCCATTGAAGATCATGATTTTGATGGAGAAAAGTTGAAGACCCTTGGCCAATTTTATACTAAAATTACCCAAGGCTCGGGGGCTAAGTGTATACACTTCGCTTTCGCGTCGTGAAAAAGAGCACTTCTTCCCCTCACTACGGCTACAATTAAAGAATCGTTTCAAGAACGTTTGAGCATGCACTCGGATCTTCCTCGAAACCACTCGGATGAAGTCCTAGACAACTCGGGAATCTGATCAAGCATTCTGGCATATTTACGGAGCAATTACAGCCAACGATCGGCCAAGAAGTGCTCGGGGGCAACTGTGGGGGATATAGTCCCCGGGTACCTCACGAGCAGGCCTGGCAGCCCTCCAATAGGGGGCGGCCCGGCCCACCGTTCTGGACCTGATGACGTGCGGGACAAGTCGGCGCATGTAGGAAGGACCCGGAAGGAGAAGTTCTGATTAGAATAGGAGTTTTTGTAAAGAAGGAAAGAATCCTTAGAGATAGGATCGGCTACAAACCGACTTGTAACCCTGCCCCCCGATATATAAGGCGGGCAGGGACCCCCTCCAAAGAACACACAATCACGACATCAAGACACAATCACACGAAATCTCTCAAGAGAACAATCCACGCAATACAACACCCCAAAACAGGACGTAGGGTATTACGTCGAGTTGACGGCCCGAACCTGTCTAAATCCTTGTGTCTGTCCACCCTAACCATCTAGCTTCCGATCTTTGCGATCTTCCCTACATACAAATCACTTCCGTGGGCTACCCCGTGGAAGACTGCCGGAGATCATATCACCGACACCAGCACACAGTGTCGAGCTCCGGCAAACCATCAACGTCAACCGCGACGCATGCTCCATCCTTGAATCCAAGAGGCGTGATGAAGCCCGGGGGTACAAGGAAGAAGACGACGAGTACCCAATGTTCTCCAGGGACATCCGGATGGCGGTTTACCCGCAACCATTCAAACCAGTCGGCTTCGAGAAGTACAACGGCAAGACCTCCCCTGAGTCGTGGTTGCGTATCTACTCTACAGCTATTGAGTGCGCGGGTGGCAACAGCGCCATCAAGTGCAGATACTTCCCAATGGCAGTTGAGCCCCCTCCACTCACATGGTTTGAAAACCTGCCACGACGCTCCATCGACTCCTGGGAACGCCTGAAGAAGATCTTCGTGTCAAACTTCCAAGGCACATACAGTCGCCCCAAGACTCAACACGACCTTGCCATGTGCAAACATCACAAAGGAGAAAGCACGCGTGACTACATGCGTCGCTTCATGGAAATCAAGACTTGAAGGACCGATTAGGCGACCAGAGGGGGGGGGGGGGAGTGAATGGGAGCCGATAAAAATTTCTCTCACGAATCCGGCTACTCCCAACTCAACTCCAAAGCCTACCAACCGATCTTGCCAAGATCACGTAGCTACTGTGAGGCTACTGACCCTAGGAACAAGATCAACACAGCGGAACACGAATCGAACAAATCCAACACGAATCGATCGAAAACCACACGAATCAGCAACTCTCAGCCAGGGGCGGTTGCACCTCTCTCCAGGGGCGGTTGCACCGCCCTTGCCTGGCCCTTCAGCCAGGAGCGGTCACACCGGTATCCGAGGGCGGTCGCACCGGTCTTGCTAGACAGCACGGGAAAAAGGTCAACTCGAGAACGGATCTCCCAAACGGCTTGGAGTTTTGAGACGAAACTTTGGGTAGATGATATACACCTCAAGGAGAGGCTATGCCCCAAAAATCTCGGCCTCTAACTCCCTAGAACTCCAGGAATTTCAAATCTAGCGAAGAACACACCCTCCACGAGTTCAGTCCCGAAAACTTCAAATCTAAACCGATTCCCGGCGTTTGGGGGCAAGGGATCACCAAGAAAAGAGGCACAAGGCACTCATACGTGATTCCCCCAAAGAAATCCGAGAGAAAACGGGCTAGAAAGTGAAGAACAAAAATCCCCCAAAAATGGCTCCGAAAATACCTCTGAAAATGGGAAAAAGAAAAGGAGCTCGGGAAATCAAATCATGGCACAAAGATATAGAGATTAAGCTCAATCAACCAACCATGAATTCACCTATACAAACTATGAATGATTCAAAATAGTTCTAGGTGGAGAAGATGAAGGGAAGGGGAAAACTAAACAAGCCAAATGAAAATAACTAAAGAGATGACAGCCACCACCCCTAGGGGGTCTATTATATAGTCCAAATGGTGGTGCTCGAAAGACTAAACTACCCCTAAGCGATACATACCCCTCAGGGGCGAATATGACATTTTCGCGAAGATTTTTCCGGCTGGGACACCTTCCACCGCAAGCTAGCTTCCCTCCGACGCAAGCCTTGCGATCACGCCGCGTGTCCTCCGGATCGAAGCTCCTCGACGCTCACGGGCGACCTGCCCAGGTGGGACCGGTCACACCGCCCCTAGGGGGCGGTTGGACCGCCCCTGGCTGGCAGGCCGGGCCGTCGCTACGTCGAGTCCTCGGTCCTTGGTTTTGAGGCCCAAACCAAGGGAAACCGTCCACCGATGATTTTGTGGCCAAATCACCAAACCCCGCGCGCAAGCTTCGGTCGTTAGCCGCCACCTTGCACCGGCTTCTCGTCCGCGTACGAGCTTCGGTTGTGAGCCGCTACCTCGCACCGGAACCACTGTCCCCTTGCTCGTTCTTGCCAGCATGTGAACCGCACTTGATCCATCCGGCCACCGGGTCCCTCGAACCAAGCCTACTTGTCTCTCCGCTCCTCGGAGGCCGCCATGGCTAAGACCTTTCGCGCCTGTTCTTCACCTGCACCAATGCAACCAAGCCGCATTCTACACCTGCAATACTTGAGCCAAGGGAAACGTCAATCCACACCACGTTGTCAATCACTCATCACACCAGGAAGCGACCATCCACCGGTCCTCGGACACACCGTGTCCTCAATCTCCCCCTTGATGAGTGCATTGACAACACACACATAGTAACCATTGATAGAAAAAGAAAAATAGAAAGGAAATCGAAAACAAGACTCAAGCAAGTGACTAAAAGCAAAGACAAGCCGAAACAAAGTCACTTCGCAAGAGAAAACTCCAGAAACGCCGACCCTTCAAGAAGAAGCGAAAGGGCTCAACACCATCGGCAAAAGAGCAAAGCACAAAACACAAGTCACGAATCTCCAAATCACTTTTCAGAACACTCAAGGCACTCCCCCTGCATTGGTGCAAACTCCCCCTGAACAAGTGAACTTGTGCGTGTGAAAATGCATCAAAAATGGATCAAATCCCACAAAACCTCGTGCCACTGCACAGGGCCGGTTGGACCTCCCTGGAGGGCCGGTTGCACCGCCCTTGCTGCTGGGGCGGTCACACCGCCCTGCCCAGTCAAAGCACAAAAATGCAAATCACAGAAAAATGCTCGGAATGATGTCGTTTCAACTCGAAAACCTTCCATAAGTGCCCAGCAATGTATTCCAATGCTTAAACTCTCCCCCTTGTTGACAATGCACAAATCAAGGCAAAAATGCAAAAAATTCAACTCTAGGCTTCTCAAATAGGCAATGAGCGATACAAAATCCTACAAGTTAGAGAACAGGCAAACTAGACAGGTCACAGTATCATAAGGGCATTGCCGTCAAGAAGGTGAAGATATATAGCCATTTGACAAAGCCACGATCAATTTGTGCAATTTTTTCAAAAGTTTCACCTCATGAGCAAAGTCCTAAACATGGACCATTTGGGCAAAAATAAACTTCATCTCACCAAAATCATGAAAGGACAAGCATTCTTGATAAAAGATCATCATAAACGCCCAAGTTCTACCTCATGTCATGTCAAAGCACGGAGCCATGTGTTCACTTCTCATGGGAGACTTCTCCGGCAAACAACATGCAACTGCTTAGCACCCATGTGTGCAAGTGTGTGCAATGGTGAAAGCATAGAGACATGAGCATAAATTTTTGCAACTATATCTTTTTCTCAACTTTCTTCTTTCATGCATAGACATCTCATTTTTCAAGTTTTCCGAATTAAGCATGGTACATGAAATGTCTTTGCGACAGAAAGAAGCTTATGCTCCTCCACAAGATAAAGCATGGGCTAAACATTTACAATGACAACGGTCTTTGACCCAATTGAAAAGAATAGCACACCCTAGCATGATCTTAAGCAAGATATAGCCATTTCGACTCAAACAAGACATGCAAAGGCATTTACTCATGGGTGAATGATTTAAGTTCAGTTTATCATTTTAATTCAAAAGAGACTATCTCAAAAGAATATATATCAAAACCATCAAGAGCATAGCCATCCATACAATCAATCCCTAGCCAGCCTGCCTAAACTCTAAAATGTAGCAAGTTGTACCAATCACTGCATATAGGAGAAGCTCATCCTAAGATATGATACAAAAGATGAAATCAAGATGCAAAAGCAAGAAAAATGTACATCAAGATACAAAGATGGTACAATAGTATACATATGCTACAAGAGAAGCCTCCAAAACTCAGCTCAGAAAACCGCACACACACCAAGTTCTCCTCGCAAGCGGGTGAAGGTAACTTGGTCAAGTGGCTTAGTGAAAATGTCTGCAAGCTGGTTTTGGGTAGAAACGTGGGCAAGCTCAATATCTCCTTTCTCCACATGATCTCTCAGAAAGTGGTACCTCACTTCTATGTGTTTGGTTTTGGAATGAAGCACGGGATTTTTGGCTACGCTTATGGCACTGGTGCTGTCACAAAGAAGTGGAACATGGGACATGTCTAAACCAAAATCTCTCAAGGTATATGTGATCCAAAGCAACTGAGAACAGCAGCTAGTAGCAGCAACATACTCGGCCTCTGTGGTGGATTGGGCTACACTAGACTGCTTGCGAGAAGACCAAGACACAAGAGACGAACCAAGAAACTGACACTGACCAGAAGTAGACTTGCGATCAACACGACATCCAGCAAAATCCGCATCAGAAAAACCATGAAGTGCAAGAGTGGAATCGGCAGAATACCAAAGACCCAGCTCAGGAGTAAACTTGAGATACCTGAAAATCCTCTTGACGGCCTGACGATGTGAAGTCCTCGGTGAAGCCTGAAAACGAGCGAACAGACACACGCTGAACTGTATGTCCGGCCTCGTCGCCGTCAAGTAGAGGAGGGAGCCGATCATGCTCCGGTACTCCTTCTGGTCCACTGGTTCTCCGTGCTCATCCGCATCCAAAGCTGTAGTCGTACTCATCGGCGTAGTCATCAGCTTGGAGTCGCTCATGTCAAATTTCTTGAGAATGTCCTTGGTGTACTTGCTTTGGTGCACGAATGTCCCATCCTTGTTTGCTTGATCTGCAGCCCAAGAAAGAACTGCAACTCTCCCATCATCGACATCTCAAATTCCCTGCTCATATCGTCTGCAAACTTGGCAACAAGATCATGAGAAGAGCCACCAAAAATGATATCATCCACGTAAATCTGAACGATTAAGAGATCATTGCCATTTCTCAACAAGAAGAGCGTTTTATCAACCTTCCCCATCGCAAACCCCTTGCTAAGCAAGAACCCTCTCAACCTGCCATACCACGCTCTGGGTGCTTGCTTTAGGCCATATAAAGCTCGGTGGAGTTTGTACACTCGGTGTGGGTATCTCTCACTCTCAAAACCCGGGGGCTGCCTCACATACACTTCTTGTGGGGGATATAGTACCCGGGTACCTCACGAGCAAGCCTGGCAGCCCACTAAAAGGGGGCGGCCCAGCCCACCGTTCTGGACCTGATGACGTGCGGAACAAGTCGGCGCACGAAGGAAGGATTTGGAAGGTTGAGTTCTAGTTGGAATAGGAATTATTGTAAAAAAGGAAAGGATTCTTAGAGATAGGATCGGCTACAAACCGACTTGTAACCCTGCCCCCCGATATATAAGGCGGGCAGGGACCCCCTCCAAAACAACTCACCACATCTCAACTCACATCGACATACAATCCATGCAATACAACACCCCAAAACAGGACGTAGGGTATTACGTCGAGTCGACGGCCCGAACCTGTATAAACCCCCGTGTCTGTCCATCCTAACCATCTTGCTTCCGATCTTTGCGATCTTCCCTGCAATACAAATCACTTCCGTGGGCCACCCCGTGGAAGACTGCCGGAGAATATATCACCGACAGTGGCGCGCCAGGTAGGGGATATCGCCGAGATCAATCTGGTAAGCTTGATGGATCGTGTCAAGATCTTGGACAGCTGCAATCTCCCGGACGTCGATGGATTCGAGATCCAGTTCGGGAACATCACCACCGCCGCCTTGGATACCCAAGCAGCAGGAGCTACGATCGCCACGGAGGTTTCCTCTCTGGCGCCGACTTCGGCCGTCATGGCCCAATCCGGTCCGATCGCATCTGATCGTGCCGGTTCTACCCCGCTGAGTCCATCGCAAAACGCGAGGCCCAACCAGTCGGGAACAGATCTACAATCACTCAGTTCCGATCTGGCTCCTGAGAGTCGCGTCGTCGAGTCATCTCAGAGCGTAAACGCTCAACCGACGCGCGTCCAGAGCCCTGAGGTCATCACCGTCCAGACCCCTGGCTTTTGCGCGCTTGCTCAGAAGTAGAAGATGAAGAACATCGTCCAGGCGGATGATTCCCTCTCTGGGAGCGACTCCTATGAGTTAAACCCACATGGACCCTCAATCCTGGACGACCTGCCGGAAGGTTACACAGTATCCGACGCCTCTACGGAGCCGGAACTGCTAGGATCACCCGGAGAACTAACTCCGAGTAGCTTGGAGCGTTACACGCCCACATCCGACTTCTCCGAGTCCGAGGAAGACTACCTCGCGCAAGAAGGAGTTGGGTCATACTGCTACATGGTGGCGCCAGCGACGCCACCCAATCCTGTGTCAGAAGACGAGGTCACCCCAGCTGAGGAGACGACTGAAGCCAGGGACCAGCGTCGAGGACGCAACGCCAGTCGGGCGACTCGCAGAGCCGCACGACCACACGGAGCCACCGCATCAGGATCTGGCACCGCTCGACTCCAGGAACCACGCTCTGAAGATCATCGTCGTGAACGGGATCGGCACGACAGGAGGAGCACCCGGAACTTGATGCGCGACGGCATGTTCGAGTACAACGGATACGACGTCTACGAGACGCCAGTCCAGAACCTCGTCACCATCAACGAGGAAATCAGTCGGCTGCCACCCAGCACTCCAGGCCTGGAAAAGGTAAGGGCTCTCGTGCAGGCCGCCTCCGTCCAGGTTCACCAGATGCAGGGCAGGGCAACCGCGGTCGCTTCTGAGCCCGGTCCGTCTCGACGCCGGGCCAGCGGTGGATCAGATCGTGACGAAGACCTTCGCACCACGATCAACAGAGATCGAGACGCGAGGGATGTCATCCGCAACAGCACCGAAGAGCGCCATCGTGAGGAAATCCGACGGCGCGAAGAATACGATCGGGATCATGGAAATCCCTGTCGTAAATCCAACAGGAGCGGCTACTCGACGGAGTCAGACTACTCTGACCCCTCCGGTAGTCCAAGGCGCGGCAACGACGGCGGTCGCACTCCGCCACGAGGACGAGCGCTTCCGCCACCCAGGCGACCGACTCCGCCAAGAGAGTGAACTCCACCGCGCAGCAGAACCTACCGACGGGACCGAACTCCACCCAGGACTCGGAACTATCGGAGGACCCGTTCCCCGCCCAGGGACCGGGATCGCAGGAGGGATAGCACTCCCCCAAGGACAACAGACGGCTCGGGTCCGAGCGGTTCCCGCCCTAGAGGTCGGATCGGTGGATTCCAGTCGTTCACTGAGCGCTTGAGAAGCGTGACATGGCCCAGAGGATTCAAGCTGTCGGATATCGACAAGTACGACGGAAAGTCTGATCCATCTCAATGGCTTCAGATCTACTACACCGCCGTACAAGCGGCTGGCGGCGATGAGGACGTGATGGCGAATTACCTTCCCATCATGCTCACCAAGGACTGCCGCAATTGGCTGGCAGGACTCCCGCAGGACGCCATCGACAACTGGGATCAGCTTACCGCACTCTTTGTCGGTAACTATCTCGGTACCTGGGAAAGGCCCAGGAGCAAGCGGCTCCTCGGCCAGATCAGACAGCGCAAGAACGAGACCCTACACGACTTCGTGCGCAGGTTCTCGGAGAAGCGCAACTCCATCATGGACGTGACGGATCAGGAGGTTATGACAGCCTTCTAGCACGACATCTCCGACGGAAGACTGATTCACAAGTGGACCCGGAAGCCACCCGCGACTGTCAATGACATGTTCCGGATCGCTAGCACGTGGGCGGACGCAGAGATCGTGGAAAAGGAACAGCTCAGCAAGCTCAGGAGCCGCTGGGAAGAAGAGAACAAGACAACCCGCAAGCGCGACCGCCGCGAAGACGAAGACCGACACGACGACCATCGACGTACCGACAGTCACCCTCGCAAGAAGAAGAGCGAGGGAGATATGGTCGCCGCCCTGGACCGGTCCAGAGGCCGGGTAACTCCAGAGGATTTCCAGCGCATGCTCGATGAGCAATGTCCATACCACAAGCACAAGCACTCGGCACGAGAGTGCTACGGGCTCAAGCGAGCCTTTACTGGGGGCAACAGAGGCCCTCCCTACAGAAAGAGGAACGATGGTTCCCCGCGAGACGACAGGCGGAATGACGAGCCCGGCGACGACTTCCAGGAAGCCGACCGAGTGGTTCGCATGATCTATGGCGGACCGGAGTTCGAGTCGAAGCGCCAGCAGAAGCTCACCCATCGCCAAGTCATGCACGCGAGGGAACCACCGGTACCTGAGTACCTTAATGGTCGGATGTTCCGATCACCTTCACCCGGGAAGATCACCCAAACTTCATACCGAAGTCCGGGTCCCACGCCTTGGTAGTAGCCCCGACGATCCGCAACGTTCGGCTCACCAAGGTGCTAGTCGACGGTGGCAGTGGCTTGAACATCCTCTTTGCTAACACATTGAAGGAGCTCGGCCTGACTACTCTCGACCTAAGTCCCCCCCAATCCGCGTTCTACGGTTTGATACCGGGAGAAGGGGCGGAACCACTCGGGCACATCACATTGCCCGTTACCTTCGGAGACCGGAACAACTACCGGACCGAGCATATGCAGTTCATGGTGGCGAACTTTGAAACTGCATACCACGCCATCCTCGGGAGGCCGGCGCTCGCCAAGTTCATGGCGATTCCTCACTACGTCTACTTGCAGGTCAAGATGCCAGGACCTAAAGGCGTAATCACCGTCTTGGGGGACATCCGAGTCGCTTACACATGCGAACAGGAAACCCTCAACGCGGCAGCTGCCCTGGACATGTCCAAGCGCATGGAGCAAGTACTGGCTGCATCACAGGAGGTGGACAAAGACTCTCTGGAGATCCCCACCAAGAAGCCACGCCAAGCAAGGAGACGGAGCTGAAGAGGATCTCTCTGGACCTGGATGACCCGAAGAAGACGGCCATCATCGGGGCAGAATTAGACCCCAAATAGGAAGAAGTGCTCGTCAAATTCCTAAGGGAAAACGCCGACATATTCGCGTGGAAACCATCCGATATGCCAGGTGTCCCAAGGGAACTTGCCGAGCACTCCTTGAAGGTCAATCCGACTGCCAAACCGATCAAGCAGAGGCTTCGTCGATTCGCGCAGGACCGCAAGGAGGCAATTAGGGCAGAGATTACAAAGCTGCTAGCTGTTGGTTTTATTCAGGAGGTGTTCCACCCCGACTGGTTAGCTAATCCAGTTCTTGTAAGAAAAAAGAATAATAATGATTGGAGAATGTGCGTCGATTATACAGATCTCAACAAAGCCTGCCCTAAAGACCCCTTCGTTCCCCCCGCATCGATCAAGTCGTTGACTCCACGGCAGGCTCCGCCCTGCTCTGCTTTCTCGATTGCTACTCAGGCTATCACCAGATAGGCCTAAAGCTGGAAGATCAGATAAAGACCGCGTTCATCACGCCGTTCGGTGCTTTTTGTTACAACACAATGGCCTTCGGTCTGAAGAACGCAGGCGCAACCTACCAGAGGACGATCCAAGCATGTCTGGACAATTGATCCCAGACATAGTAGAAGCTTACATTGACGATATCGTGGTCAAGATCATGAACCCCGAGGACATGATAGGGAATCTGACAAAGGTCTTCGAACGCCTACGTGTATTCCGGTGGAAGCTCAACCCGGAAAAGTGTGTCTTCGGAGTACCCTCAGGTAAACTACTCGGCTTCATGGTCAGCAACCGTGGGATCTAGGCAAATCGCGAAAAGATCACGGCCATCACCAAGATGCTACCACCAACCAGTCAGAAGGATGTGCAGAAGCTCACCGGATGCATGGCAGCGCTCGGTCGTTTTATATCATGACTCGGTGTTCGCGGATTGTCGTTTTTCAAGCTGCTCAAGAAGCAGGACAAGTTTGTGTGGGATGACGAGGCGAAGCAATCTTTCCAGGAACTCAAAGATTACCTGCAGAGTCCACCCATCCTCGTCCCACCTCAACCAAGAGAACAGCTCTACCTCTACATCTCTGCTACTCCCCGAGTGGTTAGCACGGTACTAGTGGTCGAGCGTCCTGAAGAAGGACACGCATATGGAGTTCAGCGACCAGTCTACTTCGTCAGCGAGGTCCTGACTGTATCTAAGGTACGCTATCCCCATGTGCAGAAGTTACTCTACGGAGTTCTCATCTCAGCAAGAAAGCTGAAGCACTACTTTGAGGCCCACCCAATCTCGGTTGTGAGCGAAAATCCTTTAGGGGAAATTCTCCATAACCGAGACGCCAGCGGCCGAATCGTCAAGTGGTCAATAGAATTGGCCGCCCATCATATAACCTTCGTTCCATGTACTGCTATCAAGTCTCAGGTCTTGGCCGACTTCGTAGCAGACTGGACAGAGAATCAAGCTCCGGCTGACGACGAGGTAGTTGAGTACTGGGAGATGTACTTTGATGGCTCCCTCCAGATCAAAGGAGGCGGCGCAGGCGTACTCCTGATCTCTCCAAGTGGACAGGAATTAAAATACGTCCTTCAAATCATGTTCCCAGTATCCAACAATGCAGCTGAGTACGAAGCAGCCTTGCACGGTCTTCGCATCGCAGTATCTTTGGGTATCAAACGCCTGATGGTACGCGGGGACTCTGCCCTGGTCATAAACCAGGTAAACAAGGACTGGTCTAGGACAAACGAGAAGATGGACGCTTACTGCGAGGAAATCAGGAAGCTGGAAGGGAAATTCTATGGCTTAGAGTTCCATCACGTGGTGCGCGACCATAACAAGGCAGCAGACGAGCTCGCTAAGATGGGGTCCACCCGTGAAGACGTCCCACCCGGAGTTTTCGTACAAGATCTTGTCAAACCATCTATCAAGATAAACCCGGATGGCACTGTCGCGGAGCATCAAGTCGGAGAATCCCCGGAGTCAGCCACATTAGTGGTAGACGAAGCGTCGGACTGGAGGACCCAAATCATCGACTATCTTGACAGCAGCATATTGCCCACAGAGGTCGCGAATGACAAGGATCTAAATTCGCTCCACGAACAAATCGTGCGGCGCAGCAAAAGCTACGTCATTATCGGTGACAAGTTGTATCGTCGATCTGGAGCTTCTCAAATTCTCCAAAAGTGCGTAAGTCGCGCAGAGGGTATTGAGCTCTTGACAGACATACACAAAGGAATCTGTGGTAATCACGCCGGGGCTAGAACCATCGTTGGTAAAGCCTTCCGGTCTGGTTTCTACTGGCCGACTGCTGTAGCAGACTCAGAAAACATCGAGCGGCGCTGCAAAGGGTGTCAGTATTTTGCAAGGCAAATACACGCACCCGCACAACAGCTGCAAACCATACCAGCGTCCTGGCCCTTCGCTTGTTGGTGCTTGGACATGATTGGTCCGTTCAAGAAGGCTCCTGGTGGTTTTGACCATGTCCTAGTAGCTATTGACAAGTTCACCAAATGGATCAAGGTGAAACCAGTCAGAAAGCACACGGCAGCCAAGACCATCGAGTTCTTCACCGACATCACCCACCGCTTCGGAGTCCCAAATCGTATCATCACAGATAATGGTACGAACTTTGTGGCGCAGGAGTTTAAAGACTGGTGCAGCGAGAGGAGCATCAAGCTATGCCCTGCATCCGTGGCGCACCCAAGGGCCAATGGCCAGGTTGAAAGAGCCAATGGCGAAATAATCAAGGCACTCAGGGCCCGGATATTCAAGCAGCTGAAGCAACATGATGAACGATGGATCAAGGAGTTACCAGCTATAGTCTGGGGGCTGCGCACCCAGCCGAGTCGTGCCACGAAGCAAACCCCGTTCTTTCTGGTTTACGGCTCGGAAGCTATCCTACCAACGGACCTCGCATACGGCTCCCCCCGAGTGGAGTTCTATGATGAATACGACGCGCAAGTGGCGCGCATTGAAGACCTCGACAGCATCGAGGAGAAGAGATTGGCTGCCCAGATCCAAGCCGCGCGTTACGCTCAGGTCCTGCGACGGTATCATGATCGAACAGTTAAGCCGAGATCTTTTGAAGCAGGCAACTTGGTTCTGAGGAGGAAGCAAGATACCAAGGACGCGCACAAGCTTGCGTCCCCTTGGGAGGGGCCATACATCATCAAGTCAGTGAGTCGCCCAGGCTCATATCGCCTCATGACGGAAGACGGCGTAGACATCCCAAATCTATGGAACATCGAGCACTTACAGCGTTTCTACGCCTGATCCAGTTATGTATTCATCTTTTTTGTTTAGATTTGTTTTTTCCGAGTGATTTTGGAGGGTAATCACCCCCAGTCACGACTCGGCAGATTTATAATGAGTTATCAATAAAGTTGATTTCATCTTTCATCTATATCTACTACTCGAAATTCCTCTTTCGCGTCACGCACATAAAGTACGAGTGGCACAAACTTTAAATCGAGAGGGAAAGTACTCGCCAAGTCAAAGCTCTAAACGTACGACAAAGACTCTGCGGCATGAGACTGAGACCAACGAGGCTAATCTACTCCGTAACAGGTCAACCACTCAGAAATTAAGGCCAGCGCACAAAGAAAGGGAGTAGTAGTCCCATAAAAACTTATATACAATAACAAAAGCTTAAACATTGTTCAAGAATATTACTTCTACCAAATACTACAAATATTCTACGTAAATTACACTGCAGGATCACCAACACCAGATGGGGCCGCTTCATCAGAGTCATCAACAACGTCCTTGGACAGGACATTGGCGATCGGCTCGACTTCAAGGAGCAGTCTGCTCACGTCATCTTCGGAGGTGCCAGCAGCGTATCCGCGGCCGAGTGGCTTCAGGTCCGATGCCGGGAACAGAGATTTGAGCACCGCCAGGACATGACCGCAGCTGGCCTGGCTGATGGAGCAAAGCTGTTGCCGGAAGAAGCGTGGAAGCGCCCGAACGCGGTCGAGGATAGAAGCCGAAGATGATGATGCCTCCCTCGATCTCCTCCGCCACCACTCGGACAGCGTCTTCCAGCGCGATCTTCTCGGCGCGCAGTGCCTCCGCCTCGCCTTGCAGCCGAGCCACCTTGGCAGTGAGCTCTAAAAATTGGGACATAATCCGATACCGGTAATCTACAGAAAGTTAGATCTGGATAATATATTCACGTCTGACAGGAAAATAAACAGGGAATAACATACCTCTAAGCTCATGCATGGCCTGGGCTTCGTTGTGTCTAGCCTGCTCCACCTCTCCGCGAAGATCGCGATTGGTGCGTTGGGCTTCCTCCAACTCGACCTGGTGTTGGGTCGCAGCAGCTTCGAGTTCAGCCACTCGGGCCACCAAGGAGTCGGCCTTAGCGACTGCAGAAGAAAGTTCTTGAATCACCGAGGATTTTGCCTCGGCATCAGCAGCTAAGTCCTGCAAAAGATAGTCAGATGACAAAACAAATAGGTGTACCACTCGGTACTCAACATCAACAAGAAAAATGGCTCAGGAAATACCTTGGCTATTTGGCCCATACGAAGATGGAGCGACATGAACTTCGCCAGAGGAGTCATGGGAGCACCACCACCTGGAGCGCCGACCACCGCAGGAGCGACTTCGAACCCCGTAGCCTAGGGCTCCTCCATCGCAGCAGTCTGTTCAACCACAGGAGCAGGCTGGGGGCTGCCCTGAGGAATTGGCAGTGTGGTCGGCGACGCTGGTGCAGGACTCGGCGGAGGCGGGGTTGGTGCTCGCAGCGACTTTGGTGGAGGACCCACAGGCTGATCGCTGAGAAGATCAGCCGAGTGGGACGACACCTCTGGCTCTTGGATTGGTGGGATCTCTGTCTCAACGACCGACTGCGGCGTAGGACCCGCAAAGGGAATCTCAGACGGCGTGCTACAGGATAAAGCACATATGGATTAATCACAGAAAACATAAAGGACAATCAAAGGATGACAATGATACTTACAGAGTAGATACGCGCATTCTCGGGCGCTTTCCTCTCCGAGTGGGGGAAGGAAGGTCCCTCGGACTTGCAGTACTCAGAGGTACTATGGCAAGTGGCGACTGCTCCGAGCTGATAATTGGGGGCGGGATTGACGACTCGGCACCGCCAGCTTCGTCTTCATCCGAGTCAGATGACTCGGAAAGGAGGAGTTGGCGACGGCTCGGCGCATCCCCAATCACGATGCAGGTCACTCTCACTTCCTCCGACTGCTTCTTCAACATCACCGGCTCTGCGCCGAGCTGGCTGATCCACTCCCTTTGGCATCTCAGGCAAAGGAGGGAGAGATACAAAGGCAGCTCGACCCTGCAAAAGTTGGGTTCAGTTCTTTACTGAGATTACACCCAGTGGGTGGAATTGAAAACATAAAACAGCAACAAACTGGTTAAATACCTCAGGGCATGGATTCGATAAGTTGAACGCCGGAGGACAATCAGTAGTCCGCAGAGAAGTCCCAGACACAAAGAATTTGCCAAGCCGAGCTGCGGCTTGGCCCTTGTCAACACGCTCAGGGGCTTCACGCGTGTTGTCCCCCTCGGCGTAGTATTCATACGCCGGATGAGCCCGCTGCTTGAGGGGCTCGATCCGGCGCAGCACGAAGTTGGCTGCCACTCCTACGGCAGACAACCCTCTGTCCTTCAACTGGGCTATGAGACCCAGCAATTCCCGAACCTCGTCCATCTCACTCTCCTTGGGAAGAGCAGTCCAGGACTGGGAGGGAACATGACGTGAATCAATTTCAGGGGAAATGGCAGGCGAGTGGTTTCCTATGTAAAACCACTCGGACTGCCACCCCTTGTTGGAAGTAAGAAAAGGAATATCAAAATACTCCCGGGTTCGACCCTCGCGGAGTTGGAATCCGGCGCCTCCGACTACTCGCGGGCACTCGGTTCCAGGGTAAGGTTTCAACACAAAAAGGTGAAGAAAAAGATTGAAGTGAGGCTCTATCCCAAGATAGGCCTCACAGAGGTTGATGAAGATGGGGATATGAAGAATAGAGTTGGGATTCAGTGCGCAGAGACTGTCCCATAGAAATGCAGCAGCCCGCGGAGAAAAGAATGCGCGGGCACGCCAAAGCCGCGTAGAAAGAAAGACTCGAACACCACCAAATCAGAGGAATTTGGGGTGGGGAAAGACTCACCGGAGACTGCGCGCCACTCGGCGGTTTGCTGGTCTGGGAGGATGCCGTCGATGACATGCTGCTCGACACGCCTGGTGGTGGTGATGGACTCCCTCCACTCGGCGGCGCGATCCACGGCGACTTCGACGGCGGCCTTGGCCTTGACCGGCCGAGCCCTTCCCGGCGACCTCTCCTTCCGCTTCAGGGCTTCCCTCCTCTTCGGCGCCATGGCAACGAGCGGGGGCTGAGGATTGAGAATGGAAGTTGCGGGAATGGATCTAGGGTTTGCTCTCGCGCGTGGAAGAGAACTTGAGCGCTGGGAAGGCAAATGGCGAGTAAAGGAAGAAGATTGCGGCGGGGATGGCTTATAATGGAATGAACCGTTCCTCCCGCGCGCGGCGCGATGCGTGTCTCGGGAACTCAACCGTCGCAGGCACGTCCCGTCGCTTTGAATTCAAAGATGTGGTAAGGAGTCGCGATATCTCGCGGTATTCTACCTTTAACCAGGCAACCGTTAGTTTTCCTAGGAAACAACGGACTTTACGGGATTAATGGGCCTAAATGGGCTGAAATATAGCACGACCTTTCGGTTCTGTTACATTAACAAATTTGTGGGTTCCTGAGCTAGTGTTCAGGGGCAGAAACCACTCGGTCGTGAGGCTAAAATTAGTCGACGGCCAGACTTGCTTTTGCAATTAATATTGTATCCTTGCAATTGATTTTTACGTAAGGCATGCGATACTATCGCTAAATTCGCTCAGAAGTCTGGGTCAAGTGCTGACAAGTATAAATCTTGCGAGAAGGTGGCTTACCATATGGTCAAGTTGGGTCATGGGACACGATCTGAGAGTCACGCCGAGTTCAAAGAACTTGAGAACAGAATCCTTAAGAAGGGGAAACAAAAAAGGCCCAGAAGGAAAAGATTATCCGAAATCCATGCCCAGAGGCATGGGGGCTGAAAAAGTTCAATTAGGATCCACGGCTTTCAGAGTCTTGACACGATCGTGCCGAGTCGAATCAAGACTCGGGGGCTACACCCAATGGGTGCACCTGGAGGTGCACACCATTGATGGATTAAGTTCAAGAAAGAATTCATAATATTTTATTTTTGACCCTCGACCAGAATGTTCTATTCTGCTCAAGGCTCGGGGGCTACACCCAATGGGTGCACCTGGAGGTGCACATCATTGAAGATCAAGGTATCGACGGAGAAAAGTTGAAGACCCTTGGCTAATTTCATACTAAAATTGCCCAAGGCTCGGGGGCTAAGTGTATTCACTTCGCTGTCGCGTTGTGAAAAAGAGCACTTCTTCCCCTCAGTATGGCTACAATTGAAGAATCGTTTTCAGGAACGTCTGAACATGCACTCAGATCTTCCTTGAAACCATTCGGATCTTCTTCGAAATCACTCGGATGAGGTCTTAGACAACTTGAGAGCACTCGGATCATGCAAGAAAAGGCAGATCAATTACAGCCAACGATCGGCCAAGAAGTGCTCGGGGGCTACTGTGGGGGATATAGTACCCGGGTACCTCACGAGCAAGCCTGGCAGCCCACTAAAAGGGGGCGGCCCAGCCCACCGTTCTGGACCTTATGACGTGCGGAACAAGTCGGCGCACGAAGGAAGGATTTGGAAGGTTGAGTTCTAGTTGGAATAGGAATTATTGTAAAAAAGGAAAGGATTCTTAGAGATAGGATCGGCTACAAACCGACTTGTAACCCTGCCCCCCGATATATAAGGCGGGCAGGGACCCCCTCCAAAACAACTCACCACATCTCAACTCACATCGACATACAATCCATGTAATACAACACCCCAAAATAGGACGTAGGGTATTACGTCGAGTCGACGGCCCGAACCTGTATAAACCCCCGTGTCTGTCCATCCTAACCATCTTGCTTCCAATCTTTGCGATCTTCCCTGCAATACAAATCACTTCCGTGGGCCACCCCGTGGAAGACTGTCGGAGAATATATCACCGACACTTCTTCCTCGATCACCCCATTCAAGAAGGCACTCTTCACATCCATTTGGTACAATCTGAACCCTTTAGCAACTGCAAATGCTAGAAGGATCCGAATTGCCTCCAAACGGGCAATAGGAGCAAATGTCTCCTCATAATCTATCCCCTCCTGCTGCGAAAACCCCTGAGCAACCAACCTCGCTTTGTTTCTCACAATCTCACCACTCTCATCCCTCTTGTTCTTGGACACCCACTTCGTTCCTATGGGATGGCAATTTGGAGGTGGTTCTACTAACTTCCACACCTGATTTCTCTCAAAATTTTCAAGCTCTTCATGCATGGCATTGACCCAATCAGAATCAGATAAAGCGTGTCCAACATTTTTGGGCTCAAAAGACGCGACAAAAGTAGAATGAGCATAATGAGAGATGTTCTGTGACCTCGACCGTGTAATGCATTCATCCATGTTCCCGATGATCTTCGAAGGTGGATGATCCCTCTATACCAGCTGGGGAGCTTCTCGCCTCGAGATTGCCTCCCCCTCAACATCAGCTTCCACTTGAACTCGATCTGGAGCGCGACACGACGAAGGTGTAGCAGAGGGGCCGTCGTCGAATGTCGTGGTAGTAGTGGAAGTAGAGGGTACACGATCTCCACACGGTGCCTAAAATTCCTCATCATCTTCATCATCAGGCTGTTCTTCCTCAAAGATGGACTGTCCCAAATCATCATCACCTGCACACTCAAAAGCAGAAGAGCTACACGGAATGGTCTCGTCGAAAGTGACTTCGCAAGTCTCCATGATTTGGTTAGTCTCAAGATTGAGCACACGATATGCTCGAGAGTGATTAGCATAGCTAAGAAAAATTCCATCCATCGAACGAGACTCAAATTTGTCCAAATTTCCTTTCTTCAAGATGAAACACTTGCAACCAAAGACCCGAAAGTGACTCACACGGGGGGAACGACCATGGAAAAGCTCATAGCAAGTTTTCTTCTTGAAAGCACGAAGGAAAATCCGATTGGAAACATAGCAAGCTGTGTTCACCGCTTCTGCCCAATACTTCCTAGGAGTCCTATGCTCATCTAGCATCGTCCTAGCCATCTCACAAAGTGTTCGATTCTTTCTCTCAACAACACCATTCTGACAAGCAACATATGGCGAAGAGTATTGATGTTCGAGACCAAGATCACGACAGAAGGCATCAAAACGAGTGTTCTTAAATTCCGTACCATTGTCGCTACGTATAGCTCTCATGGCACCACCATTACTCTCGTTTTTCAACCTCAAAATCAGATCTCGAACAAAATCAAATGTCTCATCCTTCGACGCCAGAAAGAACACCCAAGCATACTGAGAAAAGTCATCCACAACCACAAGAACATACCACTTCCCACCAACTGAACGAACACGAGCGAGGCCAACCAAGTCCATGTGCAAAAGCTCCCCTGGACGCTCAGTCATATCATCTGTCAAAGGTGGGTGGGAAGCAGCAACCATTTTACCATGCCTACAAGGTGCACAAACCAAGTCTTTCTCAAACTTGAGCTTGGGCAATCCTCGGATAAGGTCAAGAGCACTCAAGCGTGTGAGTAGATCAAAGCTCACATGACCCAATCTCCTATGCCACTTCCAAAGCTCAGAAGAAGTACCAGCGATCAAACACCGTGAAGGACCAAAAGATCGAGAAAAATCAGCACGAAAAATCTGTCCCTCGGGAATGATCATACACACAAGGTCACCTCGAAAATCAAAAATTTTAGAATCACCACGCTTAAAACGAACTTCATAACCCTCATCAAGAAGCTGAGAAACTGAGAGAAAATTGAAACCAAGATTCTTGACGAGAGCAACCCGCTTCAACATGAAAGTATCGCTCACCTGAATAGCACGCTCAGACAACACTCTACCTCTACCCTTATCCCCGAAAGTGATGTACTGCCTGGACACCACCGGGGTGAGACTGGAGAACCACTTCCCATTACCTGTCATATGTCTCGAGCAGCCAGAATCCATCAACCAAAAGTTCTCCAAGCCTCCCACCTGCACAATCAAAAGCGAGAACGAGAATGAGCGAATGACTCGACACTGGGGTTAGCACAAAACGAGTCAAACCAGTGTCGGGCCATCTGCTCAAAAGAGGGGTTAGCAAAATCAACTCTACCACGCGAAACCCTCTCGTCTCTCACCATCGGACCTCTAGCACCACGCAGGGGAAAACGTGGCCTAGACTCTCTCCTCACCTCGAAGCTATGGTCGAACCTCCCTGAACCGAACTGACCACGAAACAGAGGCCGCCTAGCAAACTCACGACTAGCTGGAACACCACGACTGGCAACCACAGGAACTGTGCGCACAAAGGCGTCGCCTGTCGGCCAGGGTGAACGAGACACAGGCACACTACGAGAAGAGTAGTACCTGTCCCTGTTCCCCACCTCCTTCTCTCTTCTCACCTCCCTCTTCTTCCTCCAACAGAACTCCTCAAGGTGTCCATCCCTTCCACAATGCTCACAATGGAAGCGGACTGATTTTGGCTTTGGGGTTTCTCTCGGTTGTGCCCTCTCTCTCGGCTGGTAAACCCCACTCCTCACAAAGGTTACTCTCCTCTGAAAGTTATCTGTCTTAGGTGGAAACTTGGGAGGATCTGGAGTGGTGTCAAGCTTGTTTAGCAGGTGGTTTAGTTTGGGTGTGAAGGTGTTCTTGAGAATGGCTTTTGGTGGGTTTGTGGGAATGTTTGCGGTGGAGCTCTCTGGATCTCTCTCTCTCACCACTACTCTCACCAACCTTCTCAGAACCAAGACCACGACCATCAGCTCTCTTAAAACCAGCAATCAACATCCTAAGCTGAGGCTCGCGACCCGACAACCAACCCAAACACTGTCTCAGCTCATCATTCTCATCTTGCAATCGATTCACACACTGTTCTAGCTCAACATTCTTCAATGCAACAACATCACAAGCAGAACAGGAATTTGCAATGGGAGATTTCAGTTGTGCTTCAAGTGAACTAATCATGGTGCGTGATTCAAGCAACTGAGCATGCAAAGCAGGACAAGAAGTACAAGCACCTAGCAAAGATGACCTAGACTTCAACTCAGCAAGCTCAACCCTAGCACCCTCTAGTTCATCCAAGCAAGTCATGTGTTTCTCCTTAAGCACAACAAGATCAGCCATATGCACATCACAAAACGAGCTATCTGTCCACCTCAGAAGACTTCAACTTTGAGAAAAGCTCATCGACAGACAAAGTTTCATAGTTTGCCGACTCCATGATCGCCTCAACCTTGGCACCCCACACGGATCTATCAAGTGCTTGTAGGAGCTTGATAGCTTGGTCATGATCCGAGTATGGGAGCACGGTAATGTTGGCTTTCATGTTGTTGACAATAGACGTGAAACGCTGAAACAAAGCATCAACCGACTCTCCAGGCAAATGAGCGAAATTCTCATATTCTCTCCTGTACATCGAGAAAAGCCTAGCCTTGACATGGCTATCACCACCGTGGGCTACCTTGAGCTTCTGCCAGATATGGCTAGCTAGGTCCTCGCCCAAAACACGCTCAAACTCCTCGGCAGACAAAGCACGGAACAAGTAGTCAACAGCTCTAGCATTAGCCTCAAACCTATCCTTTGCATCCTGGGCATCTAAGTTGGTGGGATTGACATAGTTTTCATCTTTCGTCACATCCCACAGCAACTTTCCTTTGCCTCGCAAGAAAGCGCCCATACGCGCAACCCAGTTCGGGTAGTTCTTCCCATCAAAGTGCGGAGGCTCAGAACCCCGATCTTGGTACGCCATCTTTGGATCTTAGACTGGTTAGAGTCGCAAAGACCCGTAACCGGCTCTGATACCAATTGAAGGACCGATTAGGCGACCAGAGAGGGGGAGAGTGAATGGGAGCCGATAAAAATCTCTCTCACGAATCCGGCTACTCCCAACTCAACTCCAAAGCCTACCAACCGATCTTGCCAAGATCACGTAGCTACTGTGAGGCTACTGACCCTAGGAACAAGATCAACACAGCGGAACACGAATCGAACAAATCCAACACGAATCGATCGAAAACCACACGAATCAGCAACTCTCAGCCAGGGGCGGTCACACCGGTATCCGAGGGCGGTCGCACCGGTCTTGCCAGACAGCACGGGAAAAAGGTCAACTCGAGAACGGATCTCCCAAACGGCTTGGAGTTTTGAGACGAAACTTTGGGTAGATGATATACACCTCAAGGAGAGGCTATGCCCCAAAAATCTTGGCCTCTAACTCCCTAGAACTCCAGAAATTTCAAATCTAGCGAAGAACACACCCTCCACGAGTTCATCCCGAAAACTTCAAATCTAAACCGATTCCCGGCGTTTGGGGGCAAGGGATCACCAAGAAAAGAGGCACAAGGCACTCATACGTGATTCCCCCAAAGAAATCCGAGAGAAAACGGGCTAGAAAGTGAAGAACGAAAATCCCCCAAAAATGGCTCCGAAAATACCTCCGAAAATGGGAAAAAGAAAAGGAGCTCGGGAAATCAAATCATGGCACAAAGATATAGAGATTAAGCTCAATCAACCAACCATGAATTCACCTATACAAACTATGAAAGATTCAAAATAGTTCTAGGTGGAGAAGATGAAGGGAAGGGGAAAACTAAACAAGCCAAATGAAAATAACTAAAGAGATGACAGCCACCACCCCTAGGGGGTCTATTATATAGTCCAAATGGTGGTGCTCGAAAGACTAAACTACCCCTAAGCGATACATACCCCTCAGGGGCGAATATGACATTTTCGGCGAAGATTTTTCAGGCTGGGACACCTTCCACCGCAAGCTAGCTTCCCTCCGATGCAAGCCTTGCGATCACGCCGCGTGTCCTCCGGATCGAAGCTCCTCGACGCTCCCGGGCGACCTGCCCAGGTGGGACCGGTCACACCGCCCTTGGGGGGCGGTTGGACCGCCCCTGGCTGGCAGGCCGGGCCGTCGCTATGTCGAGTCCTCGGTCCTTGGTTTTGAGGCCCAAACCAAGGGAAACCGTCCACCGATGATTTTGTGGCCAAATCACTAAACCCCGCGCGCAAGCTTCGGTCGTTAGCCGCCACCTTGCACCGGCTTCTCGTCCGCGTACGAGCTTCGGTTGTGAGCCGCTACCTCGCACTGGAACCACGTCCCCTTGCTCGTTCTTGCCAGCATGTGAACCGCCCTTGATCTATCCGGCCACCGGCTCCCTCGAACCAAGCCTACTTGTCTCTCCGCTCCTCGGAGGCCGCCATGGCTAAGACCTTTCGCGCCTGTTCTTCACCTGCACCAATGCAACCAAGCCGCATTCTACACCTGCAATACTTGAGCCAAGGGAAACGTCAATCCACACCATGTTGTCAATCACTCATCACACCAGGAAGCGACCATCCACCGGTCCTCGGACACACCGTGTCCTCAAGACTCTGGTGGTGGACGTCTCTGATCGCGACTACATCGACTTGTTCCAGAACGGCATCAACAATAGGTTCTTTGATAGGCAATTTGGCCTGCATCGACCAAGGACTCTGGATGCCCTGCGTGACCAAGTCGAGACGTGGTCTGAGGAAGAAGACCGCGACCTCGAGAAGTATGGCCCTCCCCAGGGTAGGGAAAGGCAAGACAACAAAGGCCAGCAGGGCTCCCAGCACAACAAGCGCAAGCCAGACGACACAGTCGCGACTCTGGAGACTGGCATGCGAAGCCAAAAGAAGAACTACCCCGGCAAGAGTGACGTTGAGAAGATCATGGACAGGCCGTGCCCAATGCACCCAAAGCATAAGCACACCATGGGCCAATGTTATGATCTCCAACGCATATACGCCGAGATGGATCGAGAGAACAAGGCCAAGAAGAAGACGGCAAGGGAACCACTCGATCCTGAAGACAAGAACAAGGAAAGGGCCGACGACGAAGAAGAGGACGACGACGAGGACCAGACGCCCAAGGTCCAGAAGCCCAAGAACGTACTCATGGTCATCATGGGAGGCGACTATGGTTTCCGCACTCGGAGGAAGCATAAGCTCGCTCTGCGGCACATCATGGCGATTGAGCCAGCCATCCCAAGGTACCTAAAGTACTCGGAGGTTCCAATTACCTTCTCCAGGGCAGACCAATGGAACAGCTACGACGAACCAGGGCAATTGCCACTCGTCCTGGACCCCACGGTGGCAGGATCACAACTCACCAAGGTGCTCATCGACGGCGGGGCGGGGCTGAACGTGCTATTCTCTGGCACCCTGAAGAGGATGGGACTCGACATTGAAAAAATGTTGACTCCCACCGATTCCCCGTTCTACGGCATTGTTCCTGGTAATGGCAGTCTTCCCCTTGACCAAGTCACATTACCAGTCACATTTGGCACGCAGGAGAACTACAGGACGAAGTACATCAAGTTCGAGGTAGCGGACTTCGAGACCTCTTACCAAGCGATCCTGCGACGTCCTGCGTTGGCCAAGTTCATGGCCATACCACACTATGTCTACCTCGTCTTCAAGATGCCAGGACCCAGAGGCGTCATCTCTATCCGTGGCGACTTGCGACGATCATACAACTGCGACAGAGAGGCTGTGGAGTTTGCGGCTACCACTCAGGTACCCAACGCCATGGCCCAGATCTTCGCAGCAGCTCAGAAGCTGATGCAGTTAGAGTACGAGGTCCCCAGCAAGGAGCCTGGACCACACAAGGCGGCTGTCCCTGAAGATGTGGCGACCAAGGACGCACCACTACTGGAAGGAGACCAGTCGAAGACCACCAAGATCGGGGCCGGCTTAACCCCGAAATAGGAAGGCGAGCTCGTCAGGATTCTGCAAGCCAACCGCGACATCTTTATGTGGAAACCTGCAGATATGCCAGGAGTGCCAAGGAACCTGATCGACCACAGCCTTAACGTCGATCCCAAAGCTACACCCAGGAGGCAACGGTTGCGACGGATCGCAACCGACAAGCGAGAGGCGATCAAGAAGGAGCTGGCGAAACTACTCGCCGCAGGATTCATCAAGGAAGTCTTCCACCCGACTGGTTGGCAAATCCAGTCTTGGTGAGAAAGAAGAACAACAACGAATGGCGCATGTGCGTCGACTACACTCGTGCAGAATTTCCGGAGTTCCCTTTGATACTTGTTGATTCAACAAAGTATACATCGGTCAAAATCCGAAGAGTAGATCACATGACTACTTTCCAGGATCACTGAGTACTTAGATGTAACTAAGACCAGGCTGAACACCTGTAGAGGCCAGCTAGCCTTATAAAGCAACTACCCACAAGTGGTAATTTCAAATCTTTGAGTACTTATTTGAAAGTACTACAGAGTCTACTCGGCAAGACGAGTAGTAATTTCAAATCTCTGAGTACTTATTTAAAAGTACTACAGAGTCTACTCCACAAGATGAGTAGTAATTTCAAAATCTCTAAGTACTTATTTAAAAGTACTACAGAGTCTACTCCCCAAGACGAGTAGTAATTTCAAAATCTCTGAGTACTTATTTGAAAGTACTCCAGAGTCTACTCCACAAGATGAGCAGTAATTTCAAATCTCTGAGTACTTATTTGAAAGTACTCCAGAGTCTACTCCACAAAAAGAGTAGTGATTTTAAATCTCTGAGTACTTATTTGAAAGTACTCTATAGTCTACTCCACAGTATGAGTAGTGATCTTTAAGTACTAGTTATCAAGTGCTTTGAAGTATAACTCGCAAAATGAGTACAACTTGCCGGGGGCTTCCTGAATACACTGCAAGAGTGGTTTGGATGACTCTTCGGGCGCATCATGATCAATGGAATTCATCAATGTGGTGGTCGCCTCAACCCGTTGCAAGTTATCAAGCCAAAGCTCGACTTCAGCTTATGCCGCGGTACTGCCGCATCGCCAATATGCTCGTGATGAACTCAAACTAGTCGGAATCAACTTTGATAGTCTGCTTCATCGACAAATGACATCAAACAAGCTAAGTTACTTGTTTCAATTATTTTTATTAAATTCTATATCTTGTTCTAACAAGATTGTCCAAGTGCCGACCACTTTGTTTGGATGACAACTCTCTAGGCCGCACAACGTGCTATCACATCTTCACCAGCTTCCAGGCTCGGGGGCTGACGCTAAAATTACAACTCGGTTCGCCATCAAGCTTACCTAGTTGTCTTTCTCCAGCATATTTGAGTCGCCAAGTACCAATGATGGGGCCACGATTACATTGGCACCTGACTCCTGATTCTAGGGAGATCGCGGCGTGACAAGTCAACCACGACCTCCTCTGTTCTGCTACTCTATTGATGGTGGCTATTTCGACTACATACTACTCTATGCATCTCCACTGGCTCCTATGCTCGGGGGCTGGGTGCAAGAAAACCACTCGGATGATGATCTCCAAGATGATTCAATATGACAATTATTTCTGGGTGTAAATTACCACTCGGATGATGATCTCCAAGATGATTCGATGAACACTACGCTCGCTGGACCCTTTAATTGATCATTCTGAATCGTTTCAAGGCTCGAGGGCTGATAGGCGATATACATCGACTGTTGATTTTATTTTTTCTGAAGACTGAAGACTTAAATCAAGACCCTCGGCTTGATTCTTTGATTCAACCCAAGGCTCGGGGGCTACTTGATATCAAGTGCAATTTTTCCAAAATTGCACATTTCAAGAACAAGATGAAGATTCAAGATTCTGCGGACCCTCAACCTGATTCTTCGATTCAACTTAAGGCTCGGGGGCTACTCCATATGGAGTGCGATTTTTATCGCACACCATATAATTTTTTGAAGACTACTGATTTAATCAGAATAAACGGGGCTTAAGCACCTCATGGCCTCGTGACAACCAAGACCTGTCCAAGATTGATCAAGCACTCGAAGAACTCGAAAAAGCACTCGATTGGCTTGGCAAGCACTCGGTTGACGATACTCGACGATGAAGCGCTTGGGGGCTTGTTGGAGGTACGACCATGGGCCCATAGGGACACATGGATTGTCTCTAGACAGAGTCGTACCAGGCGTGAAGAACACGAGTAGAGTACTGCAAGGACTCTTCTCGATATGGCAACTAGTCGTATGACTTGTAAACTACTCGGATTGCCTTGTAAAGCACTCTCCGAGTAGTAATTGGTTAGGATTCTACCCGAAACCACCACACAGGACGTAGGGTATTACGCCTTCTAAGCGGCCCGAACCTGTCTAAATCCTGAGTCTATTAGCCTTTGCGTTCCTGATCTCGGTGAAACCCTCCTGAAACTCTACTACCTCGGGATACCCCTCGGTAGGATTGACGGTAGAACACCGACACAGAAGGTTTTCACAATTCATGGGGACACAATTTGCGACAATACGACAATACAACAGCAAGGTGTGGCCTACGCCTCCACCTCCGACCATGTTGCCAGAAACAATGGCCCTTCAGGGAGAAGCGCATCCATGGCCTCACATTGTGATTGTGTCACCGTGCCTGCGAACGTCGCAAGGAATTTTTGGAACGCCGCAGCGTCCGGTGGCCCTTCGCTCGAGGATATGCCCAAGCGCTTCATAAACACGTTCTGTGCTTGCAAAGCCGGCTTTGTTGGTCGGTGCAGGGACTTCTTCGTGAGCCTTTCGCTGCGCCTGGGCTTGAGCATGGACAACGGAAGCGGCGTCTTTGCCTTGCGACGAGGCGGTGTCCCTTGTAACACCCCTGGTGTTCTGGGCCTGCAAACAGTGGATGCAAAGCGCGCTACATTAGCCTTAACAGGTGTTGCTGCCTCCTCCACTATGTGCGGGAGGGTGAGTTGTGAGCCGCGGACGGTGGTGACAAAGGCGTTCTGGTCAGGTGAGAGTGGAATTTCGACCGGTGGCGCATCCTGGAAACGAACTGCTTCAAGATCAACAGGTAGTACCTCAAGATCTGGTAGCGACGGCGATTGGCATCCCTGGTTTGCGGCCGGCGTCTGTAGCAATTCCGGCACGTCGGCGGCAGCACCTACCAGGCCGCGTTGAGGCACAGGGGTGGCCGGCTCAACATCGAACCCATCTTCAACTGCGGGCTCAACAGCCGGGCCAACTCCACCTGCGGGCCGCGTGTGGAATGTGTTGGCCCATGTTTCTCCTTCTCGTTCTCGTTCCTGTAGCAGGTGCGTGTCCTCCTGAGCCGGGGCAGCTCCCTTGTCGTCTTGTTGTTGTCGGGGAGGCAGTGAGCGTATCTTGGAGTCACTGGCATGGACGATCTCATCCAGCATGGGGTCAGCATAGCGCTCGAAGTCAGCACCGCCCCTGTCCCCGAGGCCCACCAGCATGTCAGCGGCCTCGAGCGTCGGGCGCTGCCTGCTCGCCCCATCCGCCAATGGGCGTTCGACACCGGCTGGGGGGCCCTGTTCCCCGCAGTAGTTGTGGCCCCGCTCTTATGTAGCCGTTGGCGTTGACCAAAGCGCATTGGAGCCGCCAAGAACCAACCCCATGCCGGCGCCGCATGCACGCCGCCCTGGCCGCCGAGCCGAATACCACAACTGTCCCCCTGGCGCCGCCACCCTCGCCGGACGCCGAGAAGACAGGCCCCCATCCTGGGCCTAGGGCTAGGCCAGCTGCTCCGCCTTGGCCCGGATCTACACCTTCCTCTGGCTTGGAGACCTTTGGCCATGGATGATGCCGGTGCCGGTGCCGAAAACCAGGGAAATCGTCGTCTTCGGAATTGCTACTAGACTGATCATCTCGCCAATCTTGTATCTCTAGGATCTTCACCACAACACGGTACCACAGGCCATCATGCTTTGAATGTATGATCTCCTCAGGCCTAAGAAACAGATTACCAGGGACATGTTGGTGTGGTTGTTCCGGGATGAATGTAACCTTTTCCACGGGATGAAATCTGGATGGATACACCATGCCGCCACATAGAAGCATCTACGTTGATCACCGGCAAGAAGTGGAGGAGCTTCAACCAAACCAGAGCAAGCGGAACCCAGCACCGCCTGAGCCGTAGTGATGTTGCGCGCATGAGCCGGAATTCCCTTGAGTTCGACGAGCACCTTGAATTTGAGCGGGCCCCAGCTTGCTAGAGACTGCCGGCGCCACCGTTTCCAGATCAGCTGGAAGGGGGCCTCCGGCGGCACGGAGGAATGGAGGATTCTGTCCGCCATCGCTGGATTAGCTAATTCCACCAGGAAGTCTTCCGGCTCGAAGCGGGAGACAATGTAGTCCTTCGGCAGCAGATTGAGGAACTCTTCTAGCAGTCTTCCCACCTGTGCTGGGTTCACCGCCGGCCTGGCACCTCCCACGACTGCCACTAGCGCGCACGAAGATAGCCGCGCCTCGGCGGCGTCAATCTCGGGTGTCCGCTGGATGACACAAATCTCACTCGCAGGACGACGGGAGACATGCCCCAAAGGTCTCGGCGACGGGGGAGGCGATGGCATGGAAGCGTCTGAGCAGAGCGACCTGTGGGCACGACTCGTGGGGGTGAAGGTGCACACACCGGCGGCGGCGAGAAAGTCCTTCCCGTAGAGGCAGAGCGTGCCAAAGTAGTGTCGTCCGAAGCTGCGGAATGGATGCGACGGCTTGAGGGTCGCTGGTGTTGTGGCTGAGGCACCGTCTTTGGCGGGGAGCGACGAAGCGGGGGGAGGGGAACGCGTTCCCGGCCATGAGAACGAGGACAGTCCTTCGACCGATGTCCCTCGCGGCGGCACTTCAGGCAGCGCGACCGGTTCTTGCACGCCGCGGCGATGTGATCCATGGCGAGGCAGTTAAAGCACCGGCCCACCAGATCTGACAGTACAGGTCGAGCCGGTGTAGGGCGCGTAACAGGTCGATTCCCATGGCGCGGCCGACGCCGGCCCAAGGCAGTCACCCAACCGTCGTCGTCGTCCAGCGAGCCCGCAGCGACCACAGTAGTCTGGGAGACTACTGACGCGAGGCGACGAGTAGGCGGCGCGTTCGGGACACCAGCACGCCGCGCGTCCGCCATGAAGCCACCGGTGGGGTGTGGAGGCAAGACGACCGGCGGCGCGACGATGGTGTCGACCAGCATTGGTTCTTTCCCATCGTGACGGTGGCGTCTCAGCGAGCATGGAGAGGGCGAGTCATCCGACTCGGAGGAGGCGTTGTACCTGAGCCACTCGGGGGTGCCGCCAGAAGGCAGATTCCCCCGACGTAGGAATTGGGGGGCCGCCGGATCGAGCGACAGGGGGGGATGTCGGGGATGCGGGCGGCGTCGTCGAGGAGGACGGCCGGACGCCGTACAACGCCGCTGGATCTCTGTCGCCATCTCCAGACATAGCTGTGTTGGGACAGGGTGCTTGGGGAAGGGAGGAAGGAGGGACCGTCGAGGACCTTGAGGTCCATGACAGTCGGCGGTGGCCGCCGGGGCCGGAGTGGTCCCCGGCGCGGTGGCGGTGGACGCTGGGACCGGGTGCTCACCGGCGGGTGGGAGCGGGTGCTCTCTCAGCGGCTAGGAAGTGCGGGTTTCCCTAGACTATGATGATGACTGTGGCGCCGTCCAAGCTGCCCATGGCATGCTTAATTAGGCTGCTGGCTAGCTAAAAAAGTTTATTAGCTTGAGGTGATCGAGAGAGCTGTGAAATCGAGGCGAGCTCTGAGCTAGCTCTCTGGTGAGAATTGAGAGCTTGTATGCTTGCTGGCCTGGTGAGGATGGCGTGCTTAAGTTTGCTTATACAAGGGAGGGGAGTGAAGCGGCGTGGCGAAGCGGGCAATGCGCGGATCGTACGATGTCCTGATGAGTAAACGTACGGAATCCAATTCCTGCCCAGTTTCAAACGTGCGGAGCAGCTGAACACTGCATTGGCAGCCGGACGATGCGTTCGGACATCCTGGAGAACTGTTTAACCGCACACACATTCGTGTGCCTCAACCTTTCAATTTACATCACGAATAAAGTGATGCAATACAAAAAAAACTAGAGAGAAAACGTAAATTGCATAGTATGTAAAGTGATGCAATACCACTACTACAAAAAAACATTTATAAGAGCCAGAGTTTTTTTTCAGGGGCGGACTAAAAGGCGACGCGCCCCTAAAAATGTGAGCGGGCTACTGTAGATAAGGGCCGCCCCTGAAAATCGTTTTCAGGGGCGCACCATGCCATGACCCGCCCCTAGAAATCATTTTCAGGGGCGCGTCATGCCATGACCCGCCCCTGGAAATGGTGGCCCCCTGGAAATGGTGGCATTTCCAGAGGCGGGTCATGGCATGACGCGCCCCTGAAAATGATTTTCAGGGGCGGATCATGGCATGACCCGCCCCTGGAAATAGTTCCACGCAAATAAATTCATAACTTTTTCATACGATCTCGGATGAAGATAAGTTTTATACGAAAATTGTAGAGCTCGACGAGACCTAAAACTTTGTAGTTGATAAGTTTTTCATTTGATAATATTTAGTGCCTCAAAATTTTATTATAAGCTCTCTAATTTTATAATATAGACTTTGTTGGGCCAAAAACTTGTTGGGCCGGCCCATATACCGTTGGAGGAGTTGGGCTTTGTAGATGACCCATAACAAAGGAAAAAATTATTTTATTTTAAAAGGTGCAAAATATATTTAAAATATTTTAAACACATTTAAAAAATCATTATAAGTTATACAATTTGATTAATGCACATGATGATCATATCAATCTTCTTGTAAGTGAGAGAATGAAACGGTGCTATATTTTTTGTATGCACCGTTTTATCCTCTCCTTTTTGTAAGTGAGAGGATAAAATATTGTTATATTTTTTGTATTCACCATTTTATCATCTTCTTCTTTTGTAAGTGAGAGAATAAAATGGTGCTCTCTTTATCTCGATTTTGCTATTTTGATTATCTTCAAATTTATCCTCTCATTCTTCTTTTAGGTGAGAGGATGAAAGGGTGCTCTATTATTTGTATGCACGTTTTATCCTCTCCTTCTTATTGTAAGTGAGAGGATAAAACGGTGCTCTATTTTTGTATGCACAAGATAATTGCTCATTCATCCGGTCGCCATATATTTTGTATACACCGGATGATTGACCATTTATCCTGTCACCACTTTTTAACACTTTGTATTTTCATCATATCTTTCTACTCCGGGGTCTGATTTTGATAATCTTAGACTCCATGGAAAGCTTATGAAATTCTATACAAGATCATCTTGAAACCCATCCAATTTTATCAAATTTCATTTGAGATGGTTATTTACTCCAAAATATCATTATAATATCTCTACTTTTGAAAACTAGTGTTATTTTGATGATCTTCTAATGAATGAGCATATCTGTGTATGTGATAGTGTGAATGTATTACAATATGTGTATATGTGAATGTATTAGGATACATATTTCACCAAAAATACTAGTAACATGTGTGAGTATGTGTGAATGTAGGAGTACGTGTGTGATTGTATGTGGGAGAGTTAGTTGATATATTTTTTGAGTACAAACTTCTTTATTTGATCTCATATGAAAAAAATTATACCAAAGTCGTATAGATCAACGAAATATAAAACTTTGTGCTCTTATTGTAAGTCAGAGGATGAAAATGTGCTCTTTTATTTTGTGTGCACCATTTTATCCCCTCGTTCTTCTTGTAAGTGAGAGGATGAAAGGGTGCTCTTTTATTTGTATGCACCGTTTTATCCTCTCCATCTGCTTGTAAGTGAGAGGATGAAAGGGTACTCCCATTATCCTGTTTCGATAGATTACCTTTTTAATTAATAAGTATATGTATATGTGCATTTATTAGTATACTAATAAGAATACTACACACTGGACTTTGCTACATTACTCCACTTACCTCCTTGGAGGTAAGGGGTGTCAAGTAAATTTTACAAAAGTTCTACTAGTATGTGTGAGTGTATGTGAATGTAGGAGTATATGTGTGATTGTATGTGAGAGAGTTAGTGGATGTATATTTTTTTAAATTTTTTTTATTTGATGTCATATGAAAAGAAACTTTATACCAAAGTCGTACAGCTCGACGAAATATAGAACTTTGTAGTTGAGAATTTTTATATTTGAGTTTGTGTAGTATTTTTAAACATCATTATAAGATACTTAATTTCAAATCTTGAACTTTAAAATTTTCGATTGATCTCCGACGTAAATAAGCTATATACCAAAGTTGTAGAGCTCGAAGAGTTATAGAAGTTTGTAGTTCACAACTTTTTCGTTTGAGATTGTTTAATACTTTAAAATATCATTATATGCTATCCGATTTGAAATTTTAAAAGTTTAAAATATTCAAATGACCTTGGATGTAAAAAAGTTCTATAACAAAGTTGGAGATCTCGATGAGATACAAAACTCTGTAGTTTACAACTTTTTTAGTTAAAGCCGTTTAGGTGTTCAAAAATCGGTTATAAGCTCATAGAGAAAACACAAATCGCCACGTCAGCGATCCAGGGCTCCAAAATAGAGGCCTCCCGTTGGCTGAAACACTCCTGTCTCTCTCACCTTATCTTCTCTCCCTCACCTTCTCCACCGTTCCCACATCTCATTCTCTCGCTCCACCTCTCTCTCCCTCGGGCAGCAGCGGCACGACGACCTGGGAGCGGCGGGAGGCGGCGGCGGCGGTGTGGAGGCGGCACCGGCGAGGGCGCAACGGCGGGAGAGGCCCCGCGCGGGTGGTGCCGCCCGCCTGCAGCAGCTGTTCTTGCCGGCGAGGTGGCGGCAGCTGTGTCACGCCGGCCTCGCCAGAGCCGAGCCAAGGCCCGTGTACCTCGGAGCGGAGGAGCCTCTGCCGGTGAGCTGCTGCGGCCTCCTCGCCCGTGTCGCATCCGCCCCCGTTCTGACGCCTGCTCAGTGCTCAGGTGTTGTCCGATTTGTTTTTGGAAAAAGGAAGAACTGAGATGCTAGATCGACCGGGAAATCAAAGGTTGAGAGATGGGGCTTGTTGTGGCTTGGATTTCGATGGCCTGCTCATCGATGTGTGTAACTAGGCAGTGAGGAAAAACAGCAATCAACCAATCATTACTTCCTCTTTTTTTGTTTGCTTGTTTTCGACAGAGATGGGGAGATAGCTGCTGCGTGAGCTGTTCTTGCCGGTAGAGAGAGATCGATGGGAGATGAGGTTCCAAGAGACTGGCCGGCGGCCAGGGGCAGCGGCCGGCGAGGGGCCGGCGCCGCCCGCGCGCGGCCTGCGGCGGCGGCCAGGGGCAGCGGCCGGCGAGGGGTCGGCGCGGCCTGCGTGACCGCCAGTCTGCAGCGGCGGTGGAGCCCCTGGCCTACGAGGGCCAAGGCGGGGCCGCAGCGGCGGCCAGCGAGGGGCCGCGCAGTCCGCGGCGGCGGCAAGCAGCAGCGGCCGACGAGGGGTCGGCGTGGCCAGCGGCGGCCCGCCAGTGCTTTTTTTAATTTTTTTCTTTTATTTTTATTTGTTAAATTTAATTATAATGGTGTAATTAATCAACTGCTAATCTTGATTCTGATTAATTAATCTTCAGCTAATCATGTTTATTTTATTTTTATCTTTGTTTATTTTTGGTTTTTATTTTTTTTTAATTTTTAAAATTCATTTGTAGGGGCGCGTGATGGCATCATCCGCCCCTGTAAATGACATTTCTAGGGACGGTTGATGGCATCACGCGCCCCTGAAAATTATTTGCAGGGGCGGGCTACTAACCCGCCCCTGCAAATGGCCATTTCTAGCAGCCAAAAGCAGGGGCAGATTTTGGAGCCGCCCCTACAAACGCCCGTTAACCCGCCCCTAAAAACGTTTTCTGTAGTAGTTTACCTAAAACGTAACTAGAGAGACTGCAAACTTTAGCATGTCAATTTTTTACTGAAGCATCAAAGAGCTTGCGATCTCCGGTATTCCTCATTACAGCCATTCAGCCACTTCCAAGGGTCATGGTCCCAAACTCCCAATTTAGTACTTTCATATATAGATCACCTCATATATAGACCACCCTAAGGCCAGTCTATGTGACTAGGTAACTGAGCTATAGGAGTTCCATAGGATGAAACTCGTCTCGATAAAACTCTCCTCATAAATGACTCTGTCAAGTCATCATTTTTACTGACGTGACATAGTAATTAATGCCTGTAAAACCCTTCATGAATGTTTCATTGAAACTGGCCTAAGACTCCCCCACATTGCCGATGTGTTCATGAATAATGGGCCTCTCCCAAAATGCTCCCCGCAACGATTCTGGGCTTGAGTCTGGTGAAATTCTATAGCGATGGTTTCTCCTGAAACAGTGAAAGTCGTCTCGGATGAAGAAAGATGAAGGATAGATCGAGACCTAGTGGCGTGCTTCAATGAAACTTTATTTATGTTGAGGTCGCAGTTGTAAAAGAGGTTTCATATTAATGAAATCTAATCCCTTTCTAAAAAAACTCCCCTCAATATCTAATTGGTATTACTTAGCTAAAATTGTACTGTACTCTAGAGTAGAGCTGACGCGTTTTGAGGCTCTTGCAACAAGACTTGCAATGCCGCATCCCGCATGGGATTCAACTAGTGACCACAAGCACTGGTTAATCAACTAGTAAGGGCCTAATCGATGATCAAATTTGTAATCTTGTTCTAAGCTAGTACTCACTCCGTTCTCGAATATATGTCATTTAGGACAAGCAAATTAGTTCATTTTTGAACTAAATAGCTTGTCCTAAACGACATATATTTGAGGACGGAGGGACTGAAGATGTTTCTAAGGATATATAGGTCAAAACCTTCTGAACAGTATGCACAGGTAGCATATCATGCATGCGTGATTGAGCGATCTAAGTTTAAAAAAAAATGACGGTGGGCTACGGAGGGGGCTTAAAGTTAAAGCCCCACCTGAATAGAGTAACGCATGGATACATGAACCTCGTTGCACCGTCACAGCCACCAAATCACCGGTAATTATTCAACCAGTCCTAAATCAGCCAGAACGTACGTCCGCCGTCACGCTCGCCCAGCAGTTTGACTGCTTTTAATTGTCATATTAAATACATAAACCCAGATGCAAAGCTGCTGAATTGACCCATCATCTGAACTATTTGGTCACGTATATTAAACGTCTAGATGCGCCAAGAATGGCTATTTGGTCACGTATATTAAACGTCTAGATGCGCCAAGAATGGCTTTTTTTTAACTTGATTTTGTTGAGAAATTAATTAGTAGATTAATTAGTGATCAATTCCTGTTTAATTAGCTAATTACTTAATTAGAGAAGGGGAAAACCCCCTCACGTGAGGGTGCCTCCAAGGGGCATCCTTCCCAAGGGGTGCCTCCAAATGGCTAAATGTCCCGTCATTCTGTATAAATGTAACAGTCCCCGTCAATGAGAATCAATCCATTCACATTCTCTCTATTTCATTTGTCTCTACTTCACAACACGTTATCAGTTATCAGTCACTTTTGTTCTTCACTGAGCACACATAGACAAGAACAGAGGCACAAGGCCTCACGAACAGAGACAGGAAAGCCACAGGGCCTTCACCCCAAGTAAGAACCATGGATCGTTACTTACATTTCGTTTCAACCATGGATGGCTTTCTGGCTTTTCCAATCACCGGCAACCACCACCACCATTGCTGTCCTGGGCGTCGCCCTGGCTTCCGCTTCAACACCAGAGGCGGCTTCTTCTTCACCCGTCATGGATGCCATCCCGCAGGACGTCGCCATGGCCGTCGTGGTGGTTGTCGCGGTCGCCGCCTCCGTGGTGACTGTCGGGATTCGGGGAGGCTACGCTAGCACAAAATAAAACCGTGTACCCCGAAACCAGGAACAACTGCAGTTATAGATCTCAGATCGTTACCACTAGACACGCAGATGCAGCGGAACCGTCTCGGTGTAGAGAAGCGCGTCGAGGTAGCAGTGCCGTGAAGTTGCGAACGTCTGTCTGGTCCTGCGACTTGCGGTTCGTCCTAGTGCTCCAGATGTAGCACCTCCGAGATATCCACACGTACGGAGATTGGAACGCCGAGCGTCGGTGTGCCAGCACCGAGGCGCGCGGCAGGAGAACGGTAGCGTGGGAGAGCGGTTACTGTTCACCGCGTGAACTACCGCGGGTACTGTAGCAGCGGCTATAGGAGGGGCGGCACAACTGGCTTGCTCATCTCCCCTTTGCCCCTCCCTCGTATATATAGGGAGGAAAACCTCTCACCCCTTCGTCCATTAGCAATGTGGGACTAATACTTGGTGTAGTCCCTCTAGTGCTAATGGGCCACGCTAATGGGCTTCCACTTTGTAGGCCCATTAGTGGATCCAATCCAATTGGCTCTAGGGCATATATCCAACAGTCTCCCACTAGCACTAGAGACAATCTCTTAGTCAAGTATTTAAATGTTCCAAACCCCTTAAGTGTGTGACCCTATGGGTTCACGCACACATAGACATGGTTCGAGTACTCCTACTCGACCAATAGTTGATAGCGGTCTCTAGCAAGACGTGTCAACTCCTAAGTGCACGTAAAGATCATATCAGACGAACCAGCACAACTCATATACATGCTATTCCCTTTGCCTCGCGATATTTGGTCTAGCTTCTCCAAGCTGACCTCTCTTTCTCGAACCTGTGAGTCGGATCCTTCAAGAGGTTAACACTTAACCTAGCACGGCCATGCATTTCTTGATCCGATCACTCGAGGGGCCCAGTGATATCTCTCTCACATAGAGAGGGGCAAATTCCATCTTGATTGACCATGTCTCACAGCATGCTTCCTGACAAACCCGAAAAACTACCTTTATAACTACCCAATTACGGTGTAGCGTTTGATAGCCCCTAAGTAAGTCAATTCACATCTTGAGTACATGCGGCAATCTCAGGTCTTAGGACAAAGCATACACGTTGTGAAACAGAGAACAATATTACAACATCTCACGTTGGGTCAATCCAGCCCATGTCATACATGTGCCCACATTATTAGTTTTACATCTCCATGTTCATGACTTGTGAAACATAGTCATCAACTAATACATGTGCTAGTCTAATGTTCATGTGTGTTCTAGCATGAATTCTGACCAGGGATAACTTTAGAATAACTATACAAGTAAAGAGTTTCACAAACAATTCACATAATTGTCGATCAATACAAGTTGCCTTTCATGGATATTCAATGAACACCTAGTGCTTTATCATGGATACTATGAAATATGACTCCCACTTGCATTAGAGCTAATCTAGAAGATATCTAATACCCATAGCTCTCATATGCGCCTCATGCTTAGGCTGTGAAAGAGCCTTTGTCAAAGGATCAGCAACATTTAGATCCGTATGTATTTTGCATATCTTGATATCACCTCGTCTAATGATCTCTCGAATGAGGTGAAACTTCCGCAGTACATGTCTGTTCTTTGAGTGATTCCTTGGCTCCTTAGCCTGCGCAATAGCCCCATTGTTGTCGCAAAAGAGATTCAATGGGCTAGACGCATTCGGAAACACACCAAGCTCAATGAGAAATTTTCTCATCCAAGCACCTTCCTTTGCAGCTTCAGCAGCTGCGATGTACTCGGCTTCTGTTGTAGAATCGGCCACGGTCTCCTGCTTGGAACTCTTCCAACTCACAGCGCCACCATTTAAAGTAAATACGAATCCTGATTGAGACTGTGAATCATCCGGATCAGTTTGGAAGCTAGCGTCGGTGTAACCGTTTACAACGAGCTCCTCCTCACCTCCATAGACTAGGAACATATCTTTAGTCCTTCTGAAGTACTTAAGAATACTTTTCACCGCTGTCTAGTGACTCTCACCCGGATCAGACTGGTGTCTGCTCGTCATACTTAGAGCAAATGAGACATCTGGACGAGTACTTATCATGGCATACATGATAGACCCAATTGCCGAAGCATACGGAATCTTATTCATGCGCTCTCGCTCATCAGCTGTCTGAGGACGCTGATTCTTGCTGAGGTGTACACCATGTGACATAGGTAAGAACCCCTTCTTGGATTGCTCCATGCTGAACCGTTTCAGCACCTTGTCAATATAAGTATCTTGGCTTAATCCTATAAGCCTCCTTGATCTATCTCTATAGATTTTTATGCCCAGAACATATGCTGCTTCTCCTAAGTCTTTCATAGAAAAACTATTTTTCAATGAAGTCTTTACGGATTCCAGCATAGGAATGTCATTCCCAATCAATAATATGTCATCTACATATAAAATTAGAAATACAACAGCGCTCCCACTTTCTTTCTTGTAAACACAAGGCTCTTCTACATTTTGATGAAAACCAAACCCTTTGACTACCTCATCAAAACGAATATTCCAACTCCGAGATGCTTGCTTTAATCCATAAATGGATTTCTGAAGCTTGCATATTTTTCCAGCATTGGTCGGATCGACAAAACCTTCAGGCTGTATCATATACATGTCCTCATCAAGGTTTCCATTTAGGAAAGCTGTTTTGACATCCATCTGCCATATCTCATAATCGAAATACGCAGCTATTGCTAGGATGATCCGAATAGATTTAAGCATCGCTACTGGAGAAAATGTCTCGTCGTAGTCAACTCCTTGAACTTGTCGAAAACCTTTTGCAACAAGCCGTGCTTTATAGACGTGAACATTTCCGTCCATATCTCTCTTTTTCTTAAAGATCCATTTGCACTCGATGGGTCTAACACCCTCAGGCAGATCAATCAAGTTCCAAACTTGATTGTGTCCCATGGAATCTATCTCGGATCTCATGGCACTCTGCCATTTCTCAGAATCTGGGTCCATCATTGCTTCCGCATATGTCCTAGGCTCATCGTTTTCCATCAACAATATGTCGCGCTCTCCTGTAATTAGGAGATTCATTCTATCAGTTGCACGACGTGGCCTTTCGGACCTTCGTGGTTGTGGTGGTTCATTTCTCACCACCGGTGCCTCCACGGGTTCTGCTACATTAGCATCACTCGTAGAGTCTTGCCTCATGGGCTCATCTTGAATTTCTTCAAGAAACACCTTTTGTCTACTTTTCTCGCTTTTGAGAAACTCTTTCTCCAAGAAAACACCGTTTCGAGCAACAAACACTTTGCACTCTGATCGGTTGTAGAAATAATATCCAATAGTTTCCTTTGGATATCCCACAAATATGCACTTATCCGACTTGAGTGTAAGCTTGTCTGACTGAAGTCTCTTGACATACACTTCACAACCCCAAATTTTCAGAAAAGACAAACTGGGAGTCTTGCCAGTCCATATCTCATATGGTGTCTTATCCATGGATTTAGACGGTACCCTATTAAGTGTGTAAGCTGCTGTTTCTAGAGCATATCCCCAAAACGATAACGGTAGGTCTGACTGGCTCATCATTGATCGTACCATGTCCAACAAGGTTCGATTACGTCGCTCGGACATGCCGTTTCTCTGAGGCGTTCCAGGCGGCGTAAGTTGTGGAACAATTCCGCAACTCTTTAGATGACTGCTAAACTCGTGGCTCAAATACTCACCTCCACGATCGGATCGTAAGGCCTTAATTTTCTTACCACGTTGATTTTCCACTTCATTTTGAAATTCTTTGAACTTTTCAGAGGTTTCTGACTTATGTTTCATTAAGTAGACATAGCCATATCTACTAAAATCATCAGTGAAGGTAATGAAGTATTGGAATCCACCTCTAGCTGTCGTGCTCATCGGTCCACACACATCCGTATGTATGAGTTCCAATAAGTCATGCGCCCTCTCAGGAAAACATGTGAATGGCGTCTTGGTCATCTTGCCTAGCAAACAAGCTTCGCATGTCTCGTATGATTCAAAATCAAACGAAGTTAAAAGTCCATCTGAATGGAGCCTTTTCATGCGCTTTTCACTTATATGACCCAAACGACAATGCCACATATAGGTCGGACTTAAATCATTAGGCCGAGGCCTTTTAGCACTTACATTACAGATAGGCGCACCATCAAGATTTAAAATAAACAAACCATTCACAATGGATGCAAAAGCCACAAACATGCCATTCTTAGAGATCACACAACCATTGTTTTCACTCGCAAATGAATAACCATCCTTCATCAAACATGAAGGAGACACAATGTTTCGACTTAAACTAGGAACATAATAACAATTATTTAGTTCCATTATAAATCCTGATGGGAGGTGAAGTTGCATCGTCCCGACGGTCAGCGCTGCAACTCTTGCATTGTTGCCCACGCGAAAATCAACTTCTCCTTTTTCCACGCTTCTACTTCTTATTATTCCCTGCATCGAATTGCAAATATGAGCAACCGATCCGGTATCAAATACCCAGGAATTAACATAAGAATCAGCGAGGAAGATATCGGTAACATAAACCTGAAGCGTACCTGAACCGGAAGTACTCTTACTTCCCTTGTTCTTTAGCGAAGCTAGGTACTGCTTGCAGTTTCTCTTCCAGTGACCCAGTTCATTACAGTAAAAGCATGGCTTATCAGGCGCTGGTCCAGGTTTGGGATCCGAGCTTGGCTTGTTGATCACATCTTTGGCCTTGCCCTTCTTCTTCCAATTGCCCTTCTTCTTAAAGTTAGGCTTGTTCTGGATCGCCATCACATGGCCGCCACCATTGCTCTTCTTAATGTCAGCCTCTGCTGTTTTAAGCATGCCACACAGCTCATTCAAGCCCTTCTCTGCCCCATGCATATGGTAGTTCGAGATGAAGCTACCATAGCTTGGCGGAAGTGACGCTAGAATAAAATCAGTGGCCAACTCTGGACCTATTGGGAAGCCTAGCTTCTCCAATCTCTGAGTGTGACCAACCATCTTGATCACGTGTGGCCCAACTGCTGCACCTTCTGCCAACTTTGTCTCCACAAAAGCTTTGGACACATTGAACCTTTCGGTCCTAGCTTGAGTTTGGAACATTTCCTGGAGAGCCACAATCATATTGTGTGTAGTATATCCCTCAAACTGCATCTGCAGCTTAGGTTCCATACTAGCAAGTAGAAGACAGCTTATCTGATTATCAATGTCCAACACTCTCTGGTGGGCGTTTCTCACAGCAGCAGTTGCATTTTCAGCAGGCTCGTCTGGTAAAGGGGTGTCTAGAACATCCTCCTTTTTCTCTGCCCTGAGAACAATTCTCACGTTGCGGATCCAATCCGCATAGTTTGTTCCATTCAACTTTTCTTTCTCAAGGATCGAACGTAAAGTAAACGGTGCGTTGACAGCCATTGATCTACAACAAAATAATAATGCAAAATACTAAGACAACGTATCCATGACGGAGTAAATTAAATTAACCATTTAACTGAATCTACTCCCACTAAAATCAATATCCCTCGATTGATTACTAGTGATTCAGGATCCACAACTAACAAGTCGACTAGTGAGCTTTAGCATCACCGCTAGAAGACATGGTAGACCGGTAAGCAACTCTTTGCTAATCATATCTCATATGACTCCTGTTGTTGGGTGACATCTCTATGTCTCGGCGACCAACTCTTGTGCCCCAAAGCCCTTAACCGTTAAGATGACTTTGTTCAAGGTAACCAAACCCCGTGCGAGTAAGTATCCGATACGAACCCATCTAGTCGAGGAAAATCAGCAGCACCCTAATTTTATAGACCCACCACTGATCGTACAAGACATGATGGTGCAAGGTTTGGGAGGGCACGTAAACTTAAATATTACTGAGGGATCGTTCTACTTTTATCGTCGCATGCTCAAAAAAACGTCATTCGTCGCA
Organism: Urochloa ruziziensis; assembly: GCA_015476505.1. Taxonomy (NCBI): domain Eukaryota; kingdom Viridiplantae; phylum Streptophyta; class Magnoliopsida; order Poales; family Poaceae; genus Urochloa; species Urochloa ruziziensis. The sequence continues at coordinate 33,272,792 of CM027124.1, forward strand.
TGTAAATAAAAGCAGAACGTTATAGGACGGCATTCACACAATAATGACACGGTATGGCCCATTATCACAGGTAGATCTCCATCTCCATTGTGTTGTCCATCATGTTGATCTCCATCTTCATGATCCATCATGTTGATCTCCATCTCCATGATCCATGCATGCCATCCTACAGTGATGAGTCCTCCAAGAACTAACACCTAACGCATGCAAGTAAATAAATTACATAATCGCGCTTAGATCATCACAGGTTGGCACGCAGACCATTACAATAACTTGACAATACATATGGCTCCAGCCGTATTGCCGCACTCACGACACGCAGGTCATGATTCAATTACATACATGCATCACATACACATAAGGGCCATACCGATCACATGAATTTCTGCAAAAACAAGTTAGGCGATTCCGACGTCTAAACTTAAAACGCAGAAAACTCCATCTTTCCGGCCGAATTTCGCGAATCTGATTTCGGCGAATCTGCCAAAGGCAGTCTAAAACGGACGTAACTTTTTCTGTAGATGAATTTTCATATAAAAATCGTCTCCATCCGAGATCGTATGCGAAAGTTATGACTGTTTTACCGAACATCTTGTTTTCGCATCTTTCTCCGGCCCGGTTTCAGATCCAATCTTCACCGTCACGCATCCCATGCGCCTGGCCATTGACCTAAGTTCGATTCGACCAATCCAATTGATCTACATCTCACCATGCATGGGTTTACGAGTATCACTTAGCTCCGATGGCGGAAAAACCGACCGGTAGGAGCAATTCGTTACACAACCATCACGGCAAATATCACGAACCGATCAGAGACTCATCTACAACCACGCATATCTCCATATGCCCACGATCGAATCTATAACGAAGCAGCTACGGCTCTTATACCACTGTCGGGATTCGGGGAGGCTACGCTAGCACAAAACAAAACCGTGTACCCCGAAACCAGGAACAACTGCAGTTATAGATCTCAGATCGTTACCACTAGACGCGCAGATGCAGCGGAACCGTCTCGGTGTAGAGAAGCGCGTCGAGGTAGCAGTGCCGTGAAGTTGCGAACGTCCGTCTGGTCCTGCGACTTGCGGTTCGTCCTAGTGCTCTAGATGTAGCACCTCCGAGGTATCCACACGTACGGAGATTGGAACGCCGAGCGTCGGTGTGCCAGCACCGAGGCGCGCGGCAGGAGAACGGCAGCGTGGGAGGGCGGTTACTGTTCACCGCGTGAACTGTTCACGCGTGAACAGTACCGCGGGTACTGTAGCAGCGGCTATAGGAGGGGTAGCACAACTGGCTTGCTCATCTCCCCTTTGCCCCTCCCTCGTATATATAGGGAGGAAAACCTCCCACCCCTTCGTCCATTAGCAATGTGGGACTAATACTTGGTGTAGTCCCTCTAGTGCTAATGGGCCACGCTAATGGGCTTGCACTTTGTAGGCCCATTAGTGGATCCAATCCAATTGGCTCTAGGGCATATATCCAACAGTGACCGTGGACGGCGCTGGTCGTCGGTCCTGCCAAGTTCAGACCGGTGGTCTGGACCATCCTCGCCAGTACCACACCAAGCACCAGTGGCTCCTCCGAGCACACAAGGGCGGCCACGCCGCCGTACACCAATGGAATTTGTCTTGGATGGACAGAGGCACATTCCGATGCCAACTCCACCCGAGGAACCTCGCCATCGTCTGGTTCTTCGACTCTGACGTCCAGGCGCCGGCGTCGAAGGCGCCGGCGTCGAAGGCGTCGGGGCCATCCCCGACTTGAACGCTCCTGCCACAGCGACGACGACACCCGGCAGCGCCGGTTTTGGCCCTCAGATCGGCCCCTCTGCCCCAGCACTGCCGCATCCAAGCTTCTTCATTGAAACCATGGCGGCTCGGCGAGGGGCGTCGCCATTCTTCAACACCGACGCTGCTGCTGCCGCATCCGTGGCTTCTTCCTCCTCCACGGCATCACCGCCTTCACCTCGCTCGGACCTAGAGCCACCCGCTTCACCTCCGGCCTCAACAATGGAGGCGCCACCCTCGGTGGCCGACCCGGAGTGGGCGGCGCTCATGGCCCGCCACCTACGCTGGCGGGTGGCCATCGACCGTCGCCCAGGCGTGCGCCGGGGCACTTGGAGCCCAGCCCGACTGGGCTTCTCCTCCGTCAACCAGTAGAGGCCGGCGGAGGCCGGCGGCCGGCATCAAGCCAGCACATCGGGGGCGGGCGCCAGGAGAAAGGGAGGAGGGGGAGCGGCTGCTGCAGCAAGGCCGGGGAGGCGCGGATCTGCTACTTCCGAGGCAGAGCGGCGCTTCGGCGGCGACGGCGGATGGCCACAGGCGGCGGCGCTGGCTGGGGAGTGGGGGACGGGGTTAGGGAAACCCTAACCGCCCCCCGCCTTATACAGGCCGGCCAGGCCAGGCCGGCGTGGGCCGCCCTCAGGCGGGTCGAGATGGGCCACTAGCCAGGCCGCATCAGGCGAGGCGGTTGCAAGCCACATCAGGCCACCGAGCCGGGCCGAAAGCCATCAGGCCGCGCAACTCATCTCCCTCCGAAGCAAAATTGCAAAGAGACCCCCAAACTTATCAGTATTTACATGTTTTAGAATTCCAGTTCTACATGTTCATAAATAAGTCCCTGGATTGTTCTGATTAAGTCCTCAGACTTCGTAGTATTTGCATATTTGTTGTAAATAGCTATCTAGACTATCAAGTTTAGTACCAATGTACTATAATTACCGCAGTAATTGTACATTATGTGATCCGCAGATTCACGCAAATATTATTTTAGAACAAATTTTCATGTGTCATTTATTTAATATATTTACTACATGACACTTAAAGATTACACTACATCATGTAGTATCAAGCAAAATAAAATAAAATTAAGGTATATGGATTTTTGGAACAACACAAATTGGTGGAGACCTAGACACTGGCTGCAATAAATTATATAGAATTGTAACAAGTTCTATAAGAATTTATTTGCTCTGAGACCAGGCTTTTAGGTAGCAAATTATTTGCCTATCACTGAGAGGTCTACATCTTATGATGATTACCTACAAAGTGTATATCCAAATTATTATATACAATAACAATTGTATAAAATTTGACTATCAAGTCATCAATTCCCACAGGAATATAAATAAAACAGTGGCACTGTTTATTAAATTACACCTTAATTTTATTGCAAGAATCATCTTGCATTCAATATTTTGCATATTTATAGCACCAATATTCTTAATTTACCACAATAAATTAAATCTATACATGATTTGCTCATGTAAGAAAATTGACATATCATACCAAATATTAAAATTTGGAATGGTCAAAGGTTTCCACCTTTTATTTCGGTAATTACCTTGATTCATATTTCATATTGGCCATTCATAAGGTAGTATCACAATACTAGTATGGTATATATACTATCACATAGTGATTTATCATACCAAATTTTAAATATGAATTAAACAAGGCCTACACTAACATGGTGATTACCTACTAGTGAACCGCATGAGACAGTGGAGTCTAAGGCATCTAGCACAAATCATGCCAAACTATGCCCATAGCAATGAGTTTCTCGTCCACTACTTTAAGATGCACACCATTCTGGTGACTATCTTTTGATGTGTTCACTCACTAGTACATGATGATAGAGTATATATCAGTGACAATTCACACTTGATAATAGCAGTGATTTCATCACCTATCAAATATGATGCCCACACTACTTGCAATTCCAAGATATAACATTTTGTGTATATTAATTCAAGACTCATCTTGAATTCACAAACCAAGGACATCTACTTTGCTTAAATAAGTAGCAGAAGATAGTACAATATATTTTAGTGACTATCTTCTATCATAAAGACAGAGACTATGTTTTGGAAATTGATCCTTCGATCATCTATTCTCACAAGAATGGAGTCCAAAACATATGAAACAATTTTGTCGTCTGTCACATTCAGAATAGTTTACCTATAATCAAGTATAACTTGAATCAATAATTTGCACATCAATATTTTCATACTATATAATTTACTCTTCGAGTAAATTCATTAAAATACATGATCTACTCATGTAGGACATGACTAATGTTTTTGAAATAGAATTTTCAAATTCTCATTGGATAAATATTTATTCTCCAATATGGGTATTTGATACGAACAATATCATTGGGAGACACATGGCATCATTGCCACTTTAGTTCTACCCTAATCAAAGTACCCAATCTACGATTAAAATTACCACACGTACACTTTGGATGTGACTATATTTCCTCCACTCATATTTTATAAGTATCAAAATGAGGAAGATCCATTTATTCTTTAGAACTCTCAATTGAGCTATCAACAAAGAATAAATATTGCCAAAACTTTATCAGGACTTTCAAGTCCATGACAATATCCAACATAATGGATCACATACATAAAGTATCATTTTACCAAAAGTGATCATAATGACAAATTTTAAGTTTGTCTAAAGTGTGGTTGTACATTTTATGTACATATTATTTCCGAATCAAATATTTGGTTCAATAAAACCTTAACTCCATCGGAGATAAGAGCATTTTAGGGTGATTAAGTTTGAAGCTCACTTCGACAAATAAGACCTCCATAAGTCTCCAAATTATCCCCAGAATTGTCATTAGACTAAAACTATAGTGTAGTTTGTAGTACATTGTCCATCATTTATATCATGTATCTCGTACATGGTACACATGTGTCATACAAGTCAAAACTTGTACTAGAGTATTTCAATACTCTATATACATAGCATTAGGGATTCAACCCATGAGAAAAGGAATTTCATTTAGTGGATCAAAAGGACCACTATCAAAATATGAGAGATTTCAATCTTCTCATGAGTATTCAATTATTAACCATAGATACACTTATGTATCTACATCATGTAAATATGTTTTCAACATATTCATTTTATGGTTTCATACTGAAACCTATTACTGAGAGTCATTATGACATATGAGCACTCAATTTCTTATAATGGATATATGCAAACTGAATATTCATTTGAAAAATCCTTGATATTATTTGGGATGTATTCAACATACATCAATCCCTATCACATGTTGCGTACAAAATAATTTTTCAGGCTTGATTCAATCAAGCATTTGCATATGATTGACTTAGTCATTTCAATCGTATGAATAATATGAAAAATTATTGTCAATTCTATTGGTCATAGTTAAAATTCTCGAAATCTTCATATTTAATGTGCACCGCATGTGTCACAAGAGAATTAATTTTAAGGCTCTCTTACCTTAAAATTCAAATAATGAGCCAAGTTGTTGAACACATTCAAGACAAGAATATGGTTGTATTTTGCCAACCAAATGGACCATTCAAGTGCTCTCAAATGCTAACTGATGCATTTAACAAATACTCCCACATGTGTTCTGTTGGGGAACGAAGTCCCACAAGCAACCCCCCCCCCTCCCCCCCTTCGCGTCATCTTGGGCAGAAGGAGAGTTGAACACTGGTTTTATGGACCAAGGCATAGAAGATGAAGACTTGGAAGCCTTGAGGAGGGTAGAGAAGAAGCTGGAGCACAAGTACAAGCAAGCAACCCAGTCAACTTCGCAAGTGCAGACAAGAGCGCAAGTGGAAGCATCCCTAGCCAAAGGCAAGACCAGACAAACAGATGCTGAAGAAGAAGAAAGGCAGCGGATTCAGGAGCTTCGAAGTCAGGTGGCAAGGAAGAGGCAAGTGTTAGAGCAGTTGGAAGCTGAGCAAAGGCGAAGTCAGGTTCGCCATACCACTGAGCAGCTAGAACGGATGTTGCACACCATCCAGGCTAAGATACAGGCAATACAAGCTCCTGATCACCTGACACAGCAAGGTATGCCATTTCACGAAGATCAAGATGACTTCAAGACTGGTCGCACGAATGAAGACCAATGGTTTTCTGAGGATGGGGCATTGGCGGACCGTAGACCGTCTCAAAAAAGAACTGTGTGGCAAAGATTGCAGTCAAGCGTGGAAATTACAACCCCACTTTCGGTTGAGCTCGAGCTGACACCTTGGTCAGCTCAATTTCGACTTCCTGCTTCCTTGCCAGAATTCGATAGCGAAGTTGACCCCAAAGAGTTCTTAATGCGCTATGAAGCAATGATATCAGCAGCTGGAGGAAAAGGTCTTGAGAAAGCTAAGTCTCTACTCATGTCTTTGAAAGGATTAGCTTTGAAATGGTATACTTTGTTGCCACTCGGGTCCATTGACAGCTGGGATCAGCTTAAAGCCAAGATGTTTCAAAACTTCCGAGGATTCCAGCAGCAAGAGTTGACTTCGGGAGATTTGCATCACATCAAGCAGGGTGTAAAAGAGCCTTTACATGATTACTTGCGCAGGTTCATCAGAGAGAGATCGAAAGCTCCTAATGTTCCCGAAGTGACTGCTATCGAGGCTTGCATTGCAGGACTAAAATTGGGTCCTTGCGGAGAGTATTTGGACAGAAGGAAGCCGAAGACAGAAATTGAGCTATACGAAATCATTCACGAGTACTGCAGATCAGACAGAGGTCGCACGCGAAGGTTAGATGACATGAACAAGAGAAAGCGTGAAGATCAATCCAAGGATTTCGATCACTTCGCAGGTGGTTCAAATCAGCGACAGTTCAAGCCTAATCAGCAGAAGCAAAATAATGGCAGAGCAGTTAACAGTGTGTCTAACGAAGACCGTCAAGGACATTCAGAAGGCTTTCAGTCAAATTATAGAGGAAGAGGCCGTGGTCGTTCTGACAGGGGCAGAGGAGGCCGAAATCAAGGGCGAAGCAAACAACCATTTTGCTGGATACATGGAGAAAATGCCGGGCACTGGACTAGCGAATGTAAAGTAGCACTAGAAGCAAGGAAGAGGGAAGCAGAGAAAAAAGGGCCACAATTTGAAGAAGCGAAGTCAGTAAATCACACTTCGCAATCTCGTCAAACAACTGTTCAACCCTTAGCGCAAATGAACTACTTGCTTGCTCAGCCTTATTTAGCATCATGTCCTCAGTTATCAGGGCCACAACAGTGGGGTCATTATCACGGAGTGCCACCGTACGATCCCACAAATTACCAGATGTACGCAACTCCGTGAGCTGAAAGCTGTAATGCAAATTCATCGCAGAAGATTGACATCCCGAAGAAAGAAGAAGATTCTGAGCCTCGAGTAAATGTGATCAATGCAATAACTGGGCGCCAGAGCTGGAAATAAAGAGGCAAAGGAAAGATTACATGAGAAATGTTGCAAATGTCTCTTCGGGTACGCATTTCCGAAGTGAATGGTCACATATACCAATAGTGTTTTCTAAGCAAGACATGCATTTAAAACAATTCCCTCACGAAGATCCTTTGGTTATACTAGCAAACATGGGCAAAAATGCAAAGTATTTGTTGGGCAATGACGTTGGAGGCATCTTGGTAGACAACGGGAGTTCAGCAGATATAATCACTTACAAGTTATTCCAAAGTTTGGGTTACGAAGATTCTCAGTTGAAGTTAACAAATAAGCCACTGTTTGGCTTCAGGGGAAAGAGAATTGAAGCGAGGGGAATGATCGAAATGAATGTTTCTTTCGGCGAGGGCCCTTAGCAAAGAACGGAAATGATTACTTTCGATGTGGTGGACATCGTGTATCCGTATCTGGCAATCTTCGGGAGGCCATTGATAAACAAGTTCGCGGCAGCGATTCATCACGCATACTTATGCATGAAAATTACTACACATGCCGGAGTCTTGTTGATCTTCGGTAATCAGGAAGATGCCAGACGTCGTGAAGGCAATACAGGAACTCACCAGAAGCCTGTGCACTTGATACAAGAAGAAAAAGGCGAAAAAGAAACTGAAGAAGATATTGAATGTTATCCCGAAGAGCCAGATTCAAAAGAGGACACGATGGTAGCGCAAGAACATACTAAGCAAGTCCCGTTATGCGAAGATGTCATTGACAAAAAAGTGGTGATTGCAAAAGGCTTACAAGAAAGTGAAGAAGAAAGATTGTTAGAGTGCTTGAGGAATAATCAAGATGTATTCGCTTGGGAGAAATCAGACCTCAAGGGTGTATCCCGAAGTGTCATTGAACATAAATTGAATGTAGACCCGAAGTATCCCCCAAGAAAACAAAAGTTGAGAGTGTTGTCAGAGAAAAGAGAAAAAAATGGCAAAAGGCGAGGTGCAAAAGCTGCTCGATGCAGGAGTTATCCGCGAAGTCATCTATTCAGAGTGGTTGACAAACATAGTGCTGGTGCCTAAAAAGAATGGAGATTGCCGCATGTGCATAGATTTCACTGACTTAAACAAGACTTGCCCAAAGGATGTTTTTCCTCTACCAAGGATACATGTACTAGTAGACTCTGCCGCGGGGTCAGAAAGAATGTCTTTGCTGGATTGTTTCTCTAGGTATCATCAGATTTGGCTGTGCAAAGAAGACGAAGACAAGACAAGCTTCGTAACACCTTTTGGGACATATTGTTTCATGAGGATGCCAGAGGGGCTTCGCAATGCTGGACCCACCTTTTGTAGAATGATTCAAATTGTATTGCAATCTCAGTTGGGGAGGAATGTGTCAGTTTATGTTGATGATGTGGTGGTCCGAAGTCTAAAAAAGAAGATCACGTGCAGGACTTATGTGAAACATTCGCAAACTTCAGAAAATTCGGCCTCAAATTAAACCCAGCAAAATGTGTCTTCGGAGTCAGCAAAGGGAAGTTGTTGGGTTGCATGATATCAAAAACTGGAATTCAGGCCAACCCAGAGAAAATCGAGGCTATCAGACGAATGCAAGTTCCGAAGTCCTGGAAAGATATACAGAAGTTGTCTGGCCATATAGCAGCTCTGGGCAGATTCATCTCGAAATCAGCAGAGCAAAGTTTACCTTTTTTCAAATTGTTGGGCTCCTCAAAGAATTTTAAGTGGGGGACGAAGAGCAAAAAGTCTTTGATGACTTGAAAAAATACCTTGAACAAACGGCCATCTTGGCTAGCCCTTCTCCAAAGGCAACCTTGTTGTTGTACATAGCAGCCTCGGAGTCAGCATTGAGCGCAGTGTTGGTGGAAGAGAAAGAGATCGATGGTCAGCTTGTGCAGGTGCCAGTGTACTTCGTGTCTGAGGCATTATCAGGCTCCAAAATGTCTTACTCAGAAATGGAAAAAATGGCATACGCAGTGATTATGGCTTCGAGAAAACTCAAGCATTACTTCCAGAGTTTTCCAATAGTAATTCCCACTTCGCATCCGCTAAAAGACATGTTCGAGAATAGAGAGTCTTCGGGAAGAATTGGTAAATGGGCAGCGGAGTTAGCACAATACGGGATCACCTTTACATCAAGGAAATCCATAAAATCACAAGTCTTGGCAGACTTTGTAGCAGATTGGACTCCGGGACCGTGTCAGCAAAACAAATCAACGACAGATACTTATTGGGATGTTATGTCTGATGGAGCTTATTGCAAGGATGGGGCTGGTGCAGGAGCGGTGTTAACGTCACCTTCGGGAATCGTCCTAAGGTACGCTTTGAGGTTGGACTTTTTAGGGGCCACAAACAATGTCACGGAGTATGAAGGGCTACTTTTGGCATCAAGGAAGGCAAGAGCTCTAGGTGCAAGAAGAATTATGATACGAACAGATTCACAGCTGTTATCAGGTCACATCAGGAAGTCCTATAGAGTGAGAGATCCAGAGATGGAAAGGTATTTGAAAACAGTCAGATCAATGGAGAAGTATTTCTTGGGATTTACAGTAAAAAGCATCCCAAGAGAAAGAATAAATGAAGCAGACAAGTTGGCAAAGGCAGTGGCAACGAATGCTCCAGTAGATGCAGATGTGTTTTACGAAGTTCGTAAGTACAAGTCCGTCAATTCAGATGAGGAGCCAGTGAAATATGTCAATGCAATCATCATCGAAGACTGGCGAGCTCCAATCATTGCATTTCTGAAAGGATTTTATGAACCCCAGAGCGAAGAAGAACAGCGAAGAATGCAGCAAAAGGCAAGATCGTTTGTCATGAAAGGAGAAAAATTGTGCAAAACCAGAGTGTGCGCTCCTCTGTTAAAGTGCATCTCTGCCGAAGAGGGAAAACAATTACTGAGAGAAATTCACACTGGAGCTTGCGCTTCGCATCTAGGTACAAGAAAACTTGTGGGCAAGGCTTTTATTGGCCAACATCAGTTCGTGACGCAGATAATGTGGTCAGATCATGTCAAAACTGTCAAAAACACTTCCCATACCACAAAGCATATTCGTATGAGATTCAACTTATCCCACCACTTTGGCCACTCGCTCGGTGGGGGATGGATATAGTTGGGCCATTGCCGACGGCACCAAGAAATTATAAGTACGCAATTGTCGCAGTAGAATACTTCTCGAAGTGGATAGAAGCAAAACTAGTTCAAACAATAACTTCGGCAACTGTGCAAAAGTTCTTCTGGCAGAACATCATTTGTCGCTTCCGTGTGCCTCGTGAGTTGACAGTAGATAACAGAAAACAGTTCAACGGCGAAGTGTTCAGGAGATTTTGCTTTGAGATGGGAACGAAGTTGTGCTTCACATCAGTATATCACCCACAATCAAACGGTGAAGTGGAAAGAGCCAATGGCATAGTGTTCACAGGTATCAAAAAGAACCTTATAGACCTGCCAAGGGGTAAATGGGCTGAAGAATTGCCAAGAGTTATCTGGTCACATAACACAGCTGAGTCAAGAGCAATGAAGTTCACACCATTCAGATTACTGTATGGCGAAGAGGCAATGACTCCGGAAGAGATCAAAATGGAGTCCATGCGAGTGGATGATCCACATGATGCCGAAGACATGGAAGTCACAAACGACGTGGTCCACGAAATCAGAAAGCAAGGTCAGCAAAACTTGGCAGACTATCAGGAGGAGACGCGAAGATGAAAAATAAGAAGATGATCCCAAAGGAAATAAAAACAGGAGACTTGGTGTTAAAGAAAAAGATAAGAGAAACTGGAAAGCTTCAAACAAAGTGGGAAGGACCTTACTTAGTCTCAGAGACAGAAAGGAAAGGGGGCTACAGGCTGAAAACATTAGAAGGACAGGCAGTGCCATACTCTTGGAACCAAGACATGCTCCAAAATGTGATCATCTAAGGGTCACGAAGTTTTAAGTTTTTTTTTCTTTTCTTCTTCTGTTCAACCATTTTGTAATTTTTCATTTTCCATTTTCAGAAGTTGAGTCAAGAGTTGTAAAATATTAGAAAAACTTGTAAACGGGGCTTGTACTCTTTTCCTCACAGGGAGAGTCTTCGATTCAGTCACCTAGGCTGGCGAAGATGTGAGGTTTTTAATGAGGCAAGTACTCGCTAGGTTGTAAATTTCCTTGTGAAATATAAACAAGGTACTCCCAAAAGAATGCAGCAAAAACAGATGCTCCGAAGTGATTCACAATTAAGTTGATGAATCAGCTTTCGGAGATGAGCTAAAAGCTTCGAGTAGGTGAACTTCACAACGCTCAAAGTGAAGAGCACACTTAGCGCAGCAAAATTGACATAAACAATCCATGCGAAAAGCTGGAAAAAAAGAGAGAAAAAGAAAGATGGCACTTATCCATGAAATATGCGATAACGTACATCAAGCAAAGAGCTGTGTGGGGGATATAGTACCCGGGAACCTCACGAGCAAGCCTGGCAGCCCACCAAAAGGGGGCGGCCCAGCCCACCGTTCTGGACCTGAAGACGTGCGGGACAAGTCGGCGCACGGAGGAAGGATCTGGAAGGAGAAGTTCTAGTTGGAATAGGAATTATTGTAAAGAAGGAAAGGATTCTTAGAGATAGGATCGGCTACAAACCGACTTGTAACCCTGCCCCCCAATATATAAGGCGGGCAGGGACCCCCTCCAAAACAACTCACCACAACTCAACTCACATCGACATACAATCCACGCAATACAACACCCCAAAACAGGACGTAGGGTATCACGTCGAGTCGACGGCCCGAACCTGTATAAACCCCCATGTTTGTCCATCCTAACCATCTTGCTTCCGATCTTTGCAATCTTCCCTGCAATACAAATCACTTCCGTGGGCTACCCCGTGGAAGACTGCCGGAGATAATATCACTGACAGTGGCGCGCCAGGTAGGGGATATCGCCGAGATCAATCTGGTAAGCTTGATGGATTGTGTCAAGATCTTGGACAGCTGCAATCTCCCGGACGTCGACGGATTCGAGATCCAGTTCGGGTACATCACCACCGCCGCCTTGGATACCCCAGCGGCAGGAGCTACGATCGCCACGGAGGTTTCCTCTCTGGCGTCGACTTCGGCCGTCACGGCCCAATCCGATCCGATCGCATCTGATCGTGCCGGTTCTACCCCGCTGAGTCCATCGCAAAACGCGAGGCCCAACCAGTCGGGAACAGATCTACAATCACTCGGTTCCGATCCGGCTCCTGAGAGTCGCGTCGCCGAGTCGTCTCAGAGCGTAAACGCTCAACCGACGCGCGTCCCGAGCCCTGAGGTCATCACCGTCCAGACCCCTGGCTTTTGCGCACTTGCTCAGAAGCAGAAGATGAAGGACATCGTCCAGGCAGATGATTCCCTCTCTGGGAGCGACTCCTACGAGTCAAACCCACAGGGACCCTCAATCCTGGATGACCTGCCGGAAGGTTACACAGTGTCCGACGCCTCCACGGAGCCGGAACTGCTAGGATCAACCGGAGAACTAACTCCGAGTAGCTTGGAGCGTTATACGCCCACATCCGACTTCTCCGAGTCCGAGGAAGACAACCTCGCGCAAGAAGGAGTTGGGTCATACTGCTACATGGTGGCGCCAGCGACGCCACCCAACCCTGTGTCAGAAGACGAGGTCACCCCGGCTGAGGAGACGACTGAAGCCAGGGACCAGCGTCGAGGACGCAACGCCAGTCGGGCGACTCGCAGAGCCGCACGACCACACGGAGCCACCGCATCAGGATCTGGCACCGCTCGACTCTAGGAACCACACTCTGAAGATCATCGTCGTCAACGGGATCGGCACGACAGGAGGAGCACCCGGAACTTGATGCGCGACGGCATGTTCGAGTACAACGGATACGACGTCTACGAGACGCCAGTCCAGAACCTCGTCACCATCAACGAGGAAATCAGTCGGCTGCCACCCAGCACTCCAGGCCTGGAAAAGGTAAGGGCTCTCGTGCAGGCCGCCTCCGTCCAGGTTCACCAGATGCAGGGCAGAGCTACCATGGTCGCTTCTGAGCTCGGTCCGTCTCGACGCCGGGCCAGCGGTGGATCGGATCGTGACGAAGACCTTCGCACCACGATCAACAGAGATCGGGACGCGAGGGACGTCATCCGCAACAGCACCGAAGAGCGCCATCGTGAGGAAATCCGACGGCGCGAAGAGTACGATCGGGATCATGGAAATCCCCGTCGTAACTCCAACAGGAGCGGCTACTCGACGGAGTCAGACTACTCTGACCCCTCCGGTAGTCCAAGGCGCGGAAACGACGGCGGTCGCACTCCGCCACGAGGACGAGCGCTTCCACCACCCAGGCGACCGACCCCGCCAAGGGAGCGAACTCCACCGCGCAGCAGAACCTACCGACGGGACCGAACTCCACCCAGGACTCAGAACTATCGGAGGACCCGTTCCCCGCCCAGGGACCGGGATCGCAGGAGGGATAGCACTCCCCCAAGAACAACATACGGCTCGGGTCCGAGCGGTTCCCGCCCTAGAGGTCGGATCGGCGGATTCCAGTCGTTCACTGAGCGCTTGAGAAGCGTGACATGGCCCAGAGGCTTCAAGCTGTCGGATATCGACAAGTACGACGGAAAGTCTGATCCATCTCAATGGCTTCAGATCTACTACACCGCCGTACAAGCGGCTGGCGGCGATGAGGACGTGATGGCGAATTACCTTCCCATCATGCTCACCAAGGACTGCCGTAACTGGCTGGCAGGACTCCCACAGGACGCCATCGACAACTGGGATCAGCTTACCGCACTCTTTGTCGGTAACTATCTCGGTACCTGGGAAAGGCCCGGGAGCAAGCGGCTCCTCGGCTAGATCAGACAGCGCAAGAATGAGACCCTGCACGACTTCGTGCACAGGTTCTCGGAGAAGCGCAACTCCATCACGGACGTGACGGATCAGGAGGTTATGACAGCCTTCCAGCACGGCATCTCCGACGGAAGACTGATTCACAAGTGGACTCGGAAGCCACCCGCGACTGTAAATGACATGTTTCGGATCGCTAGCATGTGGGCGGACGCAGAGATCGCGGAAAAGGAACAGCTCAGCGAGCTCAGGAGCCACTGGGAAGAAGTGAACAAGACGACCCGCAAGCGCGACCGCCGCGAAGACGAAGACCGACACGATGACCATCGTCGCACCGACAGTCACCCTCGCAAGAAGAAGAGTGAGGGAGATATGGTCGCCGCCCTGGACCGATCCAGAGGCCGGGTAACTCCAGAGGATTTCCAGCGCATGCTCGATGAGCAATGTCCATACCACAAGCACAAGCACTCGGCACGAGAGTGCTACGGGCTCAAGCGAGCCTTTACTGGGGGCAACAGAGGCCCTCCCTACAGAACTCAACCAGGGAACAGCTTACCATCTACATCTCTGCTTACCCTACCCGAGTGGGTTTGCAACGGTACTAGTGGGGTCCGAGCGCCCTGAAGAAGGGCAAGCATATGGAGTTCAGCGACCATCTACTTTCGTCAGCGAGGTCCTGACCGTGTCGAAGATTCCGATATCCCCAATGTGCAAGAAAGTTCACTCTATGGAGTTCTCATCTCAGCAAGACAAAAGCTGGAAAACAATTACTTTGAGGACCCATCCAATCTTCCGTCCGTATCGAAAATCCTCTAGGGGAAATAACTCCATAACCGAGACGCCAACAGCGGACCGAATCGTCAGTGATGGTCAATGAATTGGCCCGTCATCAAAGAAACTTTTCGCCAACCACTTACTGTCTTATCAAGTCTCAGGTTCGGGCCGACTTCGTGGACAGACTGGACAAGAACCAAGCTCTGGCTGACAACGAGATAGTTGAGTACTGGGAGATGTATTTGATGGCTCCCTCCAGATCAAGGAGGCAGCATAGGCGTACTCCTGATTTCCCCCCAGCAGACAGGGAACTAAAATACGTTCTTCAAATCATGTTACCAGTATCCACAATGCAGCCGAGTATGAGCAGCCTTGCAACGGTCTCCCGCATCGCCGTATCTTTGGGCATCAAACGCCTGATGGTCCGCGGGGACTCTGCCCCTGGTCATAAACCAGGTAAATAAGGATTGGTCCAGGTCCAATGAGAAGATGGATGCCTACCTGCGAGGAAATAAGGAAATTGGAAGGGAAATTCTATGGCTTAGAGTTCCATCACGTGGTGCGCGACTATAACAAGGCAGCTGATGAGCTTGCCAAGATGGGGTCCACCCGTGAAGGGCGTCCCACCCGGAGTTTTCATCCAAGATCTTATAAACCATCTATTAAGATAAACTCGGATGGCACTGCGTGGAGCAACAAGTCGGAGAATCTCTGGAGTCAGCCACATTGGTGGTAGAAGAACCATTGGACTGGAGGAGCCACATCATCGACTACCTTGACAGCGGCATATTGCCCTCAGAGGTCACAGACGATGGAAAGGATCAAATCGCTCCACGAACAAATCGTGCGGCGCAGTAAAAGCTACGTTATCATCGGAGAAAAGCTGTATCGTCGATCTGGAGCCTCTCAAATCCTCCAAAAATGCATGAGTCGCGCGGAGGGTATTGAGCTCTTGACAGACATACACAAAGGCATCTATGGTAATCACGCCGGGGCTAGAACCATTGTTGGTAAAGCCTTCCGGTCTGGTTTCTATTGGCCGACTGCTGTAGCAGACGCAGAAAATATTGTGCGGCACTGCCAAGGGTGTCAGTATTTTGCAAGGCAAATACACGCACCAGCACAACAGCTGCAGACCAGACCATACCAATGTCCTGGCCCTTCGCTTGTTGGTGCTTGGACATGATTGGTCCGTTCAAGAAGGCAACGGGTGGTTTTGACCATGTCTTAGTGGCTATTGACAAGTTCACCAAGTGGATCGAGGTGAAACCAGTCAAAAAGCACACGGCAGCCAAGACCATCGAATTCTTCACCGATATCACTCATCGCTTCGGAGTCCCAAATCGTATCATTACAGATAATGGTACGAACTTCGTAGCATAGGAGTTCAAAGATTGGTGCAGCGAGAGGAACATCAAGTTATGCCCCGTATCCGTGGCGCACCCAAGGGCCAATGGCCAGGTTGAAAGAACCAATGGCGAAATAATCAAAGCACTCAGGGCCCGTATATTCAAGAAGCTGAAGCAGTACGATGGCCGATGGATCAAGGAGTTACCCGCTGTAGTTTGGGGGCTGCGGACCCAGCCGAGTCGTGCCACGAAGCAAACCCCGTTCTTTCTGGTTTACGGCTCGGAGGCTATCCTACCAACGGACATCTCATACGGCTCGCCCCGAGTGGAATTCTATGATGAATACGACGCGCAAGTGGTGCGAATTGAAGACCTCGATAGTATCGAGGAGAAGAGATTGGCTGCCCAGATCCAAGCCGCGCGTTACGCTCAGGTCCTTCGACGGTATCATGATCGAACCGTCAAACAGAGGTCTTTTGAAGCAGGCCACTTGGTTCTGAGAAGGAAGCAAGACACCAAGGGCGCGCACAAGCTTGCGTCCCCTTGGGAGGGACCATACATCGTGAAGACAGTGAGTCGCCCAGGCTCATATCGCCTCATGACGGAAGACGGAGTGGACATCCCAAATCCATGGAACATCGAGCACCTACAGCGTTTCTACGCTTGATTCAGTTATGTATTAATCTTTTATTTCTTTAAGATATTTTTCCCCGAGTGGTTTTTTGTGGATAATCATCCCCAGTTTCGACTCGGCAAAATTATAAATGTCATATGAGTTATCAATAAAGTTGATTCATCTTCCATCTACATTATATCTACTACTCGAATTTCCTCTTTCGCGTCACGCACATAAAGTATGAGTGGAACAAACTTTAAATCGTGGGGGAAAGTACTCGCCAAGTCAAAGCTCTACACGCACGACAAAGCTCGGCGGCATGAGACTAAGACCAACGAGGCTAATCTACTCCGTAACAGGTCAACCACTCAGAAATTAAGGCTAGCGCAGAAAGAAAGGGAGTAGCACTTCCATAAAAACTTATATACAAAACAAAGGATTAAACATTGTTCAAAAGTATTGCTATTGTCAAATACTACAGACTTTCTACCAAATTTAACTTGCAGGATCGCCACCACCAGAAAGGCCTGCATCATCAGTTTCATCGACAACATCCTTAGACAAGGCATTGGCGATCGACTCCACTTCCAGCAGCAGCCTGCTCACATCATCGTCAGAGGTGCCAGCAGCATACCCGCTGCCGAGTGGTTCCAGATCAGATGATGGAAACAGCGACTTCAGGATTGCCAAGACATGACCGCAGCTGGCTTGGCTGATGGAGCGAAGCTGGCGCCGAAAGAGACATGAAGCGCCCGAATGCGGTCGAGGATAGAAGCTGAAGGTGATGCTGCCTCCGGCTCGATCTCCTCCGCCACCACTCGAACAGCATCTTCCAGCATGCACTTCTCGGTGCGCAGCGCCTCTGCCTCGCCTTCCAGACGAGTCACCTTAGCAGTAAGTTCTGCAAATTGGGCCAAAATCCGGACCCGGTAATCTACAGAAAATCAGATCTGGACAGGTTGTTCACGACTGACATAAAAGGAATAGTATACCTCTAAGCTCCTGTGCGGCTCGGGCTTCGTTGAGCTTAGCCTGTTCCACCTCTCCGCGAAGATCGCGGACGGTGCGCTGGGCTTCCTCCAACTCGGCCTGGTGTTGGGACACAGCGGCTTCACGAGCTGACATAATATACTTATATTAGGTATGGTCAGTGAAACAAAAGTATAAAATACAACGCTAAGACTGACTCATACCCTGTGTCGCCTAAACCAGCTCGGCTTCAAGCTCAGCCACTCGGGTCACCAGGGAGTCGGCCTTCACTACTGCAGGAGCAAGCCTTTGAATCTCTGAGGTTTTGGCCTCGGCATCGGCAGTTATTTCCTGCAAACGATCGTCAGATGACACAGCAAACAAATGTACCACTTGGTACTCTACTTCAACAGGAAGGGTGGCTCAGGAATACCTCGGCCATCAGTCCCAGGCGACGAAGGAGCGACTTGAACTCCGCCAAAGGTGTCAAAGCGGCACCATCACCCAGAGTCACGTCCGCCGCAGGAGTGACTTCGACCTCTGCAAACTAGGGCCCCTCCACCGTTGCAGTTTGCTCAATCACAGGAGCAGGCTGGGGGGCTGCTCAAGGGAAGACTGGGCAGTACGGTCGGCGACGCCTGAGCAGGACTCGGCGGCGCCGGGGTTGGTGCGCGCGGTGATTCTTGTGGCGGCTCCACAGGCTGATCGCTAGGAGGATCAGCCAAGTGGGAAGGTTCTTCTGGCACTTGGATCTCTGGGATCTCTGTCTCGCCGACTGATCGCGGCGCAGAGTCCGCAAAGGGAATATCAGACGGCGTGCTGCACGACAAAGCACATAAGGAGCAATCACAGGAAAAAATAAAAGTCAATAAAATGTTGACAACAATTCTTACCGAGTAGATACGCACACTTTCAGGCGCTTTCCTTTCCGAGTTGGGGAAGGAAGGTCCCTTGGACTTGCAGTACGCAAAGGTACGATAGCAAGAGGAGAATGCTCTGAGCTAATAAGTGAGGGCGGGATTGATGACCCGGCATCACCACCTTCCTCATCATGAGAGTCTGATGACTCGGTGATGATGAGTTGGCGACGGTTCGGCGCATCCCCAATCACGACCCCCGTTGAAGTAGAGCTCTTTCGCTTCTTCAGGACGACGGCAGCTTTGCCACCACTCGGCGACAACACATCCGGAGAAGGTGAGGATGACAGACTCATATCCGAGTCGTTCAAGTCATCCTTGGCTCCTCCGAGTGCTTCTTGCGCGACACCGGCTGGTCCACTCCCTTCGGCATCTCAGGTAGAAGGGGGATTGAAACAAAAGCAGCTCGACCCTGCATTTCAAAGTTGGGTTCAGTTCTTTATCGAGATTACACCCAATGGGTGGAATTGAAAACATAAACAACAACAAATCGATTCATTACCTCAGGGCGAGGATTTGACAAGTTGTATGCCGGAGGGCCACCAGAAGTCTTCAGGGGAGTCCCTGGCGCAAAAAATTTGGCAATCCGGGCCGCAGCTTGGCTTTTATCAACACGCTCGGGGGCTTCACGCGTGTTGTCCCCCTCGGCGTAATACTCATATGCCGGATGAGCCCGCTGCTTGAGGGGCTGGATCCAGCGCAGCACGAAGTTGGCTGCCACTCCTACGGCAGTCAACCCTCTGTTCTTCAGCTCGGCAATAAGGCTCAGCAGCTCCCGAACCTCGTCCATCTCACTGTCTTTGGGGAGAGAGCTCCAAGACTTGGAGGGGACAGGACGGGAATCTATTTCAGGAGAGATGGCAGGCGAGTGGTTCCCTATGTAAAACCACTCGGATTGACACCCCTTATTGGTAGTAGGAAAAGGAATTTCAAAATAATCTTGGGTTCGACCCTCACGGAGCTGGAACCCGGCGCCTCCGACTACACGCGGGCGCTCGGTGCTAGGGTAAGGCTTCAGCAAGAAAAGATGGAGAAAAAGATTGAAGTGAGGCTCTATCCCAAGATAGGCCTCACAGAGATTGATGAAAATAGCAATGTGAAGGATGGAATTTGGGTTCAGTGCGCAGAGACTGATCCCATAGAAATGGAGCAAGCCACGGAGAAAAGGGTGTGCAGGGACACCAAATCCGCGCAAAAGAAAGGACTCGAACACCACCAAATCAGTGGAATTTGGGGTGGGGAAAGACTCACCAAAGGCTGCACGCCATTCGGCGGTTTGCTGGTCTAGGAGAATGCCGTTGATGACATGCTGCTCGAGGCGCTTGGTGGTGGTAGAGGAATTCCTCCACTCGGCGGCACGATCCACGGAGACATCGATGGCAGTCTTGGCCCTGACCGACCACTTCTTCCCTGGCGACATCTCCTTCCGCTTCGGTGCCATAGCCGCAACAACCAGAGATTGGGGATCGAAGATTTGAAGATATGAAAGTGGATCTAGGGTTTGCGCCTGAGCGAAAAAGGAGAACTTGGATGCTGTGAAGGAAATGGCTGTGACACCCCGTGTCACCTTTGAAATTTTTATCATGCACATCTACTCATTGTACAAAGTTTGTGGTGCTCATCATGTTTTTGAACTGGGTATCATGTTTGAATGGTCTCCCAAAAGTCAAATTTCGTTTTTAAACTCCTTTGAATTCAAATTTGGTTAAGTCAAACCTTTTCCTTTTAACCCTTTTTGGGGCTTGTTTAAAATTAAAAATGTTTAAACAAGTGGCTTTTGGCCAATTTGAAAATTCATTAGTGAACTATCTACTTTCAGCTAGAAGTTTTGGTTTTGAGCAAAAACATCTTTTACTTGCTCAAACTCTTGGTCAAATGTTGGTCAAACTACTGATTTCAGCACTTCTGAAATTGGCTAAGTCCAAATCCTGACAGCAGTCATTAGCCAACTTTAGGACTCTATATCTTTTATTTTTCAATCTATCCAAACCAAATCAAGTTCATGGTTTGCAAGCTGGTAGTTTGAACTCTTCAAAAATCATGAACAACTCCAGGATCTCAAACTCTAGCTATTTCTTTTTCATGCTCAAAGTCAGCTAAATTCAATTCAGTTCTGGGACTTAGAAATTTTCTGAGTTCGAGATTTTGGCCGAATTTTGATCCAGTTTATCTCTCAAACCAAATCTTTTTGAACCATATGCCTTTAACAAAAGTTGTTCCCCTTGGTACCATCTACAACTTTTGTATTGGAGTTTTGAAAAGTTTATACACGAAATTTCGAGTTTGGATCAATTTTTGGGAGGGGGGTTCGCGGGTACTGTAGCTACTGAATCGACTCGTCGATTCAGTAAAGCGCAGGGGGAAAACGGGCGGCCGCGCGTTGTGCTAGCGCCGTCGGTGGCCGTCGGTGCCACGCGCCATCCCTTCAAATTGTTTGGACCCGTGTCATTGCTTTACCTCGCCAGCTTGGTCGTCCATCCATGCGCCGCAGCTGGAGGGCGAGCTGAGCGCCACCCGTCGTCGACATGGACAAAAATGGGCCTTGAGCTGTCGCTCGGCGAATTCACCGTGGTTAACCCGTCATTGTCCAATTCACCGCTCCAGTAAACTCTCCTCGTTGCCCTCGTCGTCCTCATCCACTCCGCCAGCTTCGCCGTCCTTTCTCTCGCCGGCAATCCCCAAAATTCCGGCCACCATTGCCGCCACCCCACCTCACCGTTGAGCTTAGCCTTCCCATCCTTCTCCGCCTCCTCTAAGCACCCAAATGGATACTCTTTGACTCCCTGAAGCCGTGCGCCAACTCATCGTGAACTCCGAAACATCGGTGAGCTTTAGCGCCGGCCATCTTCTCGGTTACCCGCCGCCGGCTGTGGACGTGTACCATCCCGCTTCTAATCCTTGGGTTTTTCATGCCTAGGTGGTGCGGCTTGGAGTCCTGAAGCCGTGGGTCATCTCCGGCGCGTCTCCGACCTCTTCTCCGGTGAGTTCACGCCGGTCAAACGCGCGGCGGCGCGCTAGGCGCGGCGGAGTTCGGCCAGGGGTGTCCAATTAGAAGGACGGATCTTTCCAGGGGGTTATGTGCAAAAGTGCGGGGGTTAAGTGTTTAAGTGGGATCTTTCGAGGGGGTTATCTGGTAAATCTAGGGGCTGATCTGTGAAGAAAGGACTGGTTGGTAATAGATCTTTTAGATCCAGGGGCCTTAGCGCAAAAGTGTTTTCGGGTTTTCTTTTGTTTTTAGTTTCAGCATACATGTATTTCTTGTTTAATGCATAGAAAATCATAGGAGAGTGGGAAAAATGTGAAACCAATTTTGTTGAACTTGTTGCATCTTTGGTTACAGCAGAAAAATGTAAAATCATGTTGTTAAGTTGCTGTTTTCTGTGTAGAAGTTTTAGTTAGTTTATTAGCTTTCTGTAAAAATAAATAGTTCTGCATGTTCAAAAATTTTGAGAAAATCACAGTAGCTCTAAAATGTGTTTTTGTGAGCACAGTAAATTTTTGAGATGCATGCTGTCTGTGTAGTTTAAGTTAAGCTTTTTCTCCATATTTAGATTGTTTGTGCTGTTAAAAATACTTGTGAAACTGTTTTTGAGCTCAATAAATCATGGTAAATCTGTGTGAATGTCTAGTTAGTGTTTCTGTGAAGTTTTGCATTTTTGTGCTTAATCTTGTTGTTGTTTGTTGTTTTGGTAGATTTCTAGCTTTTTGTCTTTTTTAAAATAATTAGTTTCTGTTAGAATAAAATGTTGAAAAGTTTTCAGTGGTAATCTTGAGTTAAAAGCTTCCCAGAGAAGTTTTTGTGCTGCTAGATAACCTGTGTAGGCTTGTTTAGTTAATTAGTTGCTAAATAACCCTTTATTTATGTGTTTAAATGGTTTTATATATATCTTTATGCTAATAAAATGTTTTCTAAATAGTTTTGGTGATCTCAGTTAAGTTGAATCTGTTGTAATCTTTCTTTCTTAGTGATAAGTTAATCTTGCTTAAAGAGATATGCACTTACTCTATAAAAATACTAAAAATGGTTTTAGCAACATGTCATGTGATTTCATGTGCATATCTGTGTTTGTACTTAAGCTGTATAATTGAATTGCTGCATTTAAGTTTTTGTATCTTTTCCAACTTTTGTTCTAAGCTCACACATATGCATCTTCATGTAGAGAACGTGCTAGCTGACGGGGTTTATAACCTGGTGCCTGAGTCCGAAGCCAAGCAGCCAGAGCCCGAGGTTGTTGTTGTTGAAGCTGAACAAGACCCGAGCCAAGACTCGGAAGGGCCCAAGGCCAGCGAAGGCAAGCACCGGAGTGCATCCAACCTTTTTTAACGCAGCCACAATTTAAATTATTTACTTTACAAAGTCTTTTCCTTATGCATTTAAGTTTTCATAGGAGTTGACTGAAAACCTAGTTGCATGATCCTTAGGAACCCAGAGTTGTTACTAGTATGTGTAGGTCGATAGAATTGCTAGGCTGGTTAAACGGTAGAACTCGAGTAATTGTCTGTTACTCGCGAGAAGCTAAGTTGGTTACTTTCAGCAAGTTTTGTTCAAACATGTCAATTAGACTGGAAAAAGTTTAGACCGGGCGGAGAGTGTTGGTAGGGAAAGGAATGGAATGGTGTAGCTCCGCCTGTGTCATTTAAGGCCCGTTCGTTGTTGGCTCTGGGATCAAGATTGAACTGTACTACCTCACATGCTAGGAGTAAGAGGTAGTTGAAACTGGTAACTTATGTACTTTAGCTCGCACTGGTATGTTGAACTACGCCTGACTTCCTATTCATGTACCGGTTAGAGTAACTCATGGCTGACCCGTCGTTGGTATCGGTGGGACTGGTACTTGAGGGTCGCAGGGTAGGTCAAGTACTTAGTGTTGGCTGAAAGAACGGCTGGCATGAGCGGCTCGACGGGGCTCGTTTGTGCCGTGTGGGTAGGTTAACCTTGAAAGGGATAAAACCGAATCGATTCGCCGTACTCACGGTATTGAGCTCTTGATCACTGGGCAGCATCGCTAGTTAAGAACTTGAATATTGTTGATGATTAGATGCTGTATGAAATATAATCAAGTTCTTGCTCTCTTTGTAAAAGTTTTATAAATGCTAACATAGATCAAATAGATCAACTAAAATTTGGATGCTAAAATTCGAAAGTAAGGATCTATTTAGTTGCTCTTTTTGGCAAAACAAAAACCCAGCCAAAAGCCTTGCATATTAGGGGTCTTAGAAAAAAATTTAAAGTCGGTTAAGTCTTGCTGAGTATTAAATTACTCAACCTGCTTGTGTTAACCCTTTTTCAGAGTCTGAGTCTAGCATAGTAGAGCAGGTCGCTGAAGCCTTTCCGTTTGGTGTTCCCGAAGGTTTTCAGTTGCAGTTTGTTCCGGCTTCGCAGGGTGTGGAGCCGAGGGAGTGATAATGCCAGCTGGGCTACCTGTGCATTATTATGTTATGTTATCGTCGTAGACTCGAGATGTTTTAAACTTCCGCTGTGCTTTAAAAACTCTGTGTTGTAATAACTTTTTATCATGTCTTGTTTTGTAAATTAAATCCATGTGTACTGTGTTGTAAATTTTGTGACTCGTAATCATCTGTGCTCATTGTGGAGTGAGACTTGCCTCGTATTGGTTTCGACAATGTGATCAGTGGTGTAATCGGGAGTTACCCGACAGCAACTACACGGTTATGTCAGTTGAAGTGCGAGTGTGTTGTATTGCTTGCATTAGCTAAGGGACAATGCACTTGAGCTGACATAATTTGAGGTGGTTCTGCCACAGCTGGTACCAGAGCCGAAAATACTTGGCGGATGATTTAACTTGTCTTAAAAATGTGTTTTCGGAAATAAAAGTTAATCTGGTTTGCGAAAATGCGTTGGTCGCGTTAAGGAATTAATTTTTAGAACGTAAGCCCTAGGGAATTATGGTTATGTGAATCAGGTGGCTATCTAACTTTGCGGCTAACTCCCAGCACATTACTTTCTGTCAAAACTTACTTTATTGCACAATCAACCTTTATTTATGCATCGACAGAGGTTGAGGATCTCCGGTCAATGGGGACACCTTGACACCTCGGTCGGTACGGTGAAATCCGAACGCTGTGCTCAAGCGGTGGCCTCCTTGAGCTGCAGCCAATATAACCATGCACTGTTGTGGATTATATTGGGTGTAAAGTTGCCTCTATGTGTTGTCCATATGGCACGGGATGTATGGATACCGTTACTATAGAGAACGGTAATGTATGGGGACGCTTTCATGAGTGCTGGCATGAAAGGTTCAATTTATACACTGTGTTTTCTGCAGGTACACTAACATGCTTTACGTATGTTAAGACGTGTATAATACGACTAGTTATTATAGAGAGAGCCGTATGGTTTGCCACCGATCCTAACCACGTAAGACCAAGAATACTTGGCAATTATTTTTATTTGTGAGGGCGGTTAGGACGATCATGCATCATGAGTTTTAAAATCTGTTGAAAATCCTTAAAATTTTGTTAGGGTACCCTGGGATCTACACCACCATCCACTTTGCATTGCACCTAAGGTTGATCTAGTTGGGGTTTTTGGACGTCTGCTGCTGGTCGAAATTTTCTCGGCTAGCAAATGATGTTTTCTGCAGGGAAGAGTTAAAGGAAAGTTTCTCAGAATTTGGTTAGCTTGCTGCTGTAAAAATTTCACATTTTTACCTTCAGTATAGCTCGAGTTATGCATGTTTTAGTAAGCCCCTGTTTCCTGGAATTTTTCTGGAGGACAGCAATGAGTCTTTGAATTTTTACCCCCTCTTAACATCTGAATCAAGCCTTCCACTTCACAAGAAAGTTGTTGAGAAATATCTAACAGATTTTCTGGCAAAGTTTGAGCATTTTTGCATACACCAGTTAAGAGTTATGAATTTTTCTTTACTTGCCAGGAATCTGTTCAATTCCAAATTCAGCAATATCTTTTCCAAATCAAGTGCTAAGCCTTATTTGTTTTCATTTCAGATGAGTTTCCCAAACAACAACCCCCACATCACCACTGATATCGATGGTCGCCTTTTCTCCAATGGTTTATACCGAGAGGGTTTTCCTTCCCAGCTTTGGGAGACCATGCAGACTTTGGGATACGTGGTCGCTCCTCAGTACGTGGGAAGATACATCACTGAAACAGGGATAAACCGTTGTGAGGTCTCATTGGTTATTCCCAGTTTACAGCTAGGGGTGGGTGAAGAAATTCGCATTGTTGTTACCGGGGGAAGCTATGAGGAGGCTAGTGACACTGCCGCTTGGAGAGCCTTGCAGCAGCTAAGTTTTAAGCATCAGATAAAAACTTTTGGAGCTCCAGCGGGTGTTTTTTATGTCCTCTACAACTGAAGTGGGTGAGTCTAGCTCCAGTGTTAAGAAGGAAAACTCTACTGATGTGCAGAACATGACTCGCTATATGGATAATGTTAACCGTCTGATTGAGAGCATGGCTTTCAGTTATGGAGCTATGTTGAATGCTGCTAACTCACAGGCCCAGGAAAGAGCGGCAATGCAGGGACAGGTAGACCAACACATGGCTATGATTGGAAGCTTAGAGGAACGTGTGTATGATTTAGAAGTAGAGAATGACAACCTTATGCAAGAGCAGGAGGGAGTCTGGGCTGAAGGGCCCCAAGCTAACCATCCACCAGGAGAGCTGCCTGATCAAGGTGATTCTGGTTTGGATGACTCACCTGGACCACCCGTAGAACCGCAGCTATCCGATCAGGAGGAGCCAGTTGCTCCAGTCCCACAACCACAAGTCCCTGGTCCTGCGTATGGGTGGATCAGTGAGGAAGAAGATACAGAAGAAGAGCTAGATGAAATGAATGGGGAGGAAGAAGTAGGTGATGAAGAGGAAACTGAAGAAGAAGAGGAGGAACCGGAAGAACGCATCTTTTTCACCGATAATGAGGAATCCGATTGATTTATGTTTACCTTCGGAAAATTCCCGTTATCATGTGTTGTATCTTAATTTCCAGCTTGTAATAAGTTGTAGGGTGGAGTACTTTTCAGTTGAACTCTTTTCCTTGATGTTGTAATAATTATGATGTATGGATGTAAAGTGGAACCTAATTTCCTTTTCCTATGCAGCACTTTGGTTTCTTCTGAAATTTTCGCAGCAGATTTGTATTGGAATTTTTACGCCTTGATAACTATTTTTCTAGGCAGACTGATGAATACCAAAGTTGTTGCAAATTTCATGAGGAAGCTGCTGGTAAATTTCAAGTCCTTTGGATCAGTAGTTTGGGAGAAGCAGAAGAAACAATTCGACTCTGTCTGCTGAAAAACATATTTGACAGAGAGGCAAAGGACGAATTTTTGACTCCTGTTAACGTGAGATTTAGTTCGGGAGTTGAATATGAAAGTTGTGGACTATCAAATTCTGAATCTACTGGAAAAATTTGAGTATTTTTGGTTTAGTAGTTTGCGAGATGCGAATTTTACGCTAAACCTGTGCGATCTGTCCACAAGCTGAGAAGTGGAAATGTGATAGTATCACGTTCAAATGAGAAGCTTATAATGGAATGAATCATTCCTCCTACACGCGGCGCGATGTTTGTCTTGGGAACTTAACCGACACTAGCACGTCGCGTCGCTTTAAATTCAAAGATGCGTTATGGAGTCGCGATATCTCGCGATATTCTGGCTTCAAGAGGCAACCGTTAGTTTCCCTAGAAAACAATGGGCTTAACATGATTGATGGGCCCAAATAGGCTGATTTAAGCCTTTGATAGGCTAAAATATAGCACGACCTTTCGGTTCTGTTAATTAACAATTACGTGGGTTCCTGAGCCAGTGCTCAGGGGCAGAAACCACTCGGTCGTGAGGCTAAAATTAGTCGACGGCCAGGCTTATTTTTGCAATTAATATTGCAACCTTGCAATTGATTTTTACGTAAGGCATGCGATACTATCGCTAAATTGACTCAGAAATCTGAGTCAAGTGCTGACAAGTATAAATCTTGTGAGAAGGTGATTTACCATATGGTCAAGCTGGGTCGTGGGACACGACTCGGGAGTCACGCCGAGTTCAAAGAACTTGAGAAAAGATTCCTTAAAAAGGAGAAATAAAAATGCCCTAAAAGGAAGAAATTGTTCGACATCCATGCCTAGAGGCATAGGGGCTGAAATATTCAGTCAGGATCCACAACTTTTAGAGCCTTGACACGACCGTACCGAGTCGAATCAAGACTCGGGGGCTACACCCAATGGGTCCACCTGGAGGTGCACGCCATAGATGGATTAAGTTCAAAAAGAGCTTTACAATATTTTATTTTTGACCCTCGACCAGAATATTCTATTCTGCTCAAGGCTCGGGGGCTACACCCAATGGGTGCACCAGGAGGTGCACGCCATTGAAGATCAAGATTTTGATGGAGAAAAGTTGTAGACCCTTGGCCAATTTCATACTAAAATTGCTCAAGGCTCGGGGGCTAAGTGTATACACTTCGCTTTCGCGTCGTGAAAAAGAGCACTTCTTCCCCTCACTACGGCTACAATTGAAGAATCGTTTTCAGGAACGTTTGAGCATACACTCGGATCTTCCTCGAAACCACTCGGATCTTCTTCGAAACTACTCGGATGAAGTCCTAGACAACTCGGGAATCTGATCAAACATTCTGGCATAGTTGTGGAGCACTCGGATCATGCCAGAAAAAGACAGATCAATTACAGCCAACGATCGGCCAAGAAGTGCTCGGGGGCTACTGTGGGGGATATAGTCCCCGGGTACCTCACGAGCAGGCCTGACAGCCCTCCAATAGGGGGCGGCCCGGCCCACCGTTCTGGA
The DNA here is from genome assembly GCA_015476505.1 of Urochloa ruziziensis. Lineage (NCBI taxonomy): Eukaryota > Viridiplantae > Streptophyta > Magnoliopsida > Poales > Poaceae > Urochloa > Urochloa ruziziensis. The sequence goes on from CM027124.1 coordinate 33,301,184, forward strand.
CCTGATGACGTGTGGGACAAGTCGGCGCATGTAGGAAGGATCTGGAAGGAGAAGTTCTAATTAGAATAGGAGTTTTTGTAAAGAAGGAAAGGATCTTTAGAGATAGGATCGGCTACAAACCGACTTGTAACCCTGCCCCCCGATATATAAGGCGGGCAGGGACCCCCTTCAAAAGAAACAACCACGAATCACAACAACTCATAGCGAAATCCACGCAATACAACATCCCAAAACAGGACGTAGGGTATTACGTCGAGTTGACGGCCCGAACCTGTCTAAATCCTTGTGTCTGTCCACCCTAACCATCTCGCTTCCGATCTTTGCGATCTTCCCTGCATACAAATTACTCCCGTGGGCTACCCCGTGGAAGACTGCTGGAGATCATATCACCGACACAACCTCACCCATGGAACCACGTCTCAAGATAGGGAAGGAGAGCAGCACGCCGGGGGTAAACACCACAGAGTACCGACGGATCATTGGCAGACTCCGTTACCTGGTGCACACTAGACCAGACATCACGTTCACGGTTGGTTTTCTCAGCCGTTTCATGGAGGTGCCATATGAAGAACATCTAGGGGCGGTAAAGAGAGTACTCCGGTACATCGCTGGAATGCACGAGTATGGGCTGCAGTACAAGCAGGGGTAAGGTGAGGAGCTGAGGCTGGAAGGTTTCAGTGACGCTGATCTGGCCGGCGACATTGATCAGCGCAAGAGCACAAGTGGAATTGTCTTCTTCCTCGGCAATAATCCCATCACCTGGCAGTCGTCCAAGCAGAAGGTCGTCACACTCTCCTTCTGTGAAGCTGAGTACATAGCAGCGGCCAGTGCATCCTGTCAAGGCATCTGGCTCGCTCGCTTGCTGACAGACTTCATTGGACGAGATGTGGAAGCTCCAAGACTTCAGGTGGACAACATGTCCGCCATCGCTCTCAGTAAGAACCCGGTTTTCCATGATCGCTCCAAGCACATAGACACTCGTTTTCATTTCATCAGGGAGTGCGTCGAAGGAAACCGCATTGTCATCGAGCATGTGTCCATGGAGAGGCAGCTCACTGACATCCTCACCAAGGCGCTCAGTCGAGTCCGGTTCCAGGAACTCCGTGGCGAGATCGGCGTCATCAAGCTCATCACGGTGGACTCGCTCACAGTTTAGGGGGGAGAAATGTTGGAAATAACCTCGTGATCGAGTCCGTCACGTGTTCATGTACATAGTTAGGATGTTTTTGCGTGTCAACAGGTCTGACGCGAGCTGCGTTCTCGCGGGGCACCGAACTTCCATTCTTCTTGCGTCGTAGGAGAAGTGCGCGGGCGTGCGTCGGTCGTGGGCTGACACGATCCGGTAATGGCGGGCGTGCCGCGCATGTAGGCAGCATAGCTGCCAAGTCTAGTTGTAGTTTCTCTGCAATCAAACAATGAGAAAAGCTGACGCTATTAGTAGCACCAAAAACCACAGACTCCATTGTCGTTCTTGAGTGCTCTCGCAAGCTCGCCGGCGATCAAGTTCCGGTGATCGTCCAATATCCTGTGCTTCCTGATCTCTGAGAACCGGGTGTGTCCAAGGACCAGTAGATGGTCGCTTCCTAGTGTGGTGAGTGATTGACAACGTGGTGTAGACTGACGTTTGCCTTGGCTTAAGTATTGCAAGTGTAGAATGCGGCTTGATTGCATTGGTGCAGGTGAAGAACAGGCGCGAAAGGTCTTAGCCATGGCGGCCTCCAGGGAGTGGAGAGACAAGTAGGCTTGGTTCGATGGACCTGGTGGCCAGATGGATCAAGTGCGGTTCACATGGTGGCAAGAACGAGCAAGGCGGCGTGGATCCGGTGCGAGGTAGCGGCTCACAACCGAAGCTCGTACGCGGACGTGAAGACGGTGCAGGGAGACGGCAAACAACCGAAGTTTGTACGCAGGGTTTGGTGATTTGGCCACAAAATCATCAGGAGGACGGTTTCTTGGTTTGGGCCTCAAAACCAAGTCCAAGGACTTGGCTGGCGGTAACGGCCCATCAGGAGGAGCCGTGCGCGTCAAGGAGCCTGGACCGGAGGACACGCTGCGTGGCTGCAAGGTTTGCGTCGGTGGGAAGCAAGCTTGCGGTGTAAGGTGTCCCAGCCGGAAAAAGATTCGCAGAAATGTCAAATTTGCCCCTAAGGGGTATCTTGTTGTATGCTTCATGTAAAGGCATTCTGGACATTTGCAGGGCGCCTATATATATGAGGAGTGGCTATTGTGCGCAGCCATCCCTTGGAGGGAATATGTGGTTGACATCTCTTTGTTTGTGAGGGAGTCTTTTCTAGGGTGTGAGAGGGAGAGAGAAGGGATTTTTGATTTGATCTTTTGACATTCTAGTTTTGTTTGTGCTAGCAAGTGGCTTGTAACCGCACATGGTGAAGTAATCCAAAGATAATTTCGTGTCAAATTGTTTCCTCCCGTTTGAATTCGCGATTTATTATTTTCGGTATTTTCGAAGGTATTTTTGGGAATTTCTCGTTCTTCGCGATTGAGCTCAAATCCCGCGAGGTTTGTTGGGGGAAATTGTTGCTAGGACCTTTGTGAGCATCTCTCATGTGATTCCCCTACAAATCCTTCACGGATTCGGCTTGAATTTGAACTTTTCTCCAAAACCGAGTTCTTCGTAGGGTTTCGGTTTTCTCCAAGATTCGAGATGGTTGCTTGAGCTTTTCGGGTTCTTTTTCGTGGATCTGGTAGTTCTTGTGAAGGTGCTTCTACAGCTCGGATTTTGGCTCAAATCGTTGAGTATTGAGAAGGGAATTTAAGTTTGAAGTCGAGCTTTGTTGTTTGTTCCTTTCTCTGTTCTCTGTTCCTCCCGAGCTCGATCTCGTTCATTTGCAGGTCTCGGACTCGGTGTACAGGCACGTGCGCGTGCGCCAGCGGCAGCAGCAGGCTTGGCTTCCACGACCAGCCCAGTGCGCAGCATTGCACAGCCCAACGCGAAGGCCCACTCGAGCAGGTGCGCGTGTGCGTGAAGCCCAGACGCATAGGACCCAGCTCGGTCTGGCAGGCGTGGCCCAAGCACACGGAGCTCCAGCAGTCCAGCACGCAGGCAGCCAGCAGATCGGCAACAGCAGCTGAAGCTTCGTCATTTTCCAGCGCAGCCCAAGTGCAGGTGAGATCGTTTATTGCACAGGTTCAGAGCAGCAGCTCGTACCAGGGTTAAATTTTTCGCTACAATAGCGGTTTTTTCGGGAATAAAAACCGGTCCGGTAAACCGGTCAAACCGGCCGGTTAACCAGTAGGAGCGGTTTGGTAGTGTCGGTTTTGAGCGGTAACCGGCCCTATTATGTTACCGGACCGGACCGTAACCGGTCAAACCGGACCGGTTACGAACGGTAAAAAAAACCCTGGCTCGTACAGCCCAAGGCCAGCAGCTCGTGCAAGCAAGGCAAGGTGAGCAGCAGCTCCTACAGTCCCTCGTGCAGGTAAGCAAACAGGAGGAGCAGGACAGGTTCGATCTTCAGTGATCGATGCTTTGATTTACAGTGTGTTCCTTTTCTTGCTACAGTCAAACAATCATTACTTGGAACACCATTGATTCAATTGTTTAATCCTTGCATGCTTCTGAACGTGAATGTATGTGGCTGGTGATAAGCTTTTCCTTGCATGTTTGGTTAATAAACAGAGACAAGCCGTGACCTTTGTGTTTGATCTCTGATTTGTTGATCGATTTATTTATTCCCTGCTTGCATGTTTTGACCGTGCGTGTGCTTATCAATATATTTCTTATTTGCTAGCACTTAGTTCGGTGATGTACCATTCTTGCTCTTTTTGTGTTAGATGAAAATTAGTGAGCAGCTATTTTATATTTGCTTCCGCATCGTTTTGAGCTTTCCTAATTGTTCCTAGGGTGAACACGTCACAAGTTGACTTGTGTCATCTTGGCAATTAGAAGAGAGGTGTGCCGGGTTGTATTCGGGACATAGGCCTTGTTCTTTGAGAAGAATTTTTTAAGGACTCCCATTCACCCCCTCTGGTCGCCCATTTCGGTCCTACAATCTCCGCGTACGGCACGACGGGGAGCACGGCGAGCGCCATACGCCGGCGCTGGCGTCGGCGGCGTCCGCGTCCGCTGAGCTGCGACGCCACTGGTCGATGATGACGCAGAAGACGACGAGGACGAAGAAGGCGATGGCAGTGATGGTGACGGTAGTAGTAGGCACGGGGGTGCGGCTGGCGGCCGGCGTGAGCAGCTACAGATGCAGCGGCGGAGGCGCCTGCGCGGTGACCGTGGCGAGAGCGCCTGCGACAGCGAGGTGGGGAGAGAGGACGACGAGAGGGTGTCGGCGTCCCGCCTTCGGGATGGCCATGGAACGGAAGGATCGATGGCTTTAGCTAGTGCGGAGCAAATCTTCATGACACATTGACACCCCATTTGTTAATTGGATTTATTAATTCTGTGATGGAGTCAGAGGGAAGAACCAGTATTATAAACTCAAACAGAGGGGACATCATTGTAATGGTAGCTTCAGCTTGCGATTGTTGAGCCTCTGCATTGCCAGGTTTATAGAACAGTTTAGGTGCACTTCAGCTATTAGCTTGGGACTATTGCACAACTACTCATGTAACTGTCTTTACTTTTTTTAGAATATTTTGAAATCTTGTTTAAAGAATTGGATCAATTAGATCCAAAGTGATATAATTATGAGCAGTCTAACAATGATAAAGCCATGTAGTATAATCATAATGCACACATAACAATAAATAGAAATTGACGCGTTAGCATATCACTAATATTAATTATCAAAGATAGTGGGGATCAGATTACTTATGGACCGATTGCCAACGGCCGGAGAGAGAGGGCAGGCGGATAGGGAGAGGAGTGGAAAAGAAAAGAAGAGAAGGGGAGGAGAAAAAGAAGAGAAATGAAGAGAAAAAAGAAAAGAAAAATAGGAAGAATAGAAAGAAGGGGAGAATAAAAGAGAAAAAGGAAATGAAGAGAAAAAATAAAAAGAAAAGAGGAAGAAAAAAGAAGGGAAGGAGAAAAGAGAAATAATTGGGTAGAAAATAATTGTATTATTAATTATTTTATATCCCGTGATTTTATAAATGATTGTGTTATAAAGAAATATGTTTGTTAAAATGAGATGGTAGTTGGAGATGGTTGAATAAAATATGTGATAGTTGGTATAAAGTATGTGACATAGAGTATGGCGGTGCGGGAGAAATTGGTATAGAGGTTGGAATCTCGATGACCAGAACAGAATATTTTCTAAAAAAAGTTAAAAATAGAGTATGACGAGTGCGGACAGCCTAAGAGAGGATAAAGAAGAGAAAAACTAAAAAAAGACCAAGCATCTGGAACTCCGGAGTGCGGACGGAAGTCTGAACCTGTTGCATGGAGACGTTTTAATTTGACATGCATTTTTTATTCATTTATCATGAGGATATTATTTTTTTAAAATATCACTTCAATGATATTATTTTATTTGATAATATTATTATCTTATTTTACGATCAGTATGTTTTTGTCTATAGTTTTGATCCCGTAACAACGCACGGGCACGATGCTAGTACTGATAGCGTACAATAGCGTACAGTTAGGGTAATGCAGTACTTGGATGGTTGTACCGGCAGATGTGTGATGCTTGCATGCGTAGTGGTGACAGTCCTAGCCTTGGAGGTTGTGCATATGTTTTGCAATTGTGGATGTGGGAGCACCTTCCCGTTGGACGGCCACAGCGTTATGCACATGGGGTAAGCTTCTTGCTTGTTTATATCATTCGAATCCTTTGTTACCCATTCGTTAAGTTGAATCACTACTACACAAACCACTTTCACAAACGGGCTATCACAATCGGTTTTGAGAAAACCGGTTGTGATAGAGCTATCACAACCGGTTTTTAAAAAACCGGTTGTGATGTCCCCTATCACAGCCGGTTTTTCTCAAAAACCGGTTGTAATAGTCAGCCGGCATATCACAACCGGTTTTTCTTACAAACCGGTTGTGATGCTCACCATCACAACCGGTTTTTGGTGAGCATCACAACCGGTTCTTTACTAACACATTTTTGAAGGGCAAATTTGAAAATTTAAATTTTGTAAATGACCTCGGATGAACTTTTGACCAAAACGAAAGTTGTAGATCTTGAAAAGTTATGAAACATTGTAGTTCACCACTTTTTTATTTGAAGTCATCTTGTCAACCGAATCTAAGTTTGAATTTTTCAAATTTGAAAATTTAAATTTTGTAAACGACCTCGGATGAACTTTTGACCAAAACGAAAGTTGTAGATCTTGAAAAGTTATGAAACATTGTAGTTCACCACTTTTTATTTGAAGACATCTTGTCAACCGAATCTAAGTTTGAATTTTCAAATTTGAAAATTCAAATTTTGTAAACGACCTCGGATGAACTTTTGACCAAAACGAAAGTTGTAGATCTTAAAAAGTTATGAAACATTGTAGTTCACCACTTTTTTATTTGAAGTCATTTAGAGCCTCAAATAAGCAATTTACACTCGGAAAACATTAATATGAGGGGAATCAAAATGGTATATAGACACAAACACTCTAGTGGTGCAGTGGTAGAGGAGGCTATGCAGAAAGCTGAGGTCGCGGGTTGTGATGGGGTCATCACAGCCGGTTTTTGAAAACCGGCTGTGATAGGGGGGACTATCACAGCCGCTTTATCTCATCCGCCCCTCAAAACCGGCTGTGATAGCCCTCCCCAACCGGCTGTGATGACCTTTTCTGTAGTAGTGAATTGAAATATTGATTCATTGTACCATGTTCTGTTGAAGGCATTACCTACACACGACGGAGAATCTGTTGCAACTGTTGGGTACCTTTGGCACAATATGTTGAACGTCCACGGAAATCCAGTAAGACGTTATGTGGACTATAGCAACGCTCTCGACTGCCTCAGTCATTCACATGTAAGATCTCAACGCTCTTGTGTTTGTCCTTACTGCTTGTTTTTAATTTTGAAGTTGACACATTTATATGCATCTTCCAACATATAGGTTACTTGGGAACCTTACAATCGAGTAGAGGTTCAGAACATGTAGCTGAGTCCTTGTTGCCATATGGACGAAGAATATTGGCGGTCGGTTTGTCCTCTCATATGCTTCTACATTGTTGAGTATCACATTCCAAGTCGGGTGATGCGCCAATTTGGCCACCTTCAAAGGTGTCCTCCTGGACACATCGACACAAACAAGGAGCTGCATGGGTATGGAAACCCTTTAGTAATTTCATTCCATTGTTGTATTTGCTTTCTCTTGCATTAATGCACTTTCCAACTGGACTGTAGGATTGATCGTCGAAAGCAGTGTGGTGCGAAAGATTGGGCACTCAAGCACCAAGGCCATGTGAACGCATGGAATGCTAGAGCAGGCAACCTAGTGTATGGTGGTGCGATGCACCGTGATGGCCCATACCAAGCTTATTTGGATTGGTTGAAAGCCAACACCCGACTTAAACTCAAGGTGGCTATGGATGCCCAACATATAGAAGATCTACCTTCGTTCTACTAGTACGTGTGTTCGTGGAACTTGATGTCCTAGCATTTGTGCACCTCGGTTTGTGTTGCTCCTTACGATGGCCTTCTTTATGGCAAACACTACAACGGTTCTTGCTAGGTTCTTGGTTAAACTCACCAAAACCTTAAATATCTTCACCATATCCATTTGAGGCATCCATCTCATTTCTGAGCCTTTTCTTTTTCCTTCTACCGACCTTCTCTTTTTTCAAATCTCTATTGGGGATGTAAATATGGCCGTTGTACTCTGGCCAATGTGTTTGATCTAGTATCGGCTGGAACTGAGGTGCCCATGTCTTCAGAACGATCCTTTCGAATACAATGGTGTTGTATAGTTCGGTGACAGGTGGGAAACCCCTCTAACACGACAAGCAGCCATCATATGTGAGCAAGGTAAATGCAACAATTGTGGAATACAACAAGTACATGTCACGGCCGTTAGGTCAACCTTGTAGATGCGGCCACCAGTCATCTCTCCTCCTATGTTCAGAGCCGTTGCAGTCCTAACTGAATAAACATAGGACGTAGGATCAAACAACTCAGCACACATACTAGAGAATTTGTTTCCCTCCTTTGTTAGGTGTTTTCTTGCACCTTTTCCCCCACAATAATTGGTTAGGCCTTTTAGCTATCTAAGTCCTTGCTTTGTCCCACCGATGAACAAAGTATGAGTTCACCTTGTAGAAGGTGAACTCTATAATGGCAGACACTGGCATAACCCGTATGCCTTTCAATACTTTGTTTAGGACTTCTGATATGTTGGTGTTATTGACTCCATATCTCCAACCATCGTCATCATAGCAATCGGCCCATTTGCTCTTGTTAACCATTTGCTCTTCCAACCACTCAGTGGCTTCTTCATTCATCATGGATCTTAATTTAGTTAGCCTAATGTTGAAGGTTCTCTTAGCCTTTGATGAGCAAAGTAGTTTGAGCTGCTCAATCACTTTTTTGTTCTTGTGCCTATGCCAAATGTTTGCTGCAAAGTGACGCATGCACCATCGATGCACGATTTGTTGATAGCCTTCCATGTATTCTTCAACTGCATTAAGAATCCCTTGGTGGCGGTCCGATATTATGCATACTCTACGCTCATGTCCAACCACATCCCTACGAACCAAGTGTAAGAACCAAGACCAGCTGTCGTTGTTCTCCCCCCTCAACCAAAGAAAATGCAAGGGGAATCAAGTGGTCCTCACCGTCCATGCCCGTGGCAATCAACAAAGCACCCCTATACTTTCATGTTAAGAATGTACCGTCAACACTAATAACGGGCTTGCAATGTTTGAATACCTCTACACACACTGTGGAAAGCACCAATACACACGTTGCATCACTGGATTCATTACACCATCGTCATCCTTCTCATTCTTTGCTTGTAAGATCCGTGGAACCCTTCCATAGGCAGCCCTCCAATCACCCCACAACATGGCTACAACATGCTGCTTGGCCCGCCATGCCTTACCGTATTTGACCCTATAATTTGTGAATCCATGAATTGCCTCAATAAGAGCGGCTACGGATACCTCTGTGTCAGCATAAAGCGTTGAAGCAATCCGTTGTGCTAAATACCGCGCCGTGCACTGAGAGTGCACCTGTGATACACACAAAGTCCCGCATGTGTGAGGTTGTTTGACTTCAGTGATTCTCCATTTGGCCCTATCTTCGGGAATAGGTCTAGCCCATACCTTCCAGTCACATCCTTGTTGGCACCGAACAGTATACCTCAACTTGACTGAAGAATGCACCACATCATAAGGACGGTGGTGCCGGACTGAGTAGTCCCTCATAAAGAATTTTAGCTCGTTTAGGCTGTCAAATATCATGCCTTTTGATATCAAATCCTCCCCACTATCAGGCTCTATGGATCCTAGGCGCAAACCAGAATCACAATAAGCCTTTCTAGGAATTGAATGAAATAGCGGAACCTGAGGGACTTCAATATGAACAGCTTCTAACTGTTTCAGCTCAAGGGGAGTCAATGGTGACAAACGAACGCCAGAAAGAGTGGACATATGTGCCCTAAGAGGCTCCTGCACCCTTGCATTATCAATTGGTGTTGGTTGACTTGATGTCGTTTGATTGCTGGCCATAGGCTGCCTAACCGTCTCCTCAACCCTTTCATTAACTACATGTGCTGCTTCACTCGTAGGCATAGGCTCCATAACCGTCTCCTCAACACTTTCATGAACTACATGTGCTGATGGTTGACGAAATGATATAGGCTGCACAAGGATAGGTGAAGGCTCCGTTAAAGGAACTTGTCTTCTAGGAATGTTCTCCTACTCAAAGCCAACAATATCATCACCACTACCGTCCTCATCTGAGCCTTCGGACATGTCATCATCGTCACGCTCCTCATTCTCAAAGGTGCTCACATCAAAGTGGTTATTTAGGGGTTGTTTGGGAGAGCTCTGGAGCCAAAACAATAGCTCCACTCCATCATCTTCAGAAATTTTTTTGCCAAACATGTCTAGCTTCACTATCTCCATCTCCAGAAAAAAAGTGGAGCAGGGGTCATCTCCACGTTTTTTTACAGTAGCTCAAGAGGTGCTCCAAAAACACTAGTTTTGTAACTTCTCATGAAGATGGTGAATAATTACCCACCACTGCCATCGGTTACACACATACCGGTTCACCTTTTCTTTTTCTCCACCCCACCGACGCCCGAGCACAGCAGGCGCCCTCCTCTCTCGCCACCAGCCGCTGCCGGCGCCTGCCGGAGCCGCAGCGGCCGCGCACCGCCCTGCAGCCATGCCAGACCGCCGCCTCGTGCCGTCGTGCCGCGCCGTTGCGTGCGGCCTTGGCCGTCGCCGTACCACGAGCGGGGGACGATGGCGCACGCATGATGGAGCGCAGCTCCGACCGGCGAGGATGGCGCGACTGCAGCTCGAACGGCATGCCGCCTCTTGATTTTGCCTACCATTGCTCGATTTTGCCTCCGCTGCACGCCACTCCCGCGCTGTTGCTACCCTTGAGGCCTCGTTACGCCGCTGGCGTGCGTCGGGCCATGCCGCGGATCCTCCTGGGCGCACCGCGCCACTCGCCGAGCTGGATGATAGGTCGAGCTCTGCGGGCCGCATGACCATGGCCGGCGGGGGTCGAGTTCCATGCGCGGTAGCTGCGATTGATTTTGGAGAATCCCCGTTCAATCATTGAGCTCCAATCCAAGTACAGGCAAAGCACAGAGGCACAGAGCAGAGTTGCGGCCCAGTGTGGTCAAGCACAACTGCGGGGAAAGATTGGAGGGATTCGATTGGAAGCGTGTGCGGATCGGGGAGCTCTTGGCTGCAGGAGAAAGAAGATAAGAAAAAAAGAGGCTGACATGTAGGACCATTCAAAGAGGGTAAAATAGACTATTCACAGCAAGTTGTCATGTTTATGGAGCTGGAGCACCACAATCTGCCAAACACGTATATCAGCTCCACATTTTTTTAGAGATGATGGAGTGGAACTGCTCATGGGGCTGGAGTTATTTGTTTGGGGTGGAGCTCTTCCAAACACCCCCTTACTGCACAAGTATCCAAATCTCCTTCATCACCACTGGCTTCCTCATCTGCATACTCCTCATCATCGTCACTGAACTCATCATCTATCTCGTTGTCATTATCATTGCAAGGAGGAAGGTCTTCTTGAGTTAAATGTTCCACTGGGTCATTGGAAACATCTCGCCCACAAACATCAACAAATATCTCGGCACAACGAACTTGAGACTCCTTCAACAACTCTTTGTAAAATAACCAATCATCAGCATTTTGGATTGGAATTAGCACATAGTGAGACCTTTTGTCACCGGCATCAAACCTAGCACGAAGGGTTAACTCCTCATCCACATGTCCCGTATTGAACATCTCATTTACACGTCCAATTAACTCATCAAATGATGATGGGCTAGCAAACATTGCAACGTCTTGCCTCATCCTTAGAAATTCTCCACTTTCATTCACAGTGCCACCGGAGAAAAACGTACTAAACGATCCATCTACACCCTAACAATGAAAATTTCATACATCTAAATTTCTAAAATATATATCTTCTCACATATAACCAATGAAAATCTGCCCCAAGAAATTATGACGAAATTGTTACATGCAACTCATTCTAAACGATAAAAGTTTATTACCATCGACATATTGACATATTGAGCCACATACCAACACTAATCATATGGATTTCGTGCAACATTCACCATTCCAACACAAACTCTAACCAAGGCAAGCCCACAAAATCCAACCAAATCGAGTGCAAACACTTGATTCAAGTTGAGGAGTTACCTTTCTAGAGCAAATTCCACGGATCCCCCTCTCGATTCGGTGGTGAAAGACCCAGATCTAGAGGGTGGTAGGGGTGGCCGCCATGGGAAAGGCTGAGCTCGAGCTCGAGTGGAAAAGAAACCAAGTGAGAGGATGCAGCCGAGTCGCGCCAAGGCCTTTGGCGCGACTCAGTCGCGCCCATGCATGCGGCGCGATTATCCCGGCCAGGTCACGCGCCCAGTCATCGCGGCGGCCAGCGCGGCAGGGCCGTCGCGCCAATGCATGCGGCGCGACAAGGCCAGGGGTCGCGCCTCGCGGCTGGACGCGACTAAAAGGGCTAGTTTTTGGAATTTTAGTTTGGGACGGGTTATTTTTAATATTTTAGATTAAAAAATTAAAATAAAAAAAATTCGGAATCATGAGCTAATGGAATGGATAGTTCCAATGGAAAAAAAGAAGAGAGATAAAAGAAAGCAGACATTTTGAAGGGCCCAGCCCATCTAAATAACTGTATTCGGTTGAGCCCAATGTAGTAATTCTGGCCCATCCAGAGAACGGCCCTTCTCATCATCATCAAAATGAAAATTAAGGAAAAAAGAAAAAGAGAAAGAGGTGATCCCGTGCCGTCCAACTCCAGATTCATGTTCAACCTGGCACCCTAGGCTAAGACCGCCGCCGTTTTCCTCCCCAATTCCCGCACCCGTGCCTTCGCTGCTGGTGTTCTCGACGTCCCGCCGCCGTCGCCCTCTTCCACCCACCGGCCGGATCTCGTGCTGACCCGCCCTGCTCGGCGCGGCGAGGTCGCCTGGTGGCCCTGCTCGGTACGGCAGGTGCTGTCAGGAGGGGACGACGTACGCCTCGAAGTCCAACGATCCCTCCTGAAACTCGTATTTCTCTAGCTTTCTCCCGAAATTGATTGCTGCTCTTGCTCGCGAAATTTGATTGGTGCTCTTGTTCCCCAAATTAATCTGTGCTCTAGTTCCCCAGTTGCTCGCTATCCGACGGGTGCTGCACCCCGCGGGGATGTCGATCTGGAGCCTCTTGGGTCATGTTCTCCTCATCTCCCTGCCACTCATCCTTTTGTTTCTTGTCGTCGACTCATTAGTCATTCCAATTCCACTCGTCTGGTGTCCGAGGAACAGCTGGCATGGCCCGAGAAAACAAACAAGTCTCAGAAGAATCTTCCCGCAAAAAAATGGGGAAAAAAGTTTCACAAGAATCAAGCGGAGGAGGCTGACAATGTAGCTATGTTGTCCGAGCTGCCATGGCCTGAGGAAGCAAACAAGTCTTACAAGAATCAAGCGGTGGAGGCTGACTGTGTAGCTATGTTCTCCGAGATGCAATGGCCTGAGGAAGCAAACAAGTCTTACAAGAATCAAGTGGAGAAGGCTGACTGTGTAGTTATGTTCTCCGAGATGCAATGGCCCGAGGAGGCAAGCCAAGCTCACAAGAAGCAAGAGCTGCCATGGCCCGAGGAAGAAAACCAAGCTCACAAGAAGCAAGCAAAGAAGGCTGACCATATAGTTCGGGAAGTTTTTGGGCCAGACTTATTTGATATGGAGGATATGGAGGATTATTGGATTAAGGTGCCCACTTCTTCAAAAAAAAAGATTAAGGTGCCTGAGGAAGCATACCAAGCTCACAAGAAGCAAGCAAAGAAGGGTGGCCATATAGTACGGGCAGGACTTTTTCGGCCAGACTTATATGGTATGGATGATTATGAGATTAAGGTGCTCGATTTTCTGGAGTGTGGCACAGCCCCATTGTTAGGAATACATGGTATGCGTGGTGTTGGCAAGACAACCCTCCTGAAGCTTGTGCGCACTTCTTACAGACAGCGGTCATCCTTTAGATATGTATTCTATGCTGAGGCGGGCAATGGATTCACAGTAGATATGTTACGTGGTGTTCTTGCTAGGAACGTTGGCTTAGACCCAATGGCAGCAGTGAATCGCATCTCCAGTTTTCTCCAGGATGAATCATTTCTATTGCTACTGGACAATGTATCGGCCAGCTTTGATCTGGCTGCTGCTGGCTTGCCAATTACACTTGGTCCCTGGCAGAAAGTAATCTTTACCACGAGGAATGAGGCTGTATGCACTGAGATGGGGTGCGCAGGGAACACCATCCAGATGTACTGTTTGGTAGGAGATGTAGCATGGAACTTGTTCAAGCATAATGTTGGGAATAGGATCATTGATTCTGATCCAGAGATCAAGTACCTTGCAAAGCAGGTATACTTTCAAGCGTGCTACCTTATACTGTTGTTATTTGTTGAGTTACCTTTTTATTGTTTTAGTGCAAAGTTAGAATGCATGGTGCAAAGTATTTCTACTGCTTCTCCTTTCCTGCATTGACCTGTGAATATATATTCTGTAGATGGTTGCCCATTGTCGCGGATTCCCTAGCGCCTTATGCACGGTAGGCCGATCCATGTCAATCAGAAAAGACGTGAAAGAATGGATTTTTGCCCATGAATTACTGATGAAGGGATCACCACCCAATGGGGTCCAAGATACGAACAATGAAGATTACCCTTGTCTGGAATTTTTTGAGGATGCATTTTAGTATGTCACCTATTGATGTGCTCAAGATGGGAGCTGGCATCTTCAAGGTGAGTTTTAAACCTGAAATGACACCTATTCTTGTGCTACCCAATAAATTATCTTCTGTACAAGTTACCATGTCTAAGAATTAACTTTCATAATGGATGGAATAACATGGTCTAACCAATTAGCCATGCCTTGTCAAAGGCACTGACAAATTTTGCGTCCCATTTTTCTGTATGATTTCACTAGCAACCTGGCTCTCATATCATAGCCTTGGGTTGATTTTCTGTCATAAATACTCATCCAAGAAAAAGCAGTTCTCAGTCAGCCGAATATTGCGGGGACATGTCACATGGTACCTTGTTGGCTGGACAGGCTTTATTCCGTATCTATTGTATGCAGGAACTAGTGTTTTCTGTTATGGGGCTTCTCTGTTGATGCCCCTCTTCCCAATCAGGGAATTTGTAGTACTAGGCAAGTGTGAAATGTAATGTGGATCAGGCATTGTTCCAAATAAATGTATTCAATTTTTTGAATGAATGATTTTGGAGAATGGGCACGTGCCTATAATTTTGCGATTGTATTTTCAGGTCATGTGCTTGACGCAAATGCTTTGTGTTAAACTGACATGTTTCCTGCTGTGATGGCAGACTGCAATCTGGCATTCTTCCAAGAGCAAAAGAAGATGAGATGCTGCAAGGAACCAGGACTCCATTGAATCAAATATATGAGTTCATTCATCTGAAAAAAGTGTATGAGTTCATTACATCAAACTTAAGTATGAGTAGCATCTGTGGATTTATTTCTTTTGCCGTTAAAGAATTTGGATGTAATTATATTATGCTATTCTGGAAGCTGTAATTGCCTGAAGATGTACTTTAAATGCTTAGTTAAGCAGGGTTAGGATCCACTGGGCTGCACGTATTTCCTTAGAGCAAAGGCTGTGTTTTAAGTGTAGTTGCATCAGGTTGCACAATACTACTGAACCCATATTGTTCGATTGAATTCGGGAGCAATGTTTCCGAGGAGCACAATCCCAATCTGGATATTGTTTCTTGATGCGCTTTCTAAATGGGTCCTCGAGCTTGCGGACGAGTTTCACCCAATCTGGATATTGTTTCTTGATGCACTTTCTAAATGGGTCCTCGAGCTTGCGGATGAGTAGACAGGCAAACTTCATGATGATGTTATTGTTGATCAACCGGACCACGATCATCTCTACCGAATTGCTTGCCCTTGCCCCTGGCTCAGTACTCCAGAACAAGGTCCTTCCGGTCTGTACCTGCAATGCACATCAATTATTCAAACATGAACATGGGATACGCCTAAGAGGGAATGCGGGATGCACATACATCAATGGTTCGAACATGAATATGGGATAGGAACAACAAAAGAAACTCGGCAACAGTGAGAAGAGCCTCGGTGGAAGGACAGTTTGCTGTCTGCCTGATGTGGAGACATCAGCCCTTAGCTTCTTTGCCTCTCATGGATGGCCATTTCGTTTGCGGCTTGTCGTTTAATGATGTGTGCGTTTGATTAAACTTTGTGCTTGAGTGAGTACTGTCGAGCTACAGTGTGTAATAAGTTTGGACTGCTTCTCTCTCGTAAGAGAGGGATGAAGCCGTTACATCTTTTCCATTATCTAAAAAAGGTGCTCTGCCAGAACCAGGTGGTGGCGTACTCTGAGAAGCGGAGGGAGAACTCTGTAAAACAGGTGAAATTGTTGCAGGTGGACCGAGGCCAATGTGTTGCCACAGAGGACTGTCCTGAGCAATGCAAACTGCCTTGTATCACTGTGTTTCCAGGAGCTGACTGTCTCTGCACCTTCTGGAGTAGCTGTCAGTTACTGCCTGTGATCATGAACGCGCCAACTGAAGCAGGTAGGAACTGCCATCCTCTGGCCTCATGCTGATCAAGCCGATCATCCTCTCTGTCTCAGGCCTGCTGCCCTGTGGAGGTGTGCAAGTGCTTTCGGGCCATGTCTCTTTATTATCAGGATTGCAAGGATTAATAGTTGAACCCTTGCCTGCTAGATCAATTATAGCATATAACAGATATAGGTGCAGTGATACTCTAAAAGTACCTCCATCCGACACAAGACACCTATCAGGCCGAACTCATCATGCAACTCGAGGCCTATTGGAGAACAGAAAACTGATTGCTGAATTTATGTTGTAGCATCTCTTTATCCGATCATCACTGGGAGTGCTGCCTCTGAGGAAGTCTAGGAGCCGTTTACCAAGAGTGCAAGTCAGACACAGCTCCCTCTCAAGTCCCATCTCCAATAAGCATTTCCTGCTGACATCGGAATATGATAGAACAAAACGCGAGATCTCTCACGTTCAATAAGGTGAGAGTCGTAGAATTGTAGAACCGCCAACTCAACAAAATAACAGCAAGCCTGTTTCCCAATCTGCAAGTCCATGGAGATAGGAGAAGCAATCCTGAATATTCGCGTTTCCTGGATGCCCTCCCGAGACTCTAATTAATCTAGC
Source organism: Urochloa ruziziensis (assembly GCA_015476505.1). Lineage (NCBI taxonomy): Eukaryota > Viridiplantae > Streptophyta > Magnoliopsida > Poales > Poaceae > Urochloa > Urochloa ruziziensis. The sequence goes on from CM027124.1 coordinate 33,317,976, forward strand.
AAAATATTACTAGCAAGGATATATGCCTTCTTCAAATAGGACCTGTACGGTTTGGCTGCACACGGGAGTCCATAATCTGTTTTTTGGGTTCCCTCTGATCTGGGAACCACTTTTTATCCTCTCAGCTTCTTCGTTTGTGGACCATAATAGGAAAAGTACTATACTAATCAATTGCAATTCCCGGTCTAGTAGATAGCTAGCACTGAGAGAAGCAACTGCTGCACTGGCACTGCTAGGTGTCCGATCAGCTACAAGTCTCTTTTTCCTGCTGCCCGAAGAATGAGAAACGTCTACGGGGCCACCTGGAGTCTGGAGAAGATCCTCCTTGGTAAGGACCGTAGATTTTTTTTTAGAAAAGGGATTATATTTCAATAATCCAGTCTCTGCAAGAAATTATGCATGCAACTGTTTATAGTTTTGCTTATTACAACCACGATTACTAGAACCACCCTCATGGGCCACAAACACAAAAGAGTTTCATCCATAATTAACTACTAGGAAGTCTATTATTATAAAACCATCCGTGCTTGGCAAACACCTCCATGATTGTAGTCTCAAGCACACGGCACCCCCAAAGGATTTGGGGTCGGTCCTCCTTTTTTGCAGCATACTCCAGAGGCGGATCGAATATGTCCCTCTGTATAAAACCTGCATAGAAGAAGAGACTTTTGTATTGTTAAAAACCAAGTCATTTCGGCTTAACCAAATTGCCCAACAAAGTGCTGAAGCCCCAACCAAAACCTTGTACTGTAGCTTCCTATCCACTCCGAATAAACAACCATCAAACAAATGATGTATATCTAACGGAGGTGTGATATTAAAAGAAACTTGTACCATACGCCATATCAATCTAGCATTGTCACAGTCAAAGAAAAGATGTTGTATTGTTTCATCTAAATTACAGTAACCACATTTCATACATCCTTTCCACTGTCGTCTTACTAAATTATCTTTGGTTAGAGCTACACCTTTAATCAAGTACCACATGAATATTTTTACTTTGAGGGGTAATTTTAGTTTCCAAATAATGTGGTTGCGAGGTACAATATTCGGGGCAGCCAGCGCTCTGTACATAGAGCGAACTGTAAAATTTCCGTTTTGACATATAGTCCATCGGAATGTGTCTTTTTGATCTATTAGGTGCACATTAATAACTTTAGCAACCAGCATTTGCCATGCCCTTAAGTTATTCCCCACCAACGATCTTCTAAAAGCAACATTCAGAGGCCTCGTTCTAAAGACACTCGCAACTGTAGCACTCTTCTTTCTAACAATGTTATACAAATTCGGAAACTGCTCTTTAAAAGATGAATTATCCAGCCAAGCATCCTCCCAGAAACGTACTTGATTCCCATCACCAATGTTGAACTTGCCCATATTCAAGAACACTTTTTTGACCTTCATGAGGCCATACCAAAAGTGAGAATCTCCAGGCATATATTCGACTTGTGTGATGGTTCTATGTCTCAAATATTTATTTCTAAGAAGTCGTTGCCACATCCCATCTCCATTTATTAATTTAAAGAGCCACTTACTTAGCATGCATTTATTCTGTAAATCTAGGTCTAGAATCCCTAATCCCCCTTGCTCTCTAGGTGTACAAAGGATTCCCCATTTAGTTAGCCTATATTTCTTTTTGTGTCCATCACTTTGCCAAAAAAATCTAGATCTATAATAGTCTAGTTTTTTTAGAACTCCTCGTGGGATTTCAAAGAAGGACAACATGAAAATAGAAAGGTTACTAAGTACGGAATTGATGAGGATCAACCGACCTCCCACAGAAAGCATCTTTGCTTTCCAATTGCTTAACTTTTTCTGAAATCTCTCTTCGATTTCTTTCCATTCTGAGTTTCTAAGTTTTCTATGATGCATTGGTATTCCAAGATACCTAAAAGGAAAGGATCCTAAATCGCATCCAAAAACTTGTGAGTACTCTCCCTCCAACTCTTTAGCGGTACCATAACAAAATAACTCGCTTTTATGAAAATTAATTTTAAGACCAGAAAGTTGTTCAAATGCACACAGTAGTAACTTCATATTCTTGGCTTCTTCTAAACCATTCTCCATAAAGATAATAGTGTCATCTGCATATTGTAGTATGGATAAGCCATCATCGACTAAGTGAGGAACGACACCCCTAAATTGACCAAGATCTTTAGCTCTAGCTACAAGGATTGCCAACATATCCACCACTATATTAAACAAAATAGGCGACAGTGGATCTCCTTGTCTAACACCCTTCCTAGTCTGAAAATAATGGCCAATATCATCATTGACTTTTACTCCAACACTACCTTTAGCAGTGACCTGATCTATCCAAGAACACCATAATGGTGAAAAACCCTTCATTCTCAACACCTGCTGAAGGAAAGGCCATTTGACCTTATCATAAGCCTTCTCAAAATCTAACTTCAATATCACTCCATTTTTCTTTTCCTATGTAGCTCATGTATCGTCTCATGTAAAACAACAACCCCTTCCAAAATATAACGACTAGGGAGAAAGGCTGTTTGTGAAGGCCTAATAACTTTTGAGCTACGAGATTAATACGGTTGGTGAGAACCTTTGTGAAAATTTTGAAACTAACATTTAGCAAACAGATAGGTCTAAACTGCTGAATTTTAACTGATTCAATCTTTTTAGGCAAAAGAGTAATAACCCCAAAATTAAGACTGTGTAGAGGTAAGTTACCATTATGGAATTGATGAAACAACTGTAAAAGGTCAGATTTAATGACATCCCAGAAGTTCTGGTAAAACTCTGCAGGGAAACCATCTGGACCTGATGCTTTATTATGTTCCATTTGGAAAATAGCCTCTCTAATTTCTGTCTCACAGAAGGGGTTTGTGAGAATTTCATTTTCAAGCTGGGAGACTTGTAGAATATCATCAGTATTCGTCTCATCTAAGCTAAAAAAATTATTCTCTGGTGCACTAAAAAGATCTTTATAAAAATTAGTGATATAACTCTTCAGGTTCTCCTGTCCAACGATTGTTCCTTCATCCTGCTCTAATTGGTGGATTCTAGTTTTTCGATGTCTCCCATTAGCTAATAATTGGAAATATTTTGTATTATCATCACCTTGTAACAATCTAGTTGCTTTGGACCGTTGTAGCCAATAAAGCTCTTCCTCTCTAAGCAACTTTGTTAACTCAGTTGATAAAATATGCTATTATCCAACTCTTGCTGGGTAAGTATAACATCTTCAGCTTTCCTATCCAATAAATCAAGATTATGGAGCAAAAAGTTTTTCTTCCTCCTATTTTCACCTACTAAATTCTTAGCCCATCCTTTTAGAAATCTACGCAAAGATCGGATTTTATTTTGCCACCGCTGCATGGGCAAAGCACCTCTAGCTTCCTTTTGCCAAACGTTTGTTACCATCTCCTGGAATCCATCCCTAAGTAGCCATCCCAATTCGAACCTGAAAACGGGATTGTTGCCTCTGTGGGATGCGACCCCGGTGTCTAGTAACAACGGTGTATGATCTGAAATTTCTCTAGTAAGTGCTTCGACTGTCGAAAGTGGAAATTTTTGTTCCCATTCAGTACTTACAAGAATCCTATCCAATTTCTCAAATGTAGGAACTGTAGCTGAGTTTGCCCAAGTAAACTGTGGCGGCCGGATAACTCTAGTTCTCTAAGATTTAAGGTTTCAATGCAAGCATTAAAAAGGAGTGGCCATCGACCATCGTATCTATTATTGTTCTTTTCCGACGGGTTCCTAATTATATTAAAATCACCTCCTACCATTAAAGGTAAAGTCTCCACACTACAGTTGTTTACAAATTCAGCTAGAAAGCGGTCTTTATGTTCGGGTTGAGCTGCTCCATAAACAGCCATGAGAACCCAACGAAAACCATCATCTTTATTTTTTAAAGTGAATTTAACAAAGAATTCTCCCTTGCTAAAGCTCTCTACCTGAAACAACTGAGTATTGACCCCTAACAAAATTCCACCCGATCTACCAGTAGGTGGGATCCATTGCCAGAAAAAACCTTTATCTCCACAGAAACCATCTAACGATTCTACTGTAAACTCCCTCTTATGAGTCTCTAAAACAGCAATGAAATCTAGATTTTTATCTACCGAAATATCATAGAGAAAAGTATGTTTAGCCAAGTCCCGAAGACCTCTGCTATTCCAAAAAACACCTCTCATTCGAAGATGATTTTTTTTTTGGTTGCTTGTCCTAAACGGGCCTTCTTTGGTTTAACAACTTTTTTAGCTCTTGTTTTATGCAAAGTAGATAAAAGAACATCATCAGGATTATTGTCATCCAACAGCTCCTCTGTTAAATCACCACACAAGTGATTAAGAGCAAGATGATCAATATCATAATTTGAATCCTCTCTGTCTATAGTGTCATCCCCAGTGGTTTTAGTAACAGGTAGCTTAAATCTATTTTTTTCTATTTCTTTGATTAGTAAAACAGATGATTGAACATTATGAGATTCTCTACCCATAGAGATGCCTATGTTCGAAATATTATCTGTCACCAACTTATCTGAAAAAGAAAAAAACAGAATTCTTAAGCTTATTACCTCCTGGGATCTCAAGGTTCCTCATAGCAGTCAAGCGCTCCGCCCTCTGTATGGTGAAGAGGTGCTCTGGCCGCCGGAGATGAAAAGAAAAGTGGTCGCGACAGCACTGTGCAGAAGAAAAACGTGAGAGAACCTGCACATTGAAAATGCGCAAGCTTGGACTTGTGCAATGAGCAAGCAGTTCAAGCGGCTAGCAAGGAGTTGGACAAATGGTCGCCGAGCTACTGTCAGACGAAGAGCTCATGGCAACCGCCCCGTGTGCGTGTGCCTGGTTAGGCCCACAACTCTCCTGCGTATTCTGAAAAAAAAAAGCTGAACACAATCGTGAAAACAGAATCTCCTCACACCCCGGTATCTGGGAGAAGAAAATGAAGGTTGGCAGCACACAAAAAAAGTACTACCCTAACTATTTGATCAAAGACTAATGTACATTTCAGATTATCGGTCCAACTACTTAAAATTCATCACGAATTATTAGAGATAAAATGCCTAAAAGGTCTTTTAAAAAAAAACGCCTAAAAGAAATAGTATACACATGACATGAGTACAAGCTCAATGGTGCATATCCAAACAAAAACAACTCAACAATTATCAATTTTTAAGCCACGTTGGCCCTGCTTTGTTGAAAAGAGTCTTGCTGGGGTCGCAAGCTAACATGAGGGCAGACTTCCCATCATTTGCCCGCTGGTGCCGGTTGACAGTTGCAGGACACAAACGATCCAGAGTACATAACTCTACCAGACTACCACTAAGCTCTATTTTCCAACTTGTCCCATAGACATCACTATAACAAGGCAACAAGCCTAGGTCGCACGGTGGTTGGTATTAGTTTTGCAGTCTCATTAGCACAAAAATCAACACAGGGCCATTTTTGCTTTCACAGAGATACGACATTTCAAGAATTTTGGTGACTTTGATGAGCCTCCAGATATCCGTATGCGAGTTCTGAACCTGGTACCCTCCAGAGATCCACATTCCAAAAATAGCAGCAGCTCCACAAAATTTCTGATTTCTGCCTTGTACAACGGCTCCTCTGCATAAAAGATAAGAAATGATACAAGACAGCATTAGGGATTTGAAAGCACTTTGTTAGGAAAAACAAGGTTGTTTTTAGTTAGCCCAAAGACTCTAACATGCACACCCTAACATGAACATCCAGCATTTATTTCATCTATCTCCTCCATGCCACATCACATCCTCTGTGAACTGTCATAGAAACAGCGGGAGTGGTTCTAAACTTTATAGCATCTCTTTTGGAATAAAGAGCGCTCATTTCACATAAGGCAATAAAAAGGAGTCTGCCAATGTCTACAGCTCTTAATTCAGGCAAAATACCCTTCCAAATTGTAAGTAACAATGAAGACAATCAGAGAACAATGGCAGAGCAGAAAAACTTAAGAATGAATACATCATATACATATAAGGAGGAACATTTAGACTTTTTAGATGGGCATGTCTTCACAATTTTCCCAATACATTTCACAATGTTTGTCCAAACCATAAATATAGATGGCACCATAACTAATAAGTTAAAGGCAGACAGTGGAATGGTTGTTTCTGCTGTTATTTTAAATGAATGGGGCGCTATAAATGCAAGTTACACAAATAAGCCAATTTGGCTGCTCTAAGACTACTCGACATCTTGAGCATTAAAGAAAAAGATAGATAAGAGAATCATTGCAATAACTTTCCTGAACAGACAAAGATTGTGCAAAAAATCTTAACCAAGCAAATGGAAAAATATTGGAAAATAAGAGAGGTACCAGACTGCCTATATTGAAGATGTTGTTTATAGAAGATATAATAAAAGTGCGCCCTTTAAAAATATATATAATAGCATCCTTACCTACTAGAAACAGAAATTCCAACTGCACTGATTCATCATGCTTTCATTGTGTCTTAAACCACTCCACCAACTCTCTTGGCAATCTACTGTAATCTTTACATTATTGATGCGCTCTGCAATTCTGATTACCTTTAACTTATCACAGTTTGATACACAAACATAGGACAACTCATTAAGAGGAAAAGCTAGCTCAGATATATTGGAAAGCTCTGGAAGCTGCTCCAAATAAAGCCTTTTGAGATTGCAGAAAATCTTGGTCATTTGAGTGGCCAAAATCTGTGTACTGTCAATTATCTGCTCCATTTCAAGGCAATATGCCACTGTGAGCTCCTCCAGTCTTGGGAGGTACTGAACCCAAGTCACGTGTCTCATTTTGTGACAATTGTAGATACGTAAACATCGAATGTCCTGCCCAGCATTGCTCCATGTAACTTTCTGCAGATTCTGTAGGCAGTTCAACTCAAGAAACTCCATGCGTGGCAAGAGACCAGATTCACCTTGACTGGGACTGCCTTCAGCAACCAATTCCTTACAGGATGAGCACTTCACAATAGCCAATTCTCGTAGATTCTTTAGTTTAGAGAGCAATTGCAGGTCAATTCTTTCTGGATGGATTTTACCTTGAAAGTGGTTCAGGCAAAGTGCGGATATGCTCAGTCCATTTAGCTGTGCCAATGTTGTTACATCTGATTTACTTTGCACATTAATGCCAAGCCTATTAACATCCATGTATTCAGATGTCAAATCTTTGATGAGTGAGTCAAAGTATTGAATCCGATGGGAAGTACCACCAGTGCAAAATAGATCAAATACTTTAAGCCTTGTCAACTTTGAGATCAACTGCTTTGGTATCACTTGAAGAGCACTATTATCTCTCAGATATAGATACTTGAGTTTTGAAAGCTTTTCTAGTTCGGGAGGGAGTGCCCTAATCGTCGTTGCAGATATGTTCAGATATTGAAGTTTGATCAATGTACATATTTCCTTAGGGAACACATCTCTTTGTGTTCCCATTAAATCCAAAAATGTCATGTCCTTAAATGAACGAATAGCTTCAAGTGGGAAAGAATCACGGGTGACAAGCATTGTTAGCTTAGGCAGAGAACCTTTTCTGAGCCATCTCTGATAGTCACCTGAAGATACCCATGCTTTTTGAACTATGCCCCACTTCTCTGTAGATATAGGTGGTCTGCAAAATGAATGTGGTAGCCACCTGCTGCTGTCTCCACAATCATTAACCTCATGCAAAGCCATCTTACGCATCATTTTATGAATTTTGACATGTGAGCTTTCTGAAGTGAATAGACCCGCATCACCCTTCTCTAGCAAGGATTTACACACCAGCTCTTGGATGACATAATGGCCCCTCACAATTGGATTATGCACGTCCAACAGGCCAGCTCCCATCCACCATTGAATAAGCTTCTCGACAGAAATGTTTTCATTTTCGGGCCACATTGAACACAGCAGAAAGCAAGCCTTGTCAGTATCTGTCAAACTCTCATAGCTGAGCTTCAGACATGGAAACAAAGATTCATCCATATTAGTAAGCATTGAGTCTTTCAGAAAATCTGCAGCGCATTCCCACTCATTGAGGTTTCTTTTTGTCGACAAAGCTCGACCGATGGCGCATAAGGCTATAGGCAAGCCACTGCACTCATCAACTATCTGTTCAATCAATATATAAGGTTCAGTGTATATTATATATAAGGGATATGCATATAACCAATGCTGTGAGTCTTGATTATAACAATCATTTTATATCTTCTGTGAAATATTAGGGAGCCTTTCTACATGATGTTTGAGACGTGACCAAAACATGCATATTTGGCTGAAATACCCTTCATAAAATATAAGGAATAAATCGTAAAAAAATTAACATCCAATGTAATTGTGCTAACCCAAAGTTATCTGGTCTAAGAAAAGACCCAAACACTTGGAACTCTGATGCAATCAAATCACTGAAACCATCCTTATGTTAAACCGTATGTCATTCACTGGTTTGACAGTTACAGAATAGCTTTTCTGCCTTTGTGACAAGCAATAACCCAAATATAGGTAACAAACTACATCTAGAAACATCCATTATTTCAAACCCAACAACGTCACTAACAGAAATGTCCTTTGTGACAAGCAATAACCCAAACATAGGTGACAAACTACATCTAGAAACATCCATTATTTCAAACCCAACAACATCACTAACAGAAACGTGAGCATGCGAGACTGGCACAGAGGCATTCGTCTAATTTCTATAATTATAACTCAAAGTTTAAGTGTTTCACTACTAGTAATAGCACATTAATATACCGGTAAGCAACATAGCTGGATTTGTTTCAATACTGTACCTTTTTTGCAAACTGATGGACCGGGTCATCCGTGGCAATTTCCCTTTGCAAATTGCGTGTAAATAGCTTCCATGAACTCCCTTCACTCAAACACCCCAAGTGGATGGTGTTGTTACAACCATACATTTTGCCACACACAATCAGGCTCCTAGTTGTGAAAACAACTTTGCGCAGGCATGTTCGTGTTTCACCATCGAAACCACATACTTGTGCTGGTCCAAGCGGCATAGGGATGCCAACATCTGCCAGGGGAACATGGTCCCATAAATCATCAATCAGTAACAAGAAATTCTTATCTTGGAGGTGGTTATAAATGCGGTCTTGTAAGCCATGATCCAGAGGCAATCCCATGCCGATGCCAATATCTCTCGTCAACTTATCGACTGTGCATCCCCTGCCTGCCTGAACGAACAGCACATGATCAAAACTGGCATACCCTGAGCGTGAGTCACGGACAAGCTGAATGAGGGCAGTCTTGCCAACACCACCCATGCCCCAAATCCCAAGTGCTGAGGACTTGGTATCCTGACAGTTAATAAACTCCACTATGTTCTTTCTGTGGGGTCCATTTCATACAACTGAGAGTGAGGTGGGTGATGCATCAAGACACTGCGGCCTGGGCGTGGCCTTGACCGTGCCTCCAGCAGAAGATCTTTTCCTTCGGCAACAAGTTGGGTGGCCTTCTTAAGTTCTCTGTCTGCTTGTTTCCCGATCTTGCACTTGCAAAAATAGCTTAGACGTCCACATGACGCTCGCCCAGTTTTGATAGCTTCAGCGCTTTTATGCAGATCATGCGCTCTGTGAAGCCACCCCTTCCCCCTTTCAGAATATGGATGTGGATCGAGGCGTGTGAGGTCGCCCTGCACTTCACGCAGCCTCTCATCTGCACTCAGGAGGTCGCTAACACGCAAGTCCAGATCTATTGGGTATCCAATACGTGTTGCCACAATTTCCCAAACTTTATTGAAGCAGGCAATGAAAGGGTCCAAAAAAAGCCAAACCCTGTTAAACTGAATTCCATTTTCTCTTGCAGAATCTTTCGACTCTTCCACACCTAGGACTGTGTAGCTGATAAAAGGCACAATGAGAAAGAAACAAAACAAGGCAGAATTTAGTTTACTTAACAAAATACTGAATTATGAAACACGGCAACAAAATAACAGCACAGAATATCAAAATAGCTCAAGATTCTTCTTCTGGCATGGGTCAATCACCTAATTTGGCGACATGAACAGACACTAATATATATCATTTTACAACAGCAAGAGGAAACTCTGCTAATTATTTGACATGTCATTTGCATCACGGACACATGAAAAGGGAGTATAAACAACTAGAAGAATCCAAGCATCTACCCATCAAATTAAACGCACATGTAGAGCATAACACATCCGCAATTAGAGTGGCGTACCATCCAAGCAGCGGGCTGGGAGTGGGCGTGCTGCGCGACCAGCGGGTGCGAGGCACCAGAGCTAGGATGCGCCTCGCATCGGAGCTGTAGCATGCGCATGGAACGCGTAGGAGCTGGCGCGATGGAGTCGGACGCTGGGGAACGTCGGCAATACTCGCAATCGCAATCGCGGGGCGGGGAACTTCCGACCTTGGAGGGAGGGCCCTTGGGCGGCGGCAGACGGGAAGTGGCGATGGGTTTGTGGGCGGGGCAGAGAGTCGGCGCAGGACGACTCGTTGCGCGGAGGAGGAGGCGGGGCGTCCCCGTGAGGACCACTGCTCGCGGCAGGCGGCGGCGGATTGGGCAGGTGGGAGCCGCCGCAGACGGAGGTGGGGGGCGGCGCGAGGGCGAGCCGCGAGCGAGCTGCTCGTGGCCGTGGGCCGCGTCGTGGGCCTTCTAAAACTCAGCGATTTCTTGTCGGCGGCCTTCTATAACTGCTTCCACTTTTGTTTACGGCCGGGAAAAAGCTAGTGCGCGCAGAGTCGCGCCAGCGTGAGCGCGCGATCTGCGTGGCCTGCTAGCGGTCTGGCGGGACAGAGGTGGGCTAGTATGGGCGTATGGCCCATACTTTTTATTTTTGTTTCACTTCTAAAAAATGTATTAACTTGCTAATAGTTGCTAATAGAGTGTCGATTTTCAATTCTGTTTTTATTATTATATTATTGTGATGAGATCTATAAAATAAGACCTATGATGCATATATTTTAGAGTAACTAGCGGTAATGCCCGTGCGTTGCTACGGGTCTTTACCCACTCGTAAATCCGTTATGAATCAATCCGCTAGTGTGTCACCCCTACAGGAGAGAACGAACATGCTAAGGTTTGTGTTTCCTACCTGCCTGATCATTTGTTGTGAGCCTAATGGCAATGGGTGATAATAGGCAAAATAGCCAGTTTGGTCCCTCAACTTTGCTTCAAGGGTCAACTTCATCCCTCAACTTTTAAATTGGTCAATTTAGTCTCTCAATTTTCATCTATGGGTCAAACCTGTCCTTGTGTTGGTATAATGATCCATATTAGCATAAAACCAATGTGAAAAGTCTATTTTACCCTTGCTCTTTTCCCCCTTAAATTTCCACCGTCACTTGCACTACAACGTGGCCACGACACCACCATCTGGTCGAGCAGACTTAGCAGCTAGCTGTCATACTGGAATACTGGATGTAGCCCTTGACGTTTAAGCCTATACACATGATGCGTGATCATGCTAAGTAAACAATTTTTCCTTTTCTTATGTTGGCGGTGAATCATCTCTATCTCTTTCACAACAGTTTCATATTACTTTAAAAATGGTATTTGGCTGATGCAAGCAAATCAATGTAGTGGCATGTATGCATTTGGGAGTTGTACTGCAAATGCATGGAGAGAAAATTGAAGTTTATTGCTGTAGAAATATGTAGTGCCATAGAGAATGTTGTAGAAAGTTGAGCAATAAGGGCAAAAGGGACTTTTCATATCAGTCACATGCCAATAAAGAGTGTCATATTAGTATGAGGACGAGTTTGGCCTGAAAATGAAAGTTGAGGGCCTAGATTGGTCAATTTAAAAGTTAAGGGACGAACTTTGACCCTCGAAGTAAAGTTGAGGGACCATGATGCCTATTTTGCCTTTAATTAACCATTTGACAATATTAATGATTTAGTATAACCATTTCAAATGATTAACCAGAACTGAAATATATTTGGGATCAGGAAAAAGGAAAATCTTCGTAACGAAGAACTTTGTGCATGAATGGCATGAGCAATCCCTACCCATGGCTATCCATTGCTTTCTTCAGTTTGTCAGAGATTTGAATTTTTGGGGGAAAATGGAAATTGGACACACTATCTAGCAATTGCACAAACAAGTTCCTATTCACTGGTGTGTGCAGCTGCTGCCAGAAACTGCAGTCATTTTCAGATTGGACATAAACAAAATTAGCTGATGACCGTGGCAATTCTGAACAGAAGCTTGCACACTTTGCACGGTTGTGGGAAAAAATTTCCTGCAGAAATCTCCACTACACTGCTGCCAACAGATTATAACGAACTGATGGTTGCACACGTTAGCTCATCCCTAGTGGAAAACAATCGATCTGATAATTTTATGTGGAAGGGTAATCTCTTATGCTGTAGCTAGTGTGGAACACAAACTTCTGCTCCCATCATTGAAGTGGATCGACCATTTCATATACGATAATCCAATCAAAACACGTTAACATCGCTGGGTTTCTACCCGCGCCGTCCGGAGCGGGAATGAGCCACCCCGTGCCCGCTCACCTGGGCCTGCTCGCCGTGCTTCTCAGATTGCTGGTGCCTAAAATAAATCAATCATTCAATGTTCGGTACCTAAAATCTATGCAGCCTGCTATATAAAGCAGTAAAATCTGCCTGTATCTAAAATAGATTGAATGAAATGAAAACATATGAAACTGTGGATGCTATGCAAGCTGTAGCCATCTAAATTCGAATAAACCAAAACGAAACTATGGAAATTCCTATGATATGATCATTCAGAAAATTCGGCTATAACCAGAACTCTTACTGCAACAGGCTAGTTAGACAAATCAATTAAGGCTAAAAAATAATTGATGAAGAGTGAAGTAGGCACCCGGTCGCCAATAACTCTGGCAGTCATGAACGGATGGCACAGGCAGGAGTTGGGGAACCAATCTAACACAGGCAGTGTCCCCCCTTTTGCTAATCTGGTAGGAATATAAGTAACGGAAGAGAATTTGAAAATTGGATGCACAGTGAAAGGATAAATCTAATTGAAGGGAGGTTGCTTATCTAGAGGGAATCGACCGCTAATCCAAAGGGAGTCAGATTAAAGCAGAGTTAGCAACATAGATAGATTTTTGCGCTGCTCACCTCAGGCTATTCGTGTCCGCTAGCCTGGACGGGAAACAACCAAGAGATGCCGACAGCCGACAGCAGGGAAATGGTTTAGACTATTTGCAACGGTGTCTCCTATAGCCTCCTGGACCCGTAAATATAAAGGTTTTGCTCAAAAAACTCCCTGCCGCAGTGTCCTCTATAGCCTCCCCTAAATTGAGGGGACTCTCCACCATCCCCTAAATATGCAGGCTCCCCTCTGCTCCTGGATCTTCTTCTCCGCTCCTCCCCACCCCTTTCCCTCCAGCGCGCCGCGCCCCCCTGCCCTCTGGCGCCGCCGCTCTCCCATGCCCTCCGTGCTCCCTGCGCGCCCCTCGCCGCCCCACCCCGCGCGCGCACAAGGAGCCGGCCGAAGCTCCGCCGCCGCCGCGCCCCGGGCGGCCCCGCGCCCGCCCGGAGCTCCGCCCGAGCTTTCTCGCCGCCCTACCCCGCGCGCGCACAAGGAGCCGGCTGGAGCTCCGCTGCCGCCACGCCCCCGGCGGCCCCGCGCCCGTCCGAAGCTCCGCCCGAGCTTCCTCGCCGCCCCACCCCGCGCGCGCACATGGAGCCGGCCGGAGCTCCGCCGCCGGCGCCCCCCCGGTGGCCCCGCGCCCGCCTGGAGCTCCGCTCGAGCTTCCTCGCTGCCCCACCGTCCGCACGCACAAGGAGCCGGGCCGCACTGCCGGAGCTCCGCCGCCGGCGCGAGCTCGGCTCCCCCCGTGGCCGTGACTTGGGGGAGCAAGGTTGGGCAGGGGAACGGTGCTCGGGAGAGAAGGGAGAAGATTGGGAGGAAGAAGGGGGGAGGAGGGAAGAAGATAAGGTTATGACATGTGGGACCAGCAAAAAAAAAGAATAGAGGAGGAAAATAGAGGGTACCATTGCAGCATGATGATATTTAGGGGATGAAATTTTTTAGAGAAGGGTTGAAATATTCCTTTAGGGCTCGTTCGGTTGTGAAGTTTTGGTTCCACCCGGATTGAGATACATATACTAGAAATTTATGATAGGTACGATGAGAGACCGGGATTTATTTCAGGTGGAGAACCAATTTATTCATGATAGAGACAACAAAAGACCCGAATTGGTTCCCCACCTCTTGACTAGTGGATTGATTCCCGGTCTCTTGTTGTCTCTATCATGAATAAATTGATTTTCCATTCCAAATAAATACTGGTCTCTCATTGTAACTATCATAAATTTCTACTATACGTATCTCAATCAGGGTGGAACAAAAACTCCAGAACCGAACGTGCCGGGGACACCGTTGTAAATAGTAGGTTGGAACGAGGTCGCATCACGGGAGGATTTGGGGCATAACTAGCTGTGATTGAGGCAGAGAGTACTCGCTCCAATCTGCAGTCAACGAATTAAAATGGGAACGAGTTAAACAAGATAAAATGAGTACGGACGGATTTGCTCTCAATCATACCTGGATCGACGCCGTCGTGAGAGGGAAAGTGCTGCAGCCTGCAGCCGGATCGACGTCGGGCCGACGCCGGGCTGCTATGATCTCCACAGACGCGCCGGGACGGGGGCTTGGAAGCCATGCCAGACGAAGGGAAGGGGGTCGCGCACCCCGTGCCCGGAACAGAGGCCGCGCCATCCAAGCAACATCGTCGTCCCGGCGGCCGCGAGGAGGTAGGGGGCCGCACCATGGCGAGATCTCACGAGGAAGGGGCGATTTGGATCTAGGACCTGAGCTACAGCAGTTAAGAGCATCTTCAGCAAGGCCGCCTAGGCTACTCGACTTGAGCTCCGACGCCGCTGCTACGGCTCCGCCCGGACCTCAGCCACCGCCGCCTAGGCCTCCGCCGCCCTTCTTCGACGGGGACGGGGAGCATCGCCTGCTCTGGATCGGACTGAACTGAGAGAAGAGGGGGAGAAGAGGAGAGGAGAGCGGGCCCACATGTCATTACAAGGAAAAAAGTGAGAGACTGACATCTGGGTCCCACTTGTCATAGGAAAAGTAAGGGCTGCATGTAGGGGCTATTGCTGGAGTTCAACACAAAATCAGAGCCATAGAAAGTTTTTTTTTGAGATCAAGGAAGAATTATATTATATCAAAGATGAGTACATCGTTAAGTTACACATAACACTCTTAACGTACTCACGCACTAAGCAGCTCCAAAACTCGATCACAAACCTATGTAAACAATCAAATAGAAGGCCGCACAGGCATACGCTCAGCAAGCAGGCTGAGAACAAGCGCCCAAAGAACGACGACCAACATTCCTGTAGGCTGGAACGAGCACAATCTTTTTCTTCCTTCTTGTGTCTTTCCTCTTCCTCTTTCTGCCACCGATGAAGAAGAGAGACTGATCCCAATCTATTCGATCCGAGACTCATTGACATTAGCTTGGGGGACAGACCTAGTCTCACAAGCCTTTCATCGTGGTTGGATCTAACCACGATAAAACGGAGAAGTGGCCGGAGAAAATTATTCCATGACGACGGCACCATCCCCGCCTCGATGTCGCCATCCGGAAACCTAATTCTCCATGTCGTCACCTCAAGAAAGTTGTCGACGCCGTAGATGCCGTCACCTCCTTCGTCGGTGCCGCCATGGAGAGACTGAAGCCACCCTATCTCGTCGCTGTTGCCAGCGAGAAGAAGGAGGAAACAAATCTTCCATACCACGAAACGCGGCATGGAGAACCCTAACCCTAACCTAGACTCGATCTACCAGAATCTATTGGAAGAGATGGATCCCCGCTCCCTCCGGCCTTCGACGAGATGCCGAAGGTGGGAAGGGAGGGGGACCAGCGGTGGTGGAGACGGAAGGCCGGCGGCAGGACGGGATCGGCGCCGCCCGTGTCGCCTGGAGGCGACGCGGGGGCAGGCGGGCGACGGGTCCTGTTGGCTGTTGCCGGTTCAAGGGCTCTAGGCCAGAGCCCTAGAAAGTTGGGGCCGGCCCCTACTCAATAAAGTAGAGGCTCTGAGTAGGGGCTATTGCTGGAGATGCTCTAACGGGGATGTGTGAGCGAGTGCGAGATGAGTATGACCGTGTGCCCATCCCGGGGGGCTCCCTTCCCTTTTATAAGCCAATGAGGGGGTAGTAACAAAGGATGACGTAAAGTAGATTCTACAGTAATTGCGTACGGTGAGGCGTGGCACCGAGCATGGCCCTCGTCATTGCACATCCTCTCGACTCTGCAGAGTGGCTCAACGTCCTTGGCTCCAGTAGGTGGCGTGGCGATTCCTGTGGATGACGTACGCAGCTTATCCTCCCGCTTCGAGGGTCCGCGTCGTCCATCGTCGTCTTTGGTGGCGGGCCGTACACCCTTCGAGGGCTTCCCATGCCTGCTCGAGGGCCTCCCATGCCGGATTATGCAGCACAGGAGAGCGCGATAGTACCAGCCTGTCTGCATAGTGTTGCACACGTCTGCATAGTGCCGGAGATGGCAACACAGTGATGGGAGTTGGCGGATATGACCAGGGATGGCAAGGGACTTCGCTTTTGACTTCCGTGTCCTGCTGCAGCTTTGGAGCATTAAATGCCTTTGTCCGTGGGACAGTTGGACACGCTTTGCGGGCTTCGCGATCGAGGGGTAGTCTCAAGCGAGGTGGAGATATATCGTCGAGGTGTTACCTCGGCCTCGACCGAGGAGGCCTCGATCGAGGCGGAGTCTCCTGCCCCCTCGAGGGGTGATCGTAACCCTCAAGCGAGGCAGGGATGATGCCAGCGCCCAGCGTATCTGACACTTGTCTTTTGATTTAATTGTTTCGTGCGGGCCTCGGGGTGATTACCTACGCGATATTAAGGGCCCATTTATGATTGACACCAACAATAGCCCCCCGAGCCCATGCAAGGATGGGGTTTTAGGCCTGCATGGGCTTGTTCCTCGATCGGTGAAGGGTCGCCGAAGTTATACCCGTATGATGTGAAGATTTCCGTGGGGGCGCGCTAGCGCACCCGCGGGTGTAGCCCCCGAGGCCTTGGGGGGAGCGAGGGTGCTCGCCCAAGGTCTTAGCAACATCCGTGTTTGTGATTGACCAAGCGACGCATCTGTTCAGCGTTTATTTCAACCGGCTTCGGCGTCGTTTCAGCCGGCATCGGTAATCTATGCTAGTAAATTGTGGCCAGGCTAGTCTTGACCACTGCGTCGTTATTTCTCTTGGGCGTTTCGAAGGGATTGATCCGTCGAGGATTCCGTAACCCGGCGCTTGTAGGGCCTGTTCCCAAAGGTACATAATTTGATCGTGGTGCGAGGAGTTCCCCCAAGCCCGGGCCTGGGCGGGATCGATCAGGGGAGACCTTCGACTTTATACTACAACCCTCGGCGCCCTTCGGCAGGGAGGAGGGGTGACGCGATTCCGTGCTACCCGTGAATGGGTTGCGAGCCACGAACGCCCTGGTGAGCTGGTAACGGGTAGTTCAAGTGGACGCCCGTGTTCCGTTCGATAGGAACCGGCTCGTGGTCCGGAGATACGTCACATGGGAGCTCTTGCAAAGGCTTGCTAGGTAGGGCTCAGCCCCGTTCGCTGGGGCCGAGGGCTCGTTGCTCTCCCTCGTTGGGATCACTAGATCTAGCTTCCTTTGACCGGCCTTGAACACGACACGGAGTGTCCTCAAATTCCGCGTTCGAGGGTAGCCTGACTAGGCATGCTTTGTTCGCCCCTGACTCCGTTAATCTGGGGAGCCTATTGAACCCTCGATTGGGCTAGGCTTCAATCCCTGATAAGTAAGGCCTCGAGAGACGGTGTCTTACCTGCGAAGGCACTGCTGGGAAGGATATTCCGTCTTGCACCTGACGGAGCGGAGTCGCGGTGCTGGGTTGTGTGATCGTGGCTGACGTGGCAGGGGCCAGGCGAGGTGGCACGCCTTTTTAGGCAAACATGGCGCAGGCGGCGGACGGTTGGAGGGGACGTGTTACAATGACCTTTCGACGCCTCGGGCGGTCGTGGTTATTACTGCGCACGCGCGCGCCGGTTCCCCACACAGTGGGGCCCAGTCGTCGGCGACGGTGGCGCCAACCGCAGTAAATGCGTCCGGCGGCCACGCCTGTTCCTCCCGTACCTTTTGCCTATAAAATAAGGAAAGGATGGAGGCCGTTTCCCTTACCTTAGCCATTTGCCATCGCTGTCTTGCCATTCCGCTTCCCCGCACCCTCGATCCACTGCTGCAAGAGTGAATCCGCTCTAGGCGACCCTCCCTCCGCCCTTCTCCAATCGCCATGGTTGTGTTGAGGGACGCGGCGCCGTAGAGCGCATCCATCGCGAACAAGTAGTTCCTGGAGTCGCTCGTGTCGATTGGGGTGCTGACGAAGATTACGGATGAGGTCAAGCCGGAGTGGATCGCTCCGCCGTAGTCGCACAGGGAGCCGTCGCCGCCGCCAGGCTATGTCGTCAGTCTGGCGCGTCTGCACGAGCGGGGATTTGGTTCCCCCTGGGGAAGTTCATCCGCGCGCTCTGCTTCCACTACGGGGTAGAGCTTCACAACTTCGCGCCCAACGCCATCTCGTAGGCGGCAACCTTCGTGGGCGTGTGCGAGGGATTCCTGGGGATCCAGGCGCACTGGGAGCTCTGGCTCCACCTCTTTCAAGGCGAGCTCCACACCGTTGCTGAGTCGAAGGGGGTGCGGAAACTCGTCCGCGCCGGCGGCCTTAGGCTCCAGGTATGCGAAAGGAAGAAGGATTTCTACATCCCCACCACCATGACGTCGAACAATCAAGATTGGGACAAGGGGTGGTTCAACCTGCGAAACGACGACAACTTCCTCCCGACGTATATTGGCAAGATTTTTCGGGAGAAGCCGGACTCTTTGCACTACGGCGTGACGCCAAGGGAGCGCCAAGAGAAGCTTGCCATCTACATGAGCGCATTGCAGTCCTTGGCGAAGCGGGGACTGATCGCCGCGGTCGTCATCGCGAATTTCCATCGCTAGCGGGTGCTTCCTCTCATGGAGAGGAGGCTTCCCATCTACGAGCTGGGGTCGGACGCGCCCTTCGAGGGTTCGAGAATGTCGGGAGAGCTGCTCCCCTTGGAACAGGCAGCTCAGAGGGGTGAGGCGGGCGGTGGAGTGCTCCAAGATGGAGTGCTCCGACGCGGCTCTGTGGAGCATCAAGATGCGCCCCGAAGAGGGCTATCTTCAATTTGTGAGTCCTTTCCCCGCTTTCCTCCCTCCTTTCGATGATTTGATACACCTAGTCGTCCAATCTCGAATCTTCCCATGTTGCCAGGGGCTGTCCCGTAAGGGATATTCGTTGTCACCTTCCCTCTGTGAGGTCCGCGAGGCTAACCGTCGTTTTGCCGATCAACAAAAGGCGTGGAAAGACACGAAGAAGGAGAGGAGCTTGAGGAAGCGGTTGCGGAAGGACAAGCACGAGAAGGAGAACTGGATGCGTGCAAGGGATGGTCTTCCCCCGCTGCCTACCCCAGAGAGCACGCCCGAGCCCGAGGACGACGATTCTTTGGATCCCGAGGAGATCCTAGAGCCGTCGATGGGAGCGGGGGCACCCCCGCCGATCATGGAAGAGGCGGAGGAGGAGCTCTAGGAAGCGCAAATTGAAGGGCATCACACGGTAAGATTTATTTCAATCCTTTGGAGATTCAATTTCCATCCTCTTTTGTTGACTCCTTCCTCCCCCTTTTTTCCTCCATCTGCCAGCCGGACGACTTCGCTCGTCGTGTCAGAGCTCGCCCCAGTCAAGGCTCTACGGTCAAGCGCACGGGCCTCGCCCCATCCGGCGGCGCAATCTTCGCGGACGACCCTGGAGTCGACAGACGAGACCACCGCCCGTCTCGGAGCGGCGGTGGCGAAGGGGGTGGAGCAAGCGAGGCAGGAGCTTCATGCGGACGGTGCCACCGATTAGTCAGATCCAGCTCGCGTCGAGATCGCGGAGTGCGTGGCACTAGAGGCGGACGTCGGCCCAGCACCAGGGTTCGAGGCCTCGCGTGGCATATCTGTGGCCCGTACTGGGGATGCCGACCGGTCCCTCGAGGGTGGCGACATTGCCCTTGGGGACACACCACCGTCTACCGATGTTGCGGCGGCAGCTGCTGCCCACATCCCTCCCCCTGATGTGACCGTTGTGTAGGGGCAATGTGGGGACCATCCTTTGAAAGTCCTCTAATTAACTGTATCAGTCCCTGGATTAGTACGCTGATATAGATTTTACACAGGGTTAGAATCTGAAGCAATAAAAGCGCAGTAAATGAAGAATATCTACCTTCGCCTTAGCGGAGAGTGGCATTATGACCCATTCCATGGAGGGGATGGGCCGGGGTGCCCTATATGTCCATGTACGTGTAACAGTTGAAAGCAAGGCTGAGTACACCTATGATTGGTACTCAGCAAATCCTGTGTAAAGTTATGATGCATGCAAGGGTGTGAGGTTGTCCTTTGGTGGAAATGTAAAGCATTGTTATGTTTATAAACGGGGGGCGGGAGAGAGGGATTAATAAGTTGTTGTGGTCCTAGAGGGGAATTCTCATCCCTGCCAGTTCCCATATTTTAGTTCCATCCCAGAGATCGTCAGGGTCTTCCTGGGCCGGCTTATGCCTTGCTCCTTTGGGCCTCTGCCCATCTCACCATCTCATATTTATAACAGGTGATATCTAATCAACGGGAGCTTTGACTATATGGGCTCATGACCGTGAGCCATGGCTATCCGGATAAGTTATTAACTCTGCAGAGCTTGTACCCTATGCCGTACGGTCGGTCAACGCATACCTCCGCGAAAGGCAGTGCTGACCTACGAGACCCTTACCTGCTGGTGTCTGTCTCCAGACAGTATTCACTAGGTCCAGCCACAGGTAATACTGGGGTCAGGGGTTCCATATCTCTGTCTGTGCAAAGGACCTTCCCGGGGAAATGCATGCAATAATGATGGCCATCTGCCATCGGGCCCTACCAGCCTTGTCACATGCAACCCGTGCCGACCAGTCCCAGTCCTCTGCCTGGGGCTGTCTCCAGTATACCCGTTTCCTGACTTGGCACATGCATGACTAGGCAGCGGGAGCTACCCAATACCCGGCCCGCCTGTCGGCACCTTGCACCAATCGTTCGGCTCCTTGGGATGGATTGGCTAGGATCTGCTAGCGGGGTGTGGGTCAAGGCCTCACATTACAGGTCATTCCCAAAGGCTATGACCTTTTTGGCCCATACAGCGGTACTGGCATTAGAAAGACTCTCCCGCGAACCGGTCCTTATGCGACCAGAGTAAACTTTTGGGACAGGATCCTCTGCCGAGGCTGCCTCCCTTACTCGCAAGTCCATCCTTACGGGGTTTCTATTAGTTGGTTCATTTATATTAAACTCCAATATTTACTCTCATCCCTCAGGAGCTTTCGCATGAAAAACCATAAGCTGTGAAGAATTCCTAAGAAATCTATTTCTAAATAACGTTCGGTCAGCGATAGATCGTGACCGGGGTTATTAATGGGTTGTTTGGCTAGAAATGGCTCTAAACCAAGGTGGAGGTGGAAAATGGAGGGTTTTCCTTAGGATTTAATAAAATATGCGGTCCGTGTTATTAACTTGGTTGATTTTATTATGCAGGAACTGGGACTGGCATGACCAAGGAGGTGGTTGCCAGGACTTGCCTTCATGGACGGTACTTGGATGTCCGCTAATGCGTACGTATGCTTGATGCTGACCAGGCTTGGGCTTCTAGCCTTCTGGAGCTTCGACATCTTGATCGGAGCCTGGTCACACCATCGACCTAACGATCAATAAAACATAGAAAATAACATTCAGTATAACAATACATCAATCAATTCTTATGAAATGGAAATAAAGGATGTAAAGGAGAGAGTTTAGGGTTATCGAAAAGTGATGCATTAATTATGGTAGATAATCGATGGACTCAAAGGAATGGAATTTCCGGGAAATCGATAAGTAATTTCCGCGGGAACAATTGAACGGTCGGGGAATTATATGGATTTCTAAAAGATAATCCCCCGGATGACGGTGGTTTCTATGAAGGGCTTGGAGTAGTGGGTTTGGGGAATTATTGGACAGCTAGGCAATAATCCCGGAATAACTAATGGATGGTTATATTAACTATTTAGAAATGTTTCTAAATAATTAATTGAATGGAATGGATTTGGGTAGCATAACGGCTAGGGTTTTATCAAGGTTTTGGTCGGGCGGCGAAACGGCATCCGCGTGGTTTCGGACGGGGTTTCGGTGGGGCACTAAGAGAGTGCGACTGAGATTTGGAGCCAGGGTATGAATACTAGAGCAATAAGCATATGAAAATGCTTAGAATAATCCTTAGTATTTATGAAAATTCATAGGGATTCTATGGAGCTTTGGAATGGGATTGACAATAATTGGGGTGCACTAACGGGGCTTTTCTATTGGATGAGAGCTACTTTTTTGGGATTGGGGTCAAGGAAGATCTTAAAATGGTTTAGAAGGCTCTAATAGGTTTAGAAATATTCCTAATAATTTTGGAGAATTTTGGAGAATTTTTGGAGTGGAGGAAGTTCTTGAAATAAATGTTTGTGTGCAAAGATCGGGGGGTACCTAGCGTTTTCAGACGGGGTTGACGCAGCAGTGGGGTCCGGCCTGTGCACTGTGCTATGCACTGCGCCCGTGGGCGCTGTGGACCGTGTGTTCTGCAGTCCGCGGCCCAGTGGACCGCGTCCACGTGCCGAGACGCGCGACGGACCGCGGACGGCGTCACGCGAGGCCCACATGGCGGAGGGAGAAGGCGGAGACGACGTCAAACGGCCGTTCGGCCTTCTTCTCCTCCTCACTCTCCCTCTGTTTCCCTTTTTTCTTCATGGGCAGTGCAAGGGAAGGGGAGGAGGGCGGCCGCCGGCTGGCGGTGGGAAGGCGGGCAGCGCTGGGGCGGCGCGAGGCGCGGCGCGGCGCGACACTTGGCGGCTCGTCGCAGTGGTGGCATCAGCGGGCGACGGCGCGGGGCACACGGCGCCGGAGGTGGCTTGGCGCGGCGGCGGCGTTGGGACGGCCGCAGCGAGGGGTTGCCGGCGCGGCGGTGGCGCATCGCGGTGCGCGCACGACGGTGGCGGCGCAATAGGTGGGCGGCGCGCGGCGCTGGCGCTCGCGTTGGCGGGCGCGGTGTTGCCCGATGCGGGGCGTGCGGCGGCGCGCGGCACAGCGCTGTGCGTGCGGCGGTGCAGTGTGGAGCAGCCGGTGGCGTATTGCGGTAGCGGTGGTGGCGGCGAGGCTATGCCGGCAGTGGTGTCCGCCGCGGCGGCGGCGTGGTCGCGGTGGGGAGGAGAGGAGAGGGAGCTCAGCTCCGAGCTCGGTGTGCAGCCGTGTGCTCCGGAAGGGGGGTGTGGATGGTATTTATAGGCAGCGAGGGGGCCGGCGGAGCTCGACATGTTACGCCGGGCGAGCAAGGGCGGCCATCAGGGCGCTGGCGCGTGGCGGCAGGAAATGGCGGCGGCGGGCTCGGCTCCGGCCGATGGAGGGTGGTCGACGCCGTGCTCTGAGTGCGGTGGCGCATGGTGGTGTCGACACGCGGCATGCAGGCTTCTCCAGAGCCGATCCCGACCGATGGCCTGTTGGCGCTGTTAAATGACACCCTTTTAGTGTTGTTTATACATCAATTTCATGCTTATTCTAATGCTAACCCCGCCACTTGGCACTGAAATAACCCCGTTTCCGCTTGTGCACAATTTCTTGGAGCATTTGGTTTACGCAGGGTATTTGGCTATTTTGGAGCAAATATGGGCCGAATCTGAGAACTAGCAACAACACGGCAAGATGAAGGCCAAAAGCCCTAATGAAGCCCAAAGGAACCGAAGCCCGTTCATGCTCTACTCCAATGGGCCACCTCTAGACCAGGCTTAATTGAAGATAAGGCCGGAGCAAGGCAAATCCAGTGCAGACCCTGAGGACACATAAAGACCCATCCATATCCCGAAGCAAACGACGTCCAAAGCCCACAAGAATTGGAACACAAGATATTGAATATCAGAGAAGCTTGCACGCAAAAGATGGGCCCGAGGCGGGCCAAAAAGGGCCTAGGCCGGCCGGCCTAGGGCCCCCTTGGCCGTGCCGCCCAAGGGGTTTTTGAGCCCCCTCGGCCTCCCCTTCGAGCTAGGGTTTCCTCAGCATATAAATATCCCGTCAAACCGAGGAGGGCATCATCCATTCACCAGAAGTCGGCGAAACCTAGAAGGGAGCACCGGAGGGAGACGACGGCCGCCGCAAGTTCTCGAAGTTGTCTAGGGAATGGCCTAGGCCGACCCTAGCCACCATGGCCTCCCTGCGTGGCTGTGCTACGGTGGAGTTCAGGAGCCAATCATTCATCGTCCATGGTATGCATCGGAGGTGATGATGTAATGAATACATTTGTGTGAGTAATGATAATCCTGTCATCTGATCTATTAGCGACTCAATGCCTTCTTCTATGCTTTCTACCTATTGTGAATGTGTTTATTCCTTAGTCTAATTCATGGTTAGGCTGCCTAGCATGCTTTATGTAATCATGGTGATTAGATCTAGTGTGTGGAACCTTCATGATATCTAGACACATTCACTTGTGAGCGTGCCCTTGCAATTCCCATACTGATAGGGAGCGTCATGACAGGGCGTGGCCTGGGTAAGTTGGTGTTCTCGGGAGGTTGACCGAAGGTAGGAGTTTAAAGAAGCTTTGGATGAGTTGCATGATTAGTTTGCTCGTTGGCTAGAACTACAACTGGAAGACGATAGGCCTAGTTACTCCTTTGGTTGTGCTTTACCTTTACTTACACTTGTGGATGAGATCAACCTATACAACATTCATATCTATAGGTTTACCCTTTCTATGCAATCAACGCTTCATGTTAGGATTAGATCTATTAGATTAGATAGAAAACCCTAGGTAGTTCGTAGTCAATCCACGGATTGATAACCTTGGAAGAATACTCTAAGGGAAATGCTACGATGATCCGTGCGCTTGCGGTGAATCTTGGTGTGCGTTTGCGCTGCCAACATGGCCAGAGAGCAAGCGACGGGGATGGATTCCAGCGGCGCATTAAATGGGGGAAGAAGAGGAGCGTCGGGCGGGAAGGTGAGGTCACACGGGCAGCGGCCTGCTTGCGGTGCCCGCGCTTGGATGTGGGTGCATCCGACGGCGGGGAGGGCGCTGCGAGCGGATCGCTAGCGCACGGCGGGGTAGCGCCGGCGGTGGCGGCGCTGAGGCACGGCGACGGTGTCGTGACAGGAGGAGGAAGAAGGAGAAAGGGGCGGCGGGCTGCATGGGCCGTCGGGCCAGGGGAGGCGTGCACGGCCACGGGGCAAGCTGGGCTGCGGGAGGGAGAGTGGGCCGTGGGACGGTCGAAGGAGGGGAGATGGCGAGCGAGGCCTGGAGTTGGAGGGCGAAAAACGGACTTCGGCGACGGCCGCGGGGGATAGCTGGGCCAGAAGCAGGGTTTGGCCCATCTATTAATAAAAAGGGTTTCCTATTTATTTGGATGAGGATTTGAGTTCAAATTTGAATTGGGATTCAAATTTGAGAAGGGTTTTGGGGTGAGGTTTGAGATGAACATTGACTTGGGAAATTTTGAAAGAGTTTTGAAATGAGACTTAATATTCAAATCAAATTTGAATATTAATTCTAAAAGATTGGAAGGGGATTGAAGGAACTTATATTGGAGAAAATGGGAGGGGTTCTAAGCATCCAAATGCAACACATATGTTGGGTTCAATGCATGGTTTAATTTAGAAAATATATTTTGAATATTGTGAGGGGAGGTGATTAGGTTTAATTAAAGAAAAATTTTGTAAAGCCTGTATTTCTAAATGCCTTAAAAAGCAGGGTGTTACAGGCAAGCTGATGCGGGGATAACCGAGGGGCGCAGCACACTTACCGACATCATCGAGACCGGCCCCGACGGGGGCGGCGGCATGCGGAGCAGGATGGGACTCGACCGGCCCGGAGTCCCCATGGATTTCGTGAGGACCATGGAGGAGGAGAACGGCCTGTGGCTGGAGCACCACCGCGTCGGCTCCTTCATATAGGATGAAGTAGGGACCGATGAACAAGGGCTGAGATCAAGTAGGGATCAATTGATCCGATCGAGCATCGATCGTTTGATTGAATCTAAATACCAAGTTCAACTCAGAAAGTTTGAAGAAGCAACAGTGCGCCAATCATTTGATCCGACCGCCGGTCGTATGAATGACCATGTGTCGATCGGATCAATCGACCAGTGCATCGTGTCAGCACTGACAGAGGGCAACAACTAAGCGATCAGATGATCCGACCAATACAAGCATGCATGGGTCGGATCAATCAACCAGAGGCATGAAGATGAGCTTGGGCAATGCTTCCCTAGAGTGTACATGATCAAATTCAGGAGCTTGGACATTAGTGAAGACTTCTCAAAGCATTGGTACATGAAGACACAAGTGGAGAACATTCATGGAGATGTTAGAAGCGAGCGGCGGTGAATTACAAAGTGAACAACAACATAATGTCTCGCACAAAGGCACACGACTCCACGAAGATGAAAAGCTCCAAGGCTAAGGTACACATTGAACTCTCGAGTTACCTTTGGTTTTGAAGATAATATTTTGCAATACCCATGTTCAACCAATGGTAGAGATAATAATTTAAATTCTAGGCCTTGTTCCCATGATCATGTTGTTAGGCTAGAATTTCTTGAGAATGATATATACTTGCTAAAGAACCTTTGCCAAGAGGTGAGCTCAGTGCTTTGCAAGAGATACATGCTAGATTAAATTGCAACCACGCCTTGCTTTTGAATTTATGGTTGTATTTTTGATCACATGTGTTTACGATAAAAACTTGAACATATCTCGATCTTGCTTTGCGCTTGGTCAAGCTAGTGACCTTAAAAGAGCATATGTGGGGAGAGACCCCAAATTTCACTAACCATGCAGCACAACGAATGTCACACGAGAGGATTATTGCTACTTCCACGCACTGCTGCATGCAAAGACAAAGGAGAGAGCAACCATGGACTTAATGCATAATCGGAGGAAAGACAAAGCTAAGTCGAAAAGGAGATGATAATGTGCAAGCCGATGAAGGAGTGTTTCGCAGGCATTGGGCAGCGCAAGCATGTGAAGAACAAGAACATGGACTAACAAGGAAGGCATCAACACGCAGGAGAAAGGAGACAAGGAGGAGACGAAGCAGCAGGGCTTGCCGCGCGGACAGAGGTCTAAGCCGCGCGGCCAGGCCTTCCTAAAGCTCCTCTGGGGCTCTCCTTTCACGGGTATGTACTTCATAAAGTTTCTAGTCTATGTTCTTCAGTTCTTTCTCTTTTAACACCAGAAACACTCCGCACAAGATAAAAGAAAAATCATGCACAAAGATTTAATCCTAAATTCACGAAAGTCCACAACAAAAGCTAGTCTAGCTTTCCCCTTCGATATTTTGCTCTTCCACCGGCAAGAAACCCCCGGAGGTGTAGTAGTTCTATTAGTGTAGCAAGGGCACCTAGAGGAAGACTTTCTCTAACTTTCATGGATGAAGGAGAAGGACACGATCTTCGACGTCGCCCGTTCCACTTCAACTTACAACGCAATCAACTACACCACCATCATATCCAAAACTTTGGGGCCATGATCATGTCAAAGGAAGAGAAGAAAGGTTTGCAATCCCGAAGGACACGAGAACCAAATGGGTAGTAGGAAAGGCACGCCCGAAGAACTACAAGCAAAGATCACCGAACACCTCCATCCCTCAGACGATCGTCGCTGTTTCATCAACTTTTGAGCTCATGTTCAGAGAGTTACTACAGGATAAAATTGGATATTCAGAAGGTCCATAAAATTCTCGTTCCAACACATCCAAGATCGATAAATTTGAAGACCCGTGCAAGGAGATATGGCAAAAACATCAGGCGCTGCGCGTGCTGAAATCAGCTCGGGACAGAATGTAGTGTCGGAGTAAAACGGGCATAACTCACTCGACCGGAAACCTTTTTGGGCGAATAAAGACTTGTTGGAAAGAGAATTTTATATACGACGTTCTGGAACAATGTTTGGCTACATATTCTGATCTGGACAGAGGAGAAAAATTTGTGAAGAAGAGGCAGCAACAAGAGGGCAATGGAGAGAGAGGTGATAACAATGTGAGAGATGATTGGGCAAGTCTTCCATAGAGCGTGATGATCATGTACATCATAAGTAGTGAATTAAAGCTGCATGGACCCCTTCAAAATCTCACATGAAGGGCCATGGCATTGCAACAACAAGAAGATATGCGAGAAAGTCAAGCTCTATGACTTTAAATGAAGCGCTTTTCGGGAGGCAACCCGTTTCTTTGTGGTTTTATTTCTTTTTAGAGAGAATAGATAATGGCACCGTCTCATGATGATTGACTTGTGGCTAATTAATCTAGTTTTATTTTCTTTTTAGACTATCACCATAATCATGCTCATATTTATTTTCTCGCTTGCCGTGCATTTTTCATCATCATAATGACTGCATCATATAGTTCCCCTGCATTTCGTTTGCATTGCATGTTTTGCATATAGTTGGCTTGGTTATTCTTAGACTTAATGATGAATGCCTTCATATTCATATCAATGCTTCATATGGGCATTTTCTTTTTGCCATCTTGTGTAAACGTGGTGTTTAAACTTGATTGCGGATCATCATTATTTAACTCGATAAACCATGCTAGCTTTTATACTTATTTTCATGATGCATCGGTTGGTTTATAAACTTTGCAATGCGCTTTATTTTTCTTGTGCTGTAAAGGAATATTGATCTTGGGATAGACATGGTGTTTTGACCTTGGTTAATAAATCTCTATGGCCACGGAGAAGTACGGCAACCTAGTTGTAAGCATGGTGTTTAGAACTAGGTGTAAACATTGTATTTGTTTATATTCCTTCCTCTCATTTGCATGCGCATCTTGCACATACACTCACACACACCCATTAGGCTTTTATTTTCACTAGACTAATTATGCCACAGGTTGAAAATCATAGTGATGTTGTTGGTTAGTTGGCAATTGTGTCTATTCCCGGCCGTCACCCCCGGGGGTAGCTTGTGCTTAATTGATTTGCAGGCATGATGAAAGAAAAGAGGAGTGGAGAAGAAATTGAACGATGAAGGCAACAAGAGTGAAAGAACGTAAAGACAATCTCTGAACGTGTGGGAACGCCACACGGAGTACAAGATCACGGTCACCATAAAGATGCTTATCTTCTTCTATGCTAAGCACTATGCTTAAGCATGGGGGAGGCTGCGCTACACTCCATTACAAGCATCAAAAGGACGGTAAATTTCTCTTGCACCTTCTCTTTTCCTTCTAAATACTTGTACATATACATGCCACCAACCTTAGTGTAGAAACCTTTGTATTTCTCTCTTGTTAATAACATGGCTACTAGGAGGACAACTTAGTTTTGTTTGTTTTTATCATCACCATCACTTTGTGCTCGACACGATGATATCTTTTATGTGCTTTGCTTATGGAAAAGTGATGAAAGTTGCCGCTTTGTTTTACCTACACAATGTTGTGTATGACTGGCTAATTGCTCTTCGTTAAATGAACATAAATCTAATATATACCGGCTGTTTAATTTGTGGAGGTTAAATGACTAAATCCTAGACCCACAAACTTTATGTTGCTCTTTGATTTAAGTTTACCGATGACCTTACACCTTGTATGTTTTATTAAAAACTTGATCCTTATGCTATCTACATTCGTGAGTCTCTTGCAAAGTTCTACCCACCAAAGCGTAAACTATATGTTCTTCAAGATGAAACCTCTAGATTGCAAACTTATATTTTGATGAGTTGGATT